>OX596078.1:7576760-8176760 GCA_951394005.1 Protophormia terraenovae
TTAGGAGAAAGAGGTCTGCACTACGAACCAGAAAAAGTAACGAAGATTATTAATGTGTGCTGTGCCGTGCATAATGCCTGCATAAAATGTAATGATGTGTTGCCTATTGAAGAACCCCAAATATTAGGTGTGGAAAACCATGTAGAATCTAACATAGCAGATAGTAATGAGGGTAGCGTGATACGAAGAAGAATTATTAATAGTTTTTAAATACATATTATATTTTTTAATTTAACTTATAAAAATAAAAAATATATTAATCTGAACTTAAATAATTAAAGAATTTTTCCGCAAACTCTGCTATTTTTTCAGTGGCATCTGCCTGTTTCTGAAGTACTTCAGTATTTTTTTCAGCAATTTTGCACATCTCAGAAACTTTCTCTATTAACAGCTTTTGCTGCTTTACTTTTTCTTTCAGCAGTTCTGTTGTTGTATCGGAAGATCGTTTTTGAGCAGCTATTTTGGTATATGGTTTATTTGTTAATGGTGTCTCAGTTGCAGTGACAACCTCTTCCTCGATTCCATAAACTGCACCAGGTGGTACTGCTGCACCCTTTACATTTACAGCCTCATCCACCATTTCCTCTAAGGGGGATAGGAGCTCCGACAGAAAGGGACCTCCACCAGTACCTGTAAGTAACTGGTGGTTAAGGGAAATTTTCTTTTTTGTTCTTCCTTTTAAATCTGCCCAAACCTGAAAATTTATATGAATACACATTTTAAGATGAAATTTATTTCAATTTTTACCTTCCTCCACTCTACGGCATCCCTTGCAGGAGGCCCAATTGCATTTAATTTTGCCGTTATATCTGCCCATGCCAAATCACAGCGGTTTTTACTTCCTCCAAAAAATTGTTTATTTGTAGCGAGTTCAGGATGTTCCTTCATTAAACTACAGAGCAATTCAAATTGCTGGCTGGTAGTTTTCTTCATGCTATACAGAAAGAAGAACAGGGATAAGTTAGCAACAAAAAATTAAAACAAAATACTTACGCTTTTTTTGCAAAATTTTCCATTTTATTGTTATTGTTTTTTAGTCTAAAGTTTTTATTTTTTTATTTTATGTCACTTAATATGTACATGATATTTCTATATTAAAAAACTATAGAAGTTAAAAAATTTTTTGGAAGAAAATTTAAAAATTTTTAATTATTTTTTATCATTGGTAATACTGTGTTTGAAAGCAACGTAAATCCAAGACAAGAACCACGTAACTCAAACGAAAAAATTATATCGGCATAGAGAATTTAATTTGTGACTGCTTTTCGTCTCCAGACGAAACGTAAAATCGACATAGAGAATTGGGGCATTAAAGATATGTAGCCCTAAGTGAGTGAGAATTCATAAGAAGGGATTTTGTGGTACTTTTTCGTTCCTCTAATGGTACTTTTTGAATTTTCTATAATTATGAACTTAGAAACATGAAATTAAGGACATGTGGTCCTAAATGAATAAGAATCCATAAGAGTGGACTTTGTGATACTTTTTTGTTATTCCATTGGTACTTTTTGAATTTTCGGTAATATCTAACCTAGAAACATGAAATTAAAGATTTTTTGGTCCTAAATTAATGAGAATCCACCATGTTTGATTTGTTGTACTTTTTTTGTTCTTCTAATGGTACTTCTTGAATTTTCTATAATTATGAATCCAGAAACATTATATTAAGGACATGTGATGCTAAGTGAATGAGAATCCATAAGAGGGGACTTTGTGGTACTTTTTTGTTCTTCTAATGGTACTTTTTGAATTTTCTATAATATTTAACCTAGAAACATGAAGTTAAAGTTATGTGGACCTAAGTTAGTGAGTATCCATAAGAAGGGATTTTGTGGTACTTTTTCGATTATCGTACCCTTTGTACTTTTCGAAAATCCTAATTTAAATTTATTTTATAGTATGGTTTTAAAAAAAAATTTCCGCTAACGAAGTAATGGGTTAACAGCTCGTGTATGTATAAACGTGGTTAATCCATATTAGATCTCAGTTATAAGTAGACTATCATGGAAATCTTATTGAAAAATTCAACTTCGTGTTCTATTTTATTTAAAAACGCATCACTTCCTTATCAAGAAAAGGTGAATCTTATAACACAATACATGGAAACTAATTATAAAAATAAACTGGAAGAAGAGGAATCATCGAAGATTGAAGCTATGTTAAGTTATTCGATGTAAGATGGAAGTCTGTCAGACGTTCGACTAAGAAGTTTCCGACACATTTAAAGCTATGTTAAAAAAGGAAAACCAGCCATTTGAGGCTGTAAAAATCGCAAATATTCTCCCAACTGCACCAAAACGTCTTAAACGAATTGTGAAGAGCATTCCTATTCCAACATCATCGTCAGCTTTCACGGAAAAAGAAGCTATAGCCCTAATGCTACAACTGAAACTAAGCTATCAGAGTAACGTAATTTTAAGAAGGGCACTACTAGGAAAAGGTGTGGACGTTTTACCATCATATGGAGCATTGCAGGAAAAAAAGAAAAGCATTATACCATCTCCCATTGAAGTTACTGATCTGAAAGCCAAAATTGGAGTTTCCACATTACTTGAAAATACAGCGTCAAGGATTGTTTCGGACATTTCCATTGAGCATCTTAAGAAAATAAATGGTTGTGATCTGCAATTCATCTGCAAATGGGGATGTGATGGCTTGTCATCACTTTCAGAGTATAAACAAGCAAGCCAAGAATCTTCGAAATATAAAAGTGTGTTTATGGCATCATTGGTTCCTTTGAGAATTAGGAAATATGCTAACAGCAATATCCCATCAACTAGTTTTGAAGACGTTTGTATAAATTCAACACCTGGATCAAAATACTTTTGCAGACCAATTTCTTTTGAGTACACAAGAGAATCAACAAATACAACACAAGAATTAATAGATTGTATTGAAGCAGAGATTATCAACCTGGATCCAATTTCCATTGAAATATTGGAATATTCATTTAACATATAGTTTGATATGAAACTTACAATGATTGATGGGAAAGTCAGCAACGCTATAGCAGGAGCCTCGTCTAGCTGGAATTGTTCTATATGTGGCGAAAAGAGATCAAAATTTTCAAATATATCCAGAATGAGAAATGTCAATGAAGATGTTCTAAAATACGGAATATCTCTTACAATGGCGATCATTTTTTAGAAAATAGTCGATTTTTCATCAAAATAAATCAAATCATCAATCAGTTTTTGTATGTTTGGCAACCCATATGAATAGGTCTGGTAAATTTACAATACAAAAACAAGGATATTTCTTTAAATCAGTAGCAACAGGGGAAGATCTAAAGGAACCCATTAAAGATTTGTTTGTGAGAAAAAAGCCTGCTAAAAAGTCTACAGCAGAACGAATTAGAACAGGAATTCCAGTCGCACTACAGGGCTTTCTTCAAATGCTGTTAAAAATAAAATTGTTATTTTGAAAAAATTTCATATTTTAAAATTATTTTATTTTATTATTTTGTTTAATGAAAAATGTTGGAGAAAATCTTATTTTTTTGAAAACTAGGATCTTTTATAGTTTTTTTTATAGTTTGCTGAAATTGATTATTATTTCACCTTGCATCCATGCAAATATTCCTAAGGGGAAGTGTTTAAATACTCATAAATACTTTATTTATTCAACAATTTCAATAAAATTTTATAAAAGAGTGAATCAGAATACCAAATTTTATCGGTTCATGAAAGTATTGGGATAATATTTGACACAAATAAATTTTATATAAGCAGAAACCATAGTACCAGGGATTCATAAGGATAGATCCACAATTGGCCATCGGTCATATGTAAGGCCATTACATGAAAGTAGCTTAGTAACTACTTACTTTTAACCCGATATGTAATCTATTACTTCAGATAAGATTTTTGGAAATATTATTTAAATTTTTCAGTGTCGTACGAAAATTGCATTTCGACAATTTAGTTTCAAATTATAGGGCCATGTTCTGTATTTCGAATAGATTTTAAATCGAATGTGGAAATGAAATCAATCCATTGCATTTAATATGTTCCGTAAATCAAATGAAATTATGTTCGATTTAGTTTTTCATCAATTTCGTTTTAGTATTGTTCCAATGAATTGACAGTAAAAAATTTTAATAACTTTAAAAAATATTTAAACAAAATTTATTAGATTTCATAAAAAAAGTTCGTTTTTATTAAAATTTGTGGAATTCCTTAAGAAAAAGCAAGCAATTAAATTTCTGTCATTTCGCTATTTATGCCAAACTTTTGAATTTGATGCAACTTAGCTTCAATAATTGTAATGGGATTAGCCATATTCAAATTGTTTATGATCGCTTCATTACTTCACCCAGCCTCCATACAAATGTTCACCCTGAATAGATGCATTAAATTTTATACAAATTTTAATTAGATTTTATATAAATGACAATTTAATGAAAATCGGTCCATAATTGACAATGTAAACTCTACATCTAATAATCATTTTAAAGAACATTTAAAGTTATGTGCATTAGTCCATAAATTCTATATTTTTTCAAAAACAAATGTTATAAATTTCACTTAGAGTCATTCCATTTAAAACCAACCAGCTGATTTTCTCACCTCTTCCGAATTTGATAATATTTGGTACAGACATTATGCTTGTCAAAACTAAAACTAATTCAAAATTTCAGATAATTTCATCAAGTGGTTCGCGAAATATCGCTATTTGAAGGTATAAAATAGCTAAAAATATGTACAAAGTTGTATACAAAAAATTACAAATATCTTTTAAAGTATCTACGATATAAGATTTATTGAGATGTCATATTAAAGGTATCAAAATTACTTTTAATATGACGTACAACATGACTTTTATTTCAACATCAAAATGGTCCATATCTAGCGATTTTTATTTCGCGGGTAAATATCTCGAAAAATGCTCTTTTTAAAAATTAAACAAGCGCGAATGTTAAATTCGGCCCGGCCGAATCTATACACCCACCATCAACTTTTTCAAATTTGACGTTATATGGGAGGGGGCGGTAAAGTGGGCGGACCACGCCCATTTTTGGTTTCCGAGTTTACAGTGGTCCTTGAACTATTTTAACACAATTTCACCTTATATTGGATGTGGGCGGTAAAGTGGGCGGACCACGCCCATTTTTGGTTTCCAAGTTTATATCGACCCCCGAACTATACGTACAAAATTTTGTTGTCGTACATGCTTTTATTGAAGAAATATCAGCAGAAAAGTATGAAACGGACACCCTGTGTTTCTAGTTTTCAGCCCATAACTTTTTTGTTTATTAACCGATTTTGCCCATTTTCAATACCAAACAAACCTTATATAAGATAAATATTTGTGCCAAATTTCGTCCTCCTACCTTGCTCCGTTCGAGCCCTATCATGCTTTCAACAGACAGACAGACGGACGGACATAGCTAGATCGACTCAGAATATAACCAGGACCCAGAAAATATATACTTAGATGATTCCTTCGACATGTTACACACGGAGTGACAAAATCAATATATCCCCAACTTTTCGATGGTGAGTATAAAAAAAAAATATATGTTAATGGCAAAAATGTTTTCTATTACTGTGGTAAGTGGCATTCTGGGACTCGCAATATATTACAAATTATGACAACAAACGTCATAATAAATACGAAATATTTATTTAAGTTTGTATTGCTTTGTTTATAATAAAACTGAAAAATCGCCAATTGCTTCCAAAAATCATCCGAATTGAATTAAATTCGGCAAGAATAATAATATTGGCGCTGATAACGCAAATGTCGAGTTTTAGTTTGATTACCGCGATAGTTTGCGGTTTATGATATCTCAAAAATAAGAAAAATTGTCTTTTTAAAAATACGAATATCTTCTAAAATATTTACATTGCTACGTTCATTGAGACGAATATTTAAAGGTAATGAAATTACCTTAAAATGATACCTGAAACATGTTTTTATGTTAAATTTTATTGGTGGTTGATTCCCGAATTAAATTTCGCGGTCGCGTATCTCCAAAAATGGTATTTTAAAGTTCGCAAAAAATATATATGTAGAGGATGGAGCCCTTTTGAATGTTCAATGGCTTCCCATCACGATACTTACAGAGAACATTCAAAATGGCTCCATCCTCTACATATATATTTTTTACGAATTTTAAAATACCATTTTTGGAGATACGCGACCACGAAATTTAATTCGGGAATTACACGTTTGCATTATCAGCGCCAATATTAATATTCTTGCCGAATTTCATTCAATTCGGATGATTTTTGGAAACAATTGGCGATTTTTCTGTTTTATTATAAACAAAACAATACAAATTGAAATAAATATTTCGTATTTATTATGACGTTTGTTGTCATAATTTGTAAAATATTGCGAGTCTCAGAATGCCACTTACCACAGTAATAGAAAAAATTTTTGCCATTAACATATATTTTTTTAAAATTTTTAAAAAGACCATTTTTCGAGATATTTACCCGCGAACTAAAAATCGCGAGATATGGACCATTTTGATGTTGAGAAAAAATCATGAATTTTACAAGTTAAAGTCACCACAAATTCTATGCAATTTATGATTTAAAGTATGAATTTAACTCATTTTCTTTTTTCTTCAAATATAAAAAAAAATAAAAAAAAACGAGAGAAGAAGATATAGTCGGTCAAGCCAGACTATATGATACCCTACACCATTTCGATCCACATAATTACGTATATGTATACAACTTACTTGTGTTAAATATTAACATAATATTAACATTTGTATGGGATTTATGAATGTTAGTGATTCGGGAAAGGAGTTTATATGGGAGCTATGGTTAGTTATGGACCGAAATTTGGCAGACAGATTTCTGTTGATATAAAACTTATTTGTACTAAATTTCATTAAAATATTCCTAATTTTAAGCCATCTAAAAGTGTTAAAACTCTATTCCGGGAGGACATTTGTATGGGGGCTAGGTGAAATAATGGGCCGATCATAACCAAATTCAATAGGCTTCGTCCTTGTATTGAAAAAAGTATATGTACCAAATTTCATCAAATTATCTTCAAAATTGCGACCTGTACTTTGCGCACAAGCTTTACATGGACAGCCAGCCAGCCAGCCGTCCAGCCAGCCGACCAGACGGAGGGACGGATGGACATCGTTAAATCGACTCAGAAAGTGATTCTGAGTCGAACGGTATACTTTAAGGTGGGGGTCCGATGATTTTTTCTCTGCGTTACAACTTCTGCACAAACACATAATACCCCAACCACCTTTGGTGGTGTATGGTATAATTAACAAGACTTTTGTTAATTCCAATTTCTTTTATCCCTGTTTTCGAGAAACTCTAAATGAATTTGTAATTTTTACCATATGTTTTTGTTACAAAAACAAATCATCAATATGCCAAAAATACCAAAAACCCCACAAAAAAAGTACACGTATACTTCATCTAAAGAATTCAAAATAAGAACAATAATAAAATCAAACAAAACGGAAGAAAAAAATAATTTTCTTTTAACTAAGAAAAAAAGTGAAAATTTTCATTTTCACATGAAAAAGAAATGTAGAACATGGCCGATAATAAAATTTTAACATAGTAAAGTAACGAAGAATATCGCACCATAAATACAATATTTGTAAATTATTTTATTTACAATATTTATTGAATTTTGTAAAGTATTTTGTATATAAAATTAATTGTAAATTTATTTTTAATCTACAAACTTTTTAAATTTTAAAACTCCTGCATACAGTTAAGTTGTTATACTCTGAAATTTTATTTTTAAGTAAACAAATTGTTTATTTTTTAACTAAATAAATAAAAAAAAAATATCAGCTTTTAATTTTTCCATATTTCAGCACTTATTTGTAACCGATAATGTAACTAGTTACTATTCATTTTTTTAATAATTACTTCTGTAAGCTATTGAGTAGCTTAAAAGTAATTACTTCTTGTAATGACATCTAAGTAATGACTTCATGAAATGCCTACCAGTAATAACATAGAGTAAGTAGTTGCCTCTAATGGCATCACCGTTTTAAAATAATGAGTTACTCATCTAATGTGAAAGTACTGAAGAGCCATTATATTAGCTTCTTATCTCATTACATGGCAAGCAAAGTTCTTGCTGTTATTTTTGTTTATTGGTTAAAATTTTGATTTTTTTTATGAAAAATCTTACTTTTGCTGTAAATTTATGTTTTTATGGAAACATTTTTTTAAGAAATCTGCAATTTTTTAAACAAAATATTTTTTGACATAATTCATAAATATAGGTTTCAATGTTATAAAGTGATTTTAAATTTCCATACAAATTTTCAAAAAGTTTTAAAAAACGTGTTACTTTAAATAACATTTAACACAATAACTCAAATAATATACTTTGAAAATTGGGCTATTATAAAATAATTTATTCGAATTATATTAAAAAAAAAGAAATCCTAAAAAAAAGTCTTATAAAAATTTAAATCCCTCTTTTATTCGAGGCCAAAAGTTATATTGTCAATTTGCAGATACATATATCGTTACACATCGTGTGACATCTTCAGGGCTTTTAGAAAAACTAAATTCCATAACATTAACATTAACACGTCAATACAGAAAATCTTTTCTTAACATCAAACATATAATTTACACGAATAAAATCACTTATTACAAATATCCGACATTAAACAAATATATATACATGTTGCACCCAGCGTTACCGTTGTGCGACTTTAGTCGCAAATTGACCCTTTTTTAACTCCCTTGCCACTTTTTGTGCCCCTTTTTTAAAATGAACTATTTTTACAACCTTTTCATGTTTAGTGCGACTATTTCCGCTTTTTTAAAACCAACTGAAAATGTTTGCCCCATTTTTTAACGCTGCCACTTTTTCCTTGCGAATCTAAATTATTTCTCCATATATTGAATGAAAATATATTTTGTTAGTCCATAAAATTCTTGTGTTAAATTTATTTTTAATAACAAAAAAGAAAAGTTCACGGAGTAATCCATGCCATTGCATATGAAACTGTGAATGTGCCTCGCGAAAAACTGACTTCTTGAAAAATTTTCGTTCTTGTTTTCCAAACTTTGAGTCATCAACATCAACGGCATATAGCGCAAAATACGCACAATTGCAACAAGTATCAATCCCTATTCCAAATTTTATATTCGGTTGAGGGGCGCACAGACTCCGCCCAAAAAACTGAAAAATTTAAAAAACTACAAAATGTCATCAAAACTCGACTATCTTTTGAAAGTGTGCACAACAACAAAGATAGAGCAGGATTTATCTGCAAAGTGGAATTAGTTTATTTATGATAGAATATTCGAAACATCTGAAGAAAATTATCATCAATACGGGAACTAACCTTATTAAAAGGGTTTTGAAAATTAGTGATGAGGAATTCCACGAACCGAACATTTTAAAAATTAGGAACATCTTATTAGACAACAATTTCATAATTAGACTTATAGAAAAATTATATTGGATTATTGGAGAGAAATACCGAATAACATGTTTGACAAGGAAGGGCCAACACAATTGAAGTCTGTTATATATGTGCCAGAAATATCAGAGAGACTCAAAAAGTCACAATATGTTAAACATAAAATGTACAAACGGACCATTTTTAGTAAAACCAAAGACATGATATTGAAAACAGACAGATCAAATTTCATTTACGAGATACCATGTAGCGGTAAAGAAAGGGAAAATGTGGAAAGATATATGTTGGAACAACAAAAAACAAACTGAAGTCATGATTAACAGGCCAAAAATCAGACCAAAAATTGAGAGACAGTAATTTGACACAAAAGAAAGCATAAGCGGTACATTGCGCCAGAACCAATCACTTTCCAGATTTCGCGAATGTGGCATTATTATGCAGTGAGGACAATTATAGAAAAAATACATGCTTGAGATGCTTAACATAATAAGTCAATACATATGGTACTAATATTAAGGAGATTATCGTATGTATGAATAGAACGTTAGATCATAAGAATTTTAATATTAAAATATTAGGAAAAACTGTTTCTAATAGAGGGGTCTGCATCTGTATTAGATAAGGTTAAGAAGATGCTAGAGGAAGTTTCACTTCTATACGTATACTCCTAAGGGTTTAAGTTCTTTTTTTAGTGATTATGGAACTCCCTAGCTCTTTTGAGACTAAAAAAAATACTTGGATATCTGGGCGGTCTCCAGATGAATATTAAGGTTATTAATTTGGTTAAATTAGGTAGGAATTCGTGGCATTTGAAACTGAGAAGAGATTCTGATATTAGAAAATTTTATTAGGTCCAATATATTTTGCATCGTAAAGTTAGAAAATATTGGAAGAAAGGAATCACACAATTTTTTAATTATCAACGTTTTGGCCAATATTTCTGTAAACTGTAGGATGCCATACAGGTGCGTGAAATTTGCTGGATGACATGGTCCAGGTAAATACGAGGTTCCTTCTAAGGGGAATAATACGATGCTATATTTCAATATGATTCAATTGATAAAGATTGTGGTCGCTTTTTTGGGACTCCGGAGTCTGAAGAAGATAAGTACTTTTGCTAGGAAATATAAGGGGCTGGACAGTGATGAAGAAAAATCTCGTGCCATACTTGGAATGTTGATTTCATTAAGACACAATGGCTATTCAATTGTCTATCGATATCGGAGACATTATTTGAATTTATTTCTTTCGGACTATGGATCGATTATTAATGGCTGAGCACTGTTTATGTTCTCGCCATAGACTAGATGATATGATATTAGGTAAAATATGCAAAAATATGCATTTTCAACAAAATTTGCCAAAATATGCACTAACAAATCGATGCCATTTTTTAGTAAAATGTCTGAATCGGATAGTTAACAACATAAGATCATTTTTAAATGCTTCGAAAAAAACATGCATTTGCATATAAATCCGCCCCCTAGTGTTAAATTTGATATGTATCGGATTAGTAACGTTAACAAAAAGGGCATGACATCCAAAAGAAAAGTTGTATAAATTTTTGTGAATTGAAGTAGATATTCTGTTAACATTTAAATAAAATATTTCATTAAAAAAGGTGCTTAAATAAACAGGATTTGGTAACGCCTAAGAGTAATATATTATGGCAAATAAATCCCAAAACTATACGGCGGAAAAGGATGCTTGGCATTTTATGAAATGGTTGTAACATGTATTAATTCCGTACTATATGAGTGTCATAAACTGTATACGTTAGTATTTTCCGAACTATATGTGTCCCAAATATGTAAAAAAGTGGGCGTAAAAAATGCGTGACATCCAATGAATAAATCTTATAAGTTTAAGTTCCCTCTAAACAGTACGCGTGTAAAATTTCAGGTAAATCCATTGATTTGAAAATAAGAATAATCAAGCCAATTAATTTGTTAGAAAAAATGGGCGTAATAATAAGCATGGTATAAAATAGGCATAAAGAGGTGAGTGGCATCCAATAAATAGGTCTTTAAAATATATCTTATTTCTTAATTATAAGTGTACAAAATTTACGTAAATGAATTAAAGGAATAGGTAACGAATAAATTTAAATTAAGGCAGATATAAGTTTTACAAAAAGTGGGCGTTAAAATGGGCGTGGCATCCAGTAAATAGTAGGGTGATCGATTATTCGACTTTTTTGAGAAACCGGTTTTCGAATAGTTCGAATAGTTGGTATTTTAAAAAAACCGGTTGCACTTTTTGAAATTCAGAAAAAAACCGGTTAACCGGTTTTTTGCAGAAGTTAATAATACTTATATCAAAAGACTAAATTTTTTTAACAAAATCAATAATTCTTATAATTAAGTTAAAATTTATTAAATACAAGCGTAAAAGCCTGACAATGTCAGGAAAAATAATATAATAATGAAAATATGCACAAACAAATCCGAAAACTAAAAGAAAAAAATATGAACAACATTTAGACACCTTCCTCTCCCTAATCGAAGTCAATTATTTGAAGCCGTTAGAATTTTTTGGAATAATATTGATTAAAGTTTTAAATTCGTAAACCTTTCAAAATAAAAAAATCGTCGTAAATGCGCTCCCTGGCCGAAATACAGAATCAGTTTTTGATAGGATTTGGAGAGCAAACAATAAGTATAGCAACTCAAAAGTTCTTAATACCAAAACAGACTTTTTTGTTGAACGAATAGTTTTATAATTTAGCCGATTTTTAGTTTCTTACGTCGTCTGGGAGCTTCAGAAAGCTCTGGAGAGGAAACAATGCTTAGGAAAGATATATATAAATCCATATATATAGATCCACGTATTTTCGCTCCCTGATAGAGATTTCAAAATCTGGCTCCGATAGGATTTGTAGGACGAATAGGGTTATAAGTAAGCCGAATTTTAATTTTCTATGTCTTCTGGGAGCTAAGCGCTAAATTTTAGTTAGCATAAACAGAAGCCATGGCTTAATATGGAACCCTGTCTCAATTGAAACGATTCTGCAGTTGAAACTTTTTTAACACAACACCTTTAAAAAATAAAGGAAATATTGGATCAAAAAAAATAAATTGGGTCATACAGGATAATTATTAATTATTTATTTGTTTAATATTACAGAATAAATTCCAATTTAGACTTAAACTGTATTTTTAAAACATAAGAAATCAGTCTTTATGAATATTTAAAAAATTATTCCTAAATTTCGATTCAAATATCACTATTTAGTACATGTTTTCTGAAATAAAAAGCAATTTTTAAAAACCGGTTTTTTGTGTTTAAAAAAACCGGTCTATTCGACATTCGAAAAATGGACATTTTGAAAAAACCGACAACACATTGACTGAAAAAACCGGTTTTAAAACCGGTTGGAAAACCGCGTCGATAACAAACATAACAAACAAATAAACAAACAGTCTCCTTAACAAAAAATGGGCGTAAGAATGGGCGTGGCATCCAGTAAATAGGTCATTTATGTAGCTTTTCTAAGGAACTATTTTTAATGTGTAAAATTTTAGGTGAATTAATGAGGTGATGGGTTAAAAATTAAAATAAATTAAAGCAAATATCATTTTTACAAAAAGTGGGCGTAAAAAGGGGCGTGGCTTCCATTCTGGATCCAACATAGCCTATAGTTCCTTCCCGAAAACAAACAATCTGAGTGCCAAATTTCATAAAAATCGATTCAGTAATGTTGCCGTGAAAGAATAACAAACAGTATATCTGAAGGATATAATTTTTGCAAAAAGTGAGCGTAAGGGGCATGGCATCTAGTAAATAGGTCAGTCAGTATTTTTCTTGAGAACTATTTTTGTGTGCCAAATTTTGCGTGAATCAATCAAGAGAAAGGGTAAAAAACTAAGTCAAATATCATTTTTACAAAAAGTGGGCGTAAAAAGGGGTGTGGCGTCCAATCTGGATCTGGATCTGAATATTAATATGAAAAAATCTAAAAATGGGGTTATATTGGCCGTCTCAGGAGTTTGTCGACGTACTGATGATTTTTATATTGGTCATTTTTTTTTTACTAATTTTTGGTGTTTTTTTAGAAAAATCATTATAACATTTTAAAATTGGTAAAAAATATTTGCAAAGTATTTAGTTACTATTTAATAAGTTGCTATTTAATAAGTTAAATTTGTCTCCCCACATTTTTTATTAGATTGTTAATAAGCAGGTTAAATTTTTGCAAAATAATTATATACAATAATTTATTTTATTCATACTAAACTTTTTTATTGCAATACTATAGGGGTAGCGAAGCACCCCAGGTATACTCTCGTTTTAATAAAATTTGCAGTTTAATTTATGTCCGTAATAATCTTTTGGGATATAAATGTGCATATATTAATATGCACACTAGGGTGGCCCTCTTTTATATGGAGTAAAATAAAGGTTTTTAAATTTTCAGTCTCACCCCCTAGAAATGTTCGAATAACCCAAAATCAATAAAATACAAAGTTTCATATTGATTGAAACAAATTTAGAGGTGGCTCAAAGCAATTGAAATATCAAAAATTCCTCAGTTTATTACCTTTCTAAAATGAATAAAATGAAGAAAATTTAACAACTAAAAATATCATAGTTATTAAAATCAATTTATGTAAAACGCGTCATTTTCGATCAAATACACCCCAGTAAAATAAGATTTCACCCAAAACTATAGGGAGAGAAACAAAATTCGGCATATGGTTTTGTCTTGGTATCTTATACGTCACGTCAAAATTTTTCTATAATAACTTGTGATTTGCCTAAGATATTCACGATCAAAATTCACAAAAATCTCTTGTTTTGCATGTAACTTATCTACGTATTTTTGGCTATTATAACAGTTTTGAATAATAAAATTATTTACAGGATATATAAAACGTCAATAGGAAACTGCATGCCAAGTTTCGTTTCTCTCCTTAAAATACTGGTTGAAATTTTATTTTTCGGGGTCTATTTGCCCAAAAATCACGTATTTTACGGTAATTTTATTTTAATAACTATTTTGTTATTAGTTATCCAATCTTCTTGATCTTAGGAATTTCAAAAAGCTCATATTGTGAGAAATTCAACAATCTATAAACCCAGAAAGTTGCGTTCAAAATTAATTTATTATGATCCATGAAAGGAAACATTTTTTAAAAAGTCATAATTTTTTAGATTTTGATCGCTTTGAGCCACCTCTAAATTTTTTTCAATCAGTTCAAAACTTGGCATGTCTTAGTTTTTCGACCATCCGCACATTTCCAGGGGTTGAGAACCAAAATCTGGACACTTTTTGTATTGAGGGCCACCCTAATACTCACCATTGAAAAAACCTAGTCGATTCATTAAAATTTCATTGGTTTTAAGTACTCATTTTAATAACCAGCTGTTTCTCTAAAGTGAACCCATGCACTCCAATGACAATGTTAAAATCATGCATTTAATACCTTTTTTACATGTGTTTTGTTGCTGAGTTTAAAAAACAACACATTTCACTGTGCGTTGATGAATTTACCGATTTGTCTAACACCAAAAGTTTATTTTTAGTTGTCCATATTTAATAAAATTTTAAAATCTATGATTTTTTCTTTCGATTACACTATGAGGCAAATTTTGGGTCATCAAATATTGCCTCAAAGATTCCAATGCAAAAGAGAAGTATATCATCCAATTATTAAAATGTCTAAAAGGTTTTACAAACTTAGTTCGAATTTCAACCTTATGCACTCTAAAACTTCGGATATTTTGAAGCACTTTTTTTCATTATGTTTGTAAATAAAAAATATTTAAATCTTTAAATTGCAATATATTTATGGGTTTTTATTTAAATTCAAGAGACCATAAAACCGAAATTAGAACTAACTTTGAAAAACCCTTTTCGAGGTTTTGATAGACTACTGGTACGTTTCAATTTTGCGTTGGAATTATTGAGACAATTTTTTCTTGTTGCACTGTGTTATTAAAAGTTCAAGAATGTGATGCCAAAAGTTTATATACTTTAATTGTAAACCATTTTATAAAAAATAATTTAAACTACAAGTATAACATGGTGGGTTTCGCAGCTGACGGAGCAGAGTTTGGTGTTTTCATATAACGAGCGGCCAAAAATAGAAGGAATTGTCGTATATAGTGAAATTTGGCACACACAAATTTTTTAATAATATAATTCTGTGCATAATTTGGAAAAAATTGGACTATGGACACGCCCACCTCCCATACAAATTTAAGATTCCAAAATAGACAGAATCGGGAATTTCGGAAAAAAATTATTTCATAGAGCTTGGAATGTTATATTTGGCAATTTATGTGATTTTTTTTACAAATCGGATGAATGAAACTATATAAATTTGTATATAAGAAAAAATGTATTTTGAGATTTTTTTGATATTTTAAACTTCAATTCCAAATATAATACTAAAGATAATATTTTTAATAAAAATATTTTTTAATTCAATAATTTCAAACAAAAAACAAGCGCTAATGTTATATTCGGCTCGGTCAAATCTATATATGTAGGTGGGCGGATTTTCAGTTTCCGAGCTTACATTGATGCTTGAAATATTTGATGGTGAGTATAATAAAAGATAAGTTAACTTATTTATTAAAATTATAATATTATATCATAATTACCGACAAATTTCAAATTTGACGGTCTATAACTTTTTTAAAAATAAGGTTTTTGAAAATTTGTTGTTGGGTATTGTCGGTTAGAATGCCCTTAATAAAAATGAATTACAAAATTTTTTAAATATTTTTTTTCTTTTGATTTTTGGAAGCACTCTTATACAAAAGGTGAAATACCTTCAACATTTGGATTCTTATAAAACAGATAGTTATTTTTATGTAATTCTTTCTCAGAAAAACTTTCTTGTGATATATTTATTAAATTGTGAAGAATACATTATTTAGTGTTAAAACCATTATGAGTTTTATAATAAAAATCATGATTTATGATTTATGATGGCAACAAAATCGAAAAAATTTTAAAGGCTTGAAAACCCATTTTACAATTTTGATGTATTATGGTTCCAGTAGCCCAATAAGGTCCAAATTTTAAATTCTATGGAGAGGCTTTTTTTTAAATTTTTTTTTCGAAAATTATAAATTTTTTTAGACGTTTTTCCACATAATTAATGATAACTCAAAAAGTGTTAGTCCGATATTATTGAAATAAACTTAGAAAAATTTATATTTACATAACCTTTAATCCTTTTATATATTACGTTTTAATCGGGTCAGTAGTTTCGGAGTTATAATAAAAAAAATGAAACAAAAAATATGTTTTTTACGTGAAAATAGCAAGCTTTTTTTTTTAAATCATAAAAAATCGAAAACGGCAAAAACTGTTCGGATTTATTACTTTATTGTAAAGCCACATGTAATAGCAATAAAATGAGATATCGATCTTAAAAATCTATTGATTCTTTTCGAATTTATTCGCAATTTGGTGAATTTGCTCATTTTCACAAAATTTTAGTTTTTTGAGAAATTTTTCCACTTATGTTGTCATAACTCAAAAACAACTTGTCCGATTTTGTTAAACTAAATTTACAAAAATGTTGGCTTACAATATCTTTAAATGATATATACATTTTTTTTTTATGCGATCAATAGTTTCAAAGTTATGAAAGAAATTTGTTAAAAAGGGAGGAATGTTATATTCGGCTTGGCCGAATATATATACCAACCATCAACTTTTCCAAATTTTACGTTATATGGTAGGTGGGCGGTAAGGTGGGTGACCACGCCCATTTTTGTGTCCGAGTTTACATTGATTTTTGAACTATTTGTACAAAATTTCGTTGACATTTCAACTTATATGAGAGGTGGGCGATAAAGTGGGCGGACCACGCCCATTTTTGGTTTACAAGTTTAATTATGTGGAATAACGTCTAAAAAAATTTATAATTTTCGAAAAAAATTAAAAAAAACCTCTCCATAGAATTTAAAATTTGGACCATATTTGGACTACTGGAACTATAATACATCAAATCTATTAGTAGTTATTCAAGCCTTTTTTTGCTGTTGACCTGTGTTATTTTTTACTTTTGATTTTTATTTTTTGCTCAAAATAAATTTATTATTTTTCGACTTTTATTTTTTGCTCAGAAAATATCGTTTATGTTTGATTTTTATTTTTTGCTCAAATTATAATGATTATTTGTTTACTTATATTTTTTTGCTCAAAAAATAACTTCTATTTCTTATTTTTATTTTCTGCTCAAAATGTAATGATTAATTTTTATTAAAAAAATTTTAATTATTTAAAATTTTTATTTTTTACGTGTATATATTTAAAAAAATATCAAATTTACTTTTAATAAATGTATATACATATATGATTTTAGTTTACATTAACAAATAAAGTTTTTAACAAAATATCAGAAAACATATTATATCTGAAGTCACTCAAAAGAAATTTTAAACGCTCTATTTGCGCTTACGGTGTTCTTCCAATACGTCATAAAAATAAAATAATCACAAAAGAATAAAATAATCAAAAATAAAAGTTATTTTTTGAGCAAAAAAATAGAAGTCAAAAATAAAAGTTATTTTCTGACCAAAAAATAATCAATTTATTTTGAGCAAAAAAATAAAAATTAAAAATAATTGTTATTTATAGATTTTTTTTATAAAAATCAAAAAATAAAAGTTTATTGCATAATTCGAAAGCGCGACCAAAAAAAAAAAAAAAAAGTAATAAAAATGTTCTACAACATATTTCTAAAATTTTTAGATCATTCTGATTTTTTTTAGTTTAAAAATTTGTAATAATCCTTATTTACGGTCCCTTGATAAAACCCCATATTTCTTCATAAATCCTCTAATAATTTAGCTATTTTCTGTATAGATTTGTTTCGGTTATTTAGAAAATAAGATGCTATTAATATCTAGACAGCTATGTTTAGATAGCTGTGTGATACTTATATAGCTTATTTTGATAATATTCCTACTAAATTTATGTAGTTTTTTATATATTTTGTAGCATTTTTTTTAGCAGTAACCTGCATACAATACTAAAACTACGGTAAAACATTGATAATATTGGATAATGAGAACTTGTTTCATATAAATATTTTTTGACGTATAATAAAAAGCAGATTGTATTATTAATTTGTAAAAGATATTTGCAAAAATAATGAATTTCCAAT
Source organism: Protophormia terraenovae (assembly GCA_951394005.1). Taxonomy (NCBI): domain Eukaryota; kingdom Metazoa; phylum Arthropoda; class Insecta; order Diptera; family Calliphoridae; genus Protophormia; species Protophormia terraenovae. Next base: position 7,595,280 of record OX596078.1, read on the forward strand.
ACGTTGTTCTCTAATAAAAAATTGTTTTAGCCACCAATTGTTATTTTTTCAAACGCATCTCCACTTCTGTAGCATACTTACAAAACTTTTTTTTATTCTTGCCAAAATAAAATTTTGTTGTTTATTTATATAGTAACTAGCTGTTTGTACCCGTCGTTGCCCGGATTTTCCGATATATTAAAAAAAATACATTTAAATATAACTTAATTTAAGTGGATATTACAACTTTTACCTATTATAATTACTTTTCTGATTAGTTATTCAATGCATCTAAATATATATTGGTAAATTTTAGTAGTTGTCCCTTTGGAATAAAAGACTAATCGTAAATTTAGAAAGTTTTATTCAAAGCACTCACGGTTGCGTAGTTGGATGAAAAATATACTTCTTTAAGCCTATATATTTTCATATTTCGGGTTGAAAACATAGTTTAATTCACTTAATAAATATTCCTAATTAAATAAAATTATTACTTTGAACCGCATAACCTTATGGTCCTTCGAGTTATATAATAACCTATGAAGTTTTATAGTTAAGATGGTAAATATGTTCAAATATGTGAGAGGTATTAGTATCTGCTGAATTATTATATTGAAAGTCTCAAAACTTCGTGGAAATATTTTTTTGTCAAACTATTTAGATGCAATGAATTATTATATTAGATTATTACATATCAAGGCAATTATTTCAATGATAGTCATTTTCTTTAATTAATTACTTTAATTAAAAATTAAGTGAATACGATCGTGTTTAAAAATTATATCATAGTAGCGAATAAATTTGTCTCTTAATCATTTTCTATAAGCATGGATAACGTGACTGAAAATTTTTTGTAATGTTGTAATTTCCATCATACTCTTGGTCCAGTACTTCAAATAGAGAACCAAAAGGATGTGTCACTAACGACAATTTTATACATTCACAATGGAATTTTCATAAAAAATTGGAGGTCATTACCGGTGAACATATTCTATACAGAAAAACGACTTTTAAGCAAATAGCATCCCAAATATACTGAACCAAAAAGGTATATAAATACAATGAAAAAGTTCATGCACAATGAATTTGTGCACTAATTTTTACCCTATGTACAGGTTCATTGAAACAATGTATTGCCATACATTAATATTAAAATTCAATGTACATGTTCATTGATTAAATTTATTCTTACATTGAATTAATGAACATATTCATTAAATAAAATAAATAGTTCCAGTAAACAGCACATTGATTTCAATGAACTCATATTTTGTCCCAATGAAACTATACATTAAAAATGTATTATAATAATAGGCTTGTTCTGTATTTTTGGTATTTTAAATTAAATAATTAAATTATATTATATTGAGTTAATAATATAAGAAAAAATAAAATATAAATATAGAATTATTACATTTCACTAAAAAATATAAGTAAACAAAATGCATGTTACAGATGTGATCGTGTTTGCTTTGTCATTTATAATAATATAGTAATTCCTGTTGTCCTCTATATTGCTCAATGTTGGTATGGAATATCCATTTAGATGCCACATTAATATAACAACAGCATTATCTTGAACAAAAAAAGTTTATAAATAAAATTATTGAAATTCGTTCAATTGCTTAAAATATTTGAAATAGTTACCTTTAAATCTTTTTTATCTATAGAAATTCCCCTATTTTGACGATCATCAGATGTAGCATCCAAATCAGTCTGTAAAATATTTTTATTAAGAATTCAATTAAAATATTTCATATATTTATGTATACTTACGAGTAGAATCCTTTTGGTTTTGAAATCACAATATTTTTTGAAACCCTGGTATTTAAGGCTAATAACACATTGTTCTGCGTCTTAGTGGTTTTATCTACATAAATATAAATGAAATGTAATATTTAAAAACTGTTTAAAATCATAAACATTATTAAACTTACGTTTTAGGAAGGCAAGTCTCAAATTCCTGCTTTTGGGTAATTCATTTAATTTGGTGTATTCAATTATGCTGCTCGACTTCTCCATTGAGAATGAATTATAATTATGTATTTTATTAATTCGATTTATAACTAATTTACTTTTTAATTATTTTCGTTTTTAACACAACACAGATTTTTTTTATTTTTTCTTTTGTTTAAAAAGCGTCATTTTTTGTTAAGAGATAAAAGAAAACTGAGTTGTATTTGTTTTCGTTTTACTTTATTTCCCGTTAGACAGCATATATTTTAATATAATTTAATGAAATATTTCATTGGTTCAATGCTTTTGTTCATTGCGTAATGATTCTTCTAAATTAAATCAATGTAATAGTACATTTAATAAATTAATTCAATGAATTAATAAATTAAATCAAATAACTGATTTAGTTATTGTATTAAGAAATAAATTTAATGAATGGTTTCAATGTAACGTTCATAATAGCGTTAATTTTTTCATTGAATTTTAATGAATGTTTTCATTGAAACAATAAATTCGTACATAGAATTAATAAATTCTTGGAAAAAATTAATGAATTGCATTTAATGTACTTCATTCAATGAAAATACTTTTCTCAATGTAGGTTTTGGAAATTCCCGGGCGGGAAATCCCGGAAATTTTTCATCGGGAATTCCCGGGAATTTTGTTCAAATTTCCCGGGAAAACGGGAAATTTAATATTCACATAGTTTTATAATCCTATAGCATAAAGTGTTACTGTTAGTATAGCCTCAGTGAAAATTATACATTATTGTAAACACACTACTTACTAAAGGCATTTTTAGATGTTAATACAAAATATACATACATGAAATTCGATACAAGTGATATTTTTTATTATTCAAAAACATTTCATCGGTGCGCTAATGAAAATTCCTATTTGACAACTTTTCATTAAAAAACGAAAAAAAAACACGTTTTGTTTTGTCAATACATATTTCAAGTACAAGAATTTTTAACTACATATTGCTATAATCTTTTAAACATTTTAATGATGATGTACCATTTTAACACTTCATTTAAATTTCATCTTGGCTCTGAAAGGTTTTTTCATATTTTTTTGTCAATATCTTTAGATTTTTTCGACATATTAAAGTTCAGTTTGTATCACATGATTTTATACAATTTTAAAGGCACGATTTTGAACTATATTTGGCAATAATAAAAATAAATAATTAATTTTTGAAGTAAATAACTTTTAAATATGTATAAGAATTAAATATGTAAAAATTTTTAAATGAAAAATGGATAAGAACTTTTTTTTAACATCAGAAATAAATACCGCTATTTTTTCAAAATTTATTACAATTCTACTTTTCAAAAAGTTTGAAACGTGTAAATATATTAAACTACGAAAGTATTTTATTTTTCAAAAATATTCGTCTTGAAATAATTAACAATATCTTTCAGATGTTAAAAAAACTAATTTTTATCAAATTTCCAAACACTTTAAAAGTTTATAGATTTGTGTTTTAGAACGAAATAAAACAGATTAGGGTTTATCTTTTTTAAATTTTTAGCATGAAAAACTATTTAAGTTAAAAATCTGAAGTATACAGTTTTTAATTTTATATTAGAAATACTAGTTTTTTATTCCATATCGCTATCCTAAAAAGCATAGTTCTACTGAATCATTTTATAAAGAAATCATCGAATTTTTTTTAAATCAAATCTTCTGCAAATTGAATGGAAATATTTATATTTGTTAAATCCTTTTTTCTTTCATGCAATCATTTAGTTTTTTTCATTTAGTTTTTTCCGTACTTTTTGGGTAAAATGAGAAAAGCTTGTTGTTTCTCTCAAAAATGTACAAAAGTACGGAAACACAAAAAAAAAAATTGTTTAGACAGAAAGAAAACATGAAATTGTGAATGTTATTTTTTTACCATATACCTATCAACGTTCATAACTTTTTTAATTTAAACTTTCTTCTTAGTAACAAAAACAAAATATTATTTATTTATTTTCATACAAAGTTTTTATTTGTTTTTTATTTGATAATTTACTAATTCTACCCAAAGAAATAGTCTGGGCTGTTTCGTGCATGAAGAAGAACATTATTCTCTCAAAATCTCTCTCATTTCCCAATTTTCGAGTAAGGGAACGCTTTTCGGTAAAATAGGGATCCAACGTGCTCTTAATTTAGAATACGGGAACAAAGCTAATATTTTACAAAATGAATTAAAAAATATAAGCTAATTCGTAAAAGATTTAAATAGAAGAAAATTTTAATGATTCAAAATATTTTTTTAGCTTGAATTGTATAATTGGTAGTGAATTCTTTAAGGAATTAATTATTGCGAAGTCAAAGAATTTAAGTCTATGAATTGAATTGTTATGAATGCTTCAAAGAAATGATTGGGATAATAAATTTAATTCGATTTTAAAAAGTGAATTAAAGAATTAAATCTTTAGAACCTTTGCTTACAATAGACACTTATTTTATTTGAATTAAATATTTAAAATTTTTTAAATTTTAAATTGGAAGTCATTTGAATGAAATATTTCAATTTTTTTTTAATTTTAAATTGGAAGTCATACTTCAATATTATTTTGTTTTCTGTTAATTAATCATAAATGTGATTTGTAATGTTGTGTTATAGTACTGAATAGGAAAAAGTTTCCTGTTATTCCCGTTTCCCGGGAAACAAAATATCACGGGAAACCCCAAACCCTTATCCCAAAGTATCAAACTACTTTTCATTCAAAAAATTTAGTTATTTCAAAAAGTTGGTTTTCGCTGTAGTTAAATTTTGTATCTATGATATATTCTCTGCTAGTTTAGATATCCGATAATTTCTGTAAGTTGAGATATCCTATCCTTATTATTTGGAATAATAGTGCAAACAAATTTTTGATTTTGATAAAAGCAGATCACATAATTCCAAAAATATCTAAAATAAAAACTTTTTTTTTTTTAATTTTGGCATAAAGCTTGCCTAGGATAATGCGTTTTTGAAAACGCATAATCTTTATATCGAATAGTTCAAATTTAGAATCTAGATTGGCTCATAATAAGAAATTAGATTTAATTTCTCCTTAGGAGTAGTCTCCGATAATATAGCTTTCAGAAAAATTAAAAAGCTACGACTTTTTGAATGAGGGTTATTTTTTAAGAAATAGTAATGCCGGATGAGAACAGAAAATTAGCAAACAATTAAAACTTTCATGTCAAAGGTGAGTATACATATATCCATTCCTGAGTGGTCTGTGTAATATGGTATTCAAACAGACTGCTACTGTTGTGCAAATTTTTACGTTTTAAGACTGCTGATTAGATATTATAGATTTATTCAGTTCATTTAACTGTAAAGCACTATCGCTCTATATAAATGTCCAAAAAAGTGTCATAGTGTCACTTTCAAAAGTGTCATTATGTCCAAGACCCAAATGACATAATGTCCATTAAATGCATTTTGTCATCTTATTGAGAAAATCTTTATATTAGCGAAAATGTTGTTTGTAATACACCATAGCTTTTTGCCTATCATAGTGTGTATTAACAATAGGAATAAATTGTGACTTTTAAGTTAAATTTTGCATAGAAATAACACGTTTTTAAATGATATATAACCACTCGTGAAATCTATTATTAATGTGATAAATTTCATATGTATCGGATCAGTAACGTTAACAAAAAAAAAGGGCATGATATCCAAAAGAAAGGTTGTATAAATTTTTGTGAATTGAAGTAGATATTCTGTTAAAATTTAATAAAATATTTCTTTAAAAAAGGCGTTTAAATATACAGGATTTGGTAACGCCTAATAGTAATATATTTGTGTCAAATATAATGTGTATTTCTTCAGTAGTTTTGAAGTGATGTTATCTCAAATATGGCAAATAAATCCCAAAACTATACGGCGGAAAAGGATGCTTGGCAATTTATGAAATAGTTGTAACATGTATTACTTCCATACTATATGAGTGTCATAAGCTGTATAAGTTAGTCCTTTTCGAACTATATGTGTTCGAAATATAGAACCAAAAAATTGTTTAGTCAAAAACTTAGAAAAATCAAGTAGGATAATATAAAAAAATGTGCGTAAAAAGTGCGTGACATCCAATAGATAAATATTATAAGTTTAAGTTCCCTTTGAACGGTATGCGTGTCAAATTTCATGTAAATACATTGGTATGAAAATAAGAAAAATCAAGCCAACTAATTTGTTAGAAAAAGTGGGCGCTTAGTTGCCAGATAAATTTGGTGAAAATCTTCAAATTTGGAGAAAAAAGTCGTCAAATCAACAAAAACTACGTATTTTATATGTTAATGAACAGTTTGTATGCTTTTTCGAATGAAAAATTTTGTACTTTTTGCTTAGTTTTACATAATAGAATAAAAGTTTCATTTAGGTTGAAAATAATATAAATAAATAGTATTCTGACACAGAAAATGGGAAGAAACAATCAGTGCACCAAATAGGAGACAAAAATTGTTCAAACCAAGAGAAAAATTAAAAGTCGCTACTTGAAATTGCAAGTAGGGGTTTAGGAAAATATCTACGTTTTCTACAAAATGATTTACATAAAAAACAAACGTTTGAAACTTGTAACAGACTCCAAAATCAGATAGAAAAATTATTTTATAGGCAAAAAAGGACACCTGCAATTTTCTGAAGCCTATTTCAGCTGGAATTTTTGATGGAGTAGGTCCGGAAAGAGTTCGTCATCGTTTTGTGCAATATCCCAATATATCCCAGTACCCATATGCATTTATTGTATTTATCAATATGACAAATAGTATAATTTAAAGTCAATTAAAAGCATTCCCAAACCTTTATATTTTCACTCTGAAACAGTAATATTTTTGAATTTAACTTCGGAAGTTATTTTTTAACTAATTAGTTTTCATTTCGCCACAAAATGTTATGTCTCTCCATTTTTTTCGCGTATACATTCGGACTAAAGTAAATGCATTCTAAGAAGTTCTAACAGTATCTTAAAATTTTGTATACGCATTGAACTTTTCTACCAATTCTTTCCGTAAATTTGATTTGCAGAAGACGAAGCCAAACTGTTTGCGGACCTACTTCATTAAAAATTATAGCGGAAATAGCCTTCAAAGAAATGAAGGTGTCCTTTTTTGCCAATACAACAATCCCTCTTTCCGTTTTTGGGAACCTTTTTAGAAGTCTAATACAAGTTGTTTTTAGATAAGGCACTTTGCACAAAATGTAGATGTCTTCCTAAGCCCCTATTTGCAATTTCAAGTAACGACGCACAGTGTGCGATTCAAAAAATGAAATGGAAATAATTATGGAACTTCAAAACGGCTGTTCATGAAATTTAACATGGTGATAGTAGAGGTGTAGGCGAGTTCAAGTTTTGAACTTGGACCATATAGACCTACAGGGGGCGAGTCCACAGAGTCTCAAAGTTGGACACCTCGGGTATAAAATTTAGTTAAAGAGATATTAAGCTTCAAAGATTAAAATTTTTAATTTTTGGCCTGACTTACTGAATTTTTTTCGCTACAGCTAGTCTAATTTTCTCCCGCTTTTTTAATTTTTTTTTATATCATTAACAACAAATAGAAAAATTGTGCAAATTATATATACCCGAGGTGTCCAACTTTGAGACCCTCTGGACTCGTCCCCTGTAGGTCTATATGGTCCAAGTACAAAACTCGCCTAAACCTCTACTATCACCATGTGGAAAATTTTAGATTTTTTATATATAAATGTAGATAATGGCGATTATTTTTGAAAAAATAGGCGACTTTTCATGAAAATTATCTGGCACCCCTTGTTACAGCACCGAATCATCAATCAGCCTTTGTGTATTTGGTAGCCCATATAAAAAGTCTTGTAAATTTACAATCCAAAAACAAGGATATTTCTTTTAAACAGTAGCAACAGGGGAAGATCTAAAGGAACCCATTAAAGATTTGTTTGTAAGAAAAAAGCCTGCTAAAAAATCTCTACAACAAAAGGACGTAGAACAGAAATTCTCCAAAAGTCGCATTTCACTGTTTCTTCAAATGGTGTTAACACTACAAACGATTTAAAAGCCAAATATCGACGAAAACAAGGACGTGCCATCGAAAACCGTTGTCAACATGGTTGCATTTGCAAAAATCAAAAGTAATATGGGAAAATAGCAAGTCTATGCCAGCGGTTGTTGGCAAAAGAACGCGTAAACATAAAGATTATGATACTGATGAAATTCATGAAAATGCAGAAATAACTTCCGTTAAATCTTTTGCGGCATTGGCACGTAAAAGTTCTAGGATACCAGCACTAGTAAACTATTTAAAAATACAATAAATAAAAATTCCCAACAAATTACCATAACAAGAACAGTTGTTTGTTTTTTACAACCTTTAACACGTTCTCGACTGAAGTATTTAAGCGAACAAGATTTATTTACAAATTCACACGAATTTAGTTTTAAAAATTTTAAAAATTCCTTAATATTTTCTCGTTTATCTCATTCCTTAATATGTTATATTATAAAATTATGTACTCGAATTTTATTAAAAAAAGAAAACTTAAAGAAAATAAAGTTCTTATAAAAATTAAATTAAAATAAATTAAATTGATTAAACATAAATAATTATTTTATTTTTATATAATTTACAAAATACAATTTAGGTCTTAACTATTCAACTGAAAAATTTTCCTAATGTGAGACTACAACATTATACTTGTGACAAAAATCTACTTAAAAACAAATTGTATTCTTCTGATCAAACTTATATTTTCATTTTTAATCAAAAATTTTCAATTGAATTATTAAGACATAAAATATATTTTGTGAATTATAAAACAGTAAAATTATGATAAAAATAAAATTAAAATAAATTATATGAATTTAACATTTTTGGTGTTTGGCATTTTAAAGGAATTTTTCTTTTCGCTATAAGTAGTGGGTTTATAGCGAAAAAGGAATTAATTCGTGGAAGATTTAATTTAAAAAAAAAAATAAATATTTTTTGTATTAATGGATGTTCGTAACATTTTTTTTTTCTTAATTGATATGGTTATTTTTGTTTTTCAGGGAAAATCTGCTTTATTGAGAGTTTTTGTTGTAAACTTTTAACTAAAAGCTATAAATTAATAAATCAAACTTTAAATTGAAGTATACTAATTATAATAAATCATTTTAAGGATATGCAAATATTACACCTTTACCTGAATACAGTTGTTTAAAATCTTCATTTTGAACTTCCTGTGTTTCCTCTGGTGGTGTAATATATTGTGATTTTTGCATAATTTCAACTGGTTTATTTTAATATAAAATTAAATATTTTTCGTTTAGTCAAATATTGACAAAATGTTTTTCTTTGTTACACAGGCAATATCCTATATTTTTTACTATATAAAAATGTTGACCTAATAACTCTTTAAAACTCTACATACATATACCTCGAAAACTATTAAACATATTTTTTTATGCAACATATATCCGAATAAATTTAATTTAAAATACAGTCCACTAACTGGACTAAATAATTATAGTTTTACAAAAACTAGCAAAAATCACACTTTTTGCTTCTATAAGATTATTTATGAAAAATTATTGAATTTTTGGAGAGTGTGTCGAAAAAAGTAAACAACATAAAACAACAGATTTTTTTTAAGTAAAATTTTGTAATCGATTATGGCCAATAGGACAGGTTACTGATATATTAATAAATAAATAGATTTCACAGGGAATGATTTATTGCAATATCCACAATTTATTTTTTTAATTAATCCTCGTTTTGGCTACTGTTCAACCCAACGTGCTCCATTACAACCAGGCCTGTCAGATTTGCCGATTTTTGGCCTGTTCTCTTTATTCAGAATAAATTTCAGCAATTTATTGTTGTAAATGTTTTTCATATTTTTTTATATTGGTTAATGGAGTTAACAACTTATATACAAGTTGTTGCGTGCATTACATACAACGTTTGACGTGCGCCAAGATAGCGCCGAAAAAACTAATTGAATTCCCAAACCGGGAAGTCAAATTAGCATTTTTTGGGAATGTGAAAAATAGAAATTTCATATTTCCCGACAATGGAAATAGGAATTAGGTGCCAAACACCAAAAAATATTCAATTCGATTACACGAATAACAAAAAAAAAAAAAAAAGAATAATATATTATATGCATATATTATATTTATTAATTTTTGTATATGGGGAAAATCAAAAAATATTGAAATTGTTTGAAACCTACTTTAAGTGTCTTGTATTACCTAAGTTGGTTTTAAAATTAGGAAAAGTGTTGAAGGCTTTTTGTAGAACTTACAAAATAACTAAGAAATCTTAAATTTTTGTTATTCATGTAATCGAATTGAATATTTTTTGGTATTTGGCATCTTTGTATCAATTTGTTTTTTCGGCGCTATCTTGGCGCACGTCAAACGTTGTATGTAATGCACGCAACAACTTGTATATAAATTGTTAACTCCATTAATCAATATAAAAAATATGAAAAACATTTTCAACAATAAATTGCTGAAATTTATTCTGAATGAAGAGAACAGGCCAAAAATCGGCAAATCTGACAGGCCTGGTTGTAATGGAGCACGTTGGGTTGAACAGTAGCCAAAACGAGGATTAATTTAAAAAATAAATTGTGGATATTGCAATAAATCATTACCTGTGAAATTTATTTATTTATTTATCTATCAATATATCAGTAACCTGTCCTATTGGCCATAATCGATTACAAACTTTTACTTAAATGTTGTTTACTTTTTTTTCGACACACTCTCCAAAAATTCAATAATTTTTCATAAATAATCTTATAGAAGCAAAAAGTGTGTTTCCAAGTGTGATTTTTGCTAGTTTTTGTAAAACTATTAAATTTATTCGGATATATGTTGCATAAAAAAAATATGTTTAATAGTTTTCGAGATATATGTATGTAGAGTTTTAAAGAGTTATTAGGTCAACATTTTTATATAGTAAAAAATATAGGATATTGCCTGCGTAACAAAGAAGAACATTTTGCCAATATTTGCCTAAACGAAAAATATTTCATTTTATATTAATATAAACAAGTTGAAATTATGCAAAAATTACAATATATTACACCACCTGAAGAAACCCAAGTAGTTCAAAATGAAGATTTTACACAACTGTAGCCAGGTAAAGGTGCAATTAAAACTTTTTTACAAAATTTCTTGTAAGTTTGGGTCTACTAATTAAATAAATTGCAATTTTTTATTTTCTCCATTATTTTTTCCATTTTCTTATTATTTCATATAATAAGAATATTTCAATTTAAAGTTTGATTTATTAATTTATAGCTTTCAGTTGAAAGTTTACAACAAAAACTCTCTATAAAGCAAATTTTCTCTGAAAAACAAAAATAACCATATCAATTAAAAAAAAAAAAAAATGTTTTCCGAGATTCTTTTATTTTAAATTGTAGTATTTAACGTATTTACGAATATCCATTAATACAAAAATATTTTTTTTTTTTTAAATTAAATCTTCCACGAATTAATTCCCTTTTTCGCTATAAACCCACTGCGAAAAGAAAAATTCCTTTAAAATGCCAAACACCAAAAATGTTAAATTCATATAATTTTTTTTAATTTTATTTTTATCATAATTTTACTGTTTTATAATTCACAAAATATATTTTATGTCTTAATAATTCAATTGAAAATTTTTGATTAAAAATGAAAATATAAGTTGGGTCAGAAGAATACAATTTGTTTTTAAGTAGATCTTTGTCACAAGTATAATGTTGTAGTCTCACATTAGCAAAATTTTTCAGTTGAATAGTTAAGACCTAAATTGTATTTTGTAAATTATATAAAAATAAAATAATTATTTATGTTTAATCAATTTAATTTATTTTAATTTAATTTTTATAAGAACTTTATTTTCTTTAAGTTTTCTTTTTTTTAATAAAATTCGAGTACATAATTTTATAATATAACATATTAAGGAATGAGATAAACGAGAAAATATTAAGGAATTTTTAAAATTTGTAAAACTAAATTCGTGTGAATTTGTAAATAAATCTTGTTCGCTTAAATACTTCAGTCGAGAACGTGTTAAAGGTTGTAAAAAACAAACAACTGTTCTTGTTATGGTAATTTGTTGGGAATTTTTATTTATTGTATTTTTAAATAGTTTACTAGTGCTGGTATCCTAGAACTTTTACGTGCCAATGGCGCAAAAGATTTAACGGAAGTTATTTCTGCATTTTCATGAACTTTATCAGTATCATAATCTTTATGTTTACGCGTTCTTTTGATAACAACCGCTGGCATAGACTAGCTATTTTTCCATATTACTTTTGATTTTGCAAATGCAACCATGTTGACAACGGTTTTCGATGGCACGTCCTTGTATTCGTCGATATTTGGCTTTTAAATCGTTTGTAGTGTTAACACCATTTGAAGAAACAGTGAAATGCGACTTTTGGAGAATTTCTGTTCTACGTCCTTTTGTTGTAGAGATTTTTTAGCAGGCTTTTTTCTTACAAACAAATCTTTAATGGGTTCCTTTAGATCTTCCCCTGTTGCTACTGTTTAAAAGAAATATCCTTGTTTTTGGATTGTAAATTTACAAGACTTTTCATATGGGCTACCAAATACACAAAGGCTGATTGATGATTCGGTGCTGTAACATGGGGTGCCAGATAATTTTGATGAAAATAGGCTACTTTTCTGTTCTACGTCATTTTGTTGTAGAGATTTTTTAGCAGGCTTTTTTCTTACAAACAAATCTTTAGTGGGTTCCTTTAGATCTTCCCCTGTTGCTACTGTTTAAAAGAAATATCCTTGTTTTTGGATTGTAAATTTACAAGACTTTTCATATGGGCTACCAAATACACAAAGGCTGATTGATGATTCGGTGCTGTAACATGGATAATTTTGATGAAAATCGGCTACTTTTTCAAAAATAATCACCATTATCTGCATTTATATTTGAAAAATCGGCAATTAAAATATTTGAAATAAAAAATAAATTTAATTGAAAAACAATATAGTAAATAACATATATTTTTCATACACATATGCATTTTTAACAAAATATGCAAAAATATGCACTAACAAATCGTTGCCATTTTTAGTAAAATGTCTGATTCGGATAGATAACAACATAAGATCATTTTTAAATGCTCCAAAAAAAACATGCATTTGCATATAAATCCGCCCCTAGTCATAAAATATATATTTTTTTAACAAGGATTTCATCTTTAGCGATATTACGCCTTTTTTCAAAAATATTAAAAATTTTGAATTAAAAATTTTTTAAAAACTGTTGGTTTCTTTCATTATTTTACGCATGTTTGTTTTGTATTGTGTATCGCCATTCCAAAACATACCATTAAACCAAAATTAAAGTAAAAAAATAAATATATATGCTTCCAAAGAAATTTACAGAAACGAAAAAATTACACAAAGTACAAATACATTTTATTTGTATCATTTAAATTACACATCTGCTCAAAATAATGGATACACCTAGTGGGATTATATTAAAGTAACGATAACTTTGGAAAATTCTTCGAGTTTCTTTCTTTTAGTAAACAATTTGATCTGGTATCGATTTGTGCACATTTTGTTGAAAATGCTTATATTTGCATATTTTACCTAATAATGCATATATTTATTATTATTTTTTTTTTTTTTTTGTTACAATCTTATTTTTATATTTCTCATTTTGAGGTAAAATGCAAGCACCCGAAAACTTTTTTATTTTTCAATCAATAAAAATACCTTTACTGTTCAAAATATAATTTTTCATTTGTTGCGAAAAATATGTGTTTTTTATTTATTTTATTTTTTAATATAAATATTCATTATGATGAAAATAATAAATATCTTTAAAAATAAATATCAGTATGGAAAAAATTTCAAATGATGATACTTTTGTTTTGTTTCAAAAATACTTTTTTATTATTCAATGAAATTGTTGTTAAAATTTTTTCATCCGGTAAAAAAGTTGAAAATAATTTTATACTTTTGTAATAAATATCACAAAAGATATTTATATTTTTTATTTCGATCATGATGAAAATAAAAAAAATATATGAAGGATTTTTATTATTTTTTGAACATTAATGATTGTTTTTCGATTGAAATAAAAATAAAGAGACTGCTTTTCATTTTTAAAATCCGGTCTCTAGTAAAATGTGCATAACAGTTGTTCTAGCGATTTTTAACACTCATATTCCGGTTATTTTCAATCAAACACTGTCGTCATTTTAATTTTTCTTTCTGAAACTATTACTAAATTAGAGGGTTTCAATTCATTAAGTACTCAAATCAGTTTAATAGATAGTGCTATTGCAAAAATCGAAGCTGCAGGAGCCTTTTTGCTGAAAAAATAAAATTTAAGTTGCAACCTGTTATTAAAAAGAATAAATGATTTGAGAAAATGAAAAAAAAAAAATAGAATCAATTACTTTACGTTCACATGATGTTTCGTGTTTAGAAGAATACTTTTCTTCTGAACTACAATTATTCAAATATGCTCCTTTCACTTCTGTTGACGTTGAAAGATCATTTTATATGTATGTATGCTAAAATAGACAATTATTTACATTAGAGAACTTAGTAAAAAATATGTTTGTGTAAATAAATAAAAACCTTTCTAACTAAGGTTGTATTAAGTTCAATGTCACTAATAAAAATGTGATCTTAAGGAGTACAAATTTAAAAAAGTACAAATAATTAGTATTGATCTTTTAAAACATAGCTTTAACTTTTATCTAAAATGAGCTGTAAACCCGCTACTTCGTTAGCGCAAATTTTTTATAAAAACTATACTATATAATAAATTTAAACTAAGATCCTTAACTCCCTTAGGAACATTTTTAATAATGGTGTTATGTCATCCATAAATAACAAGATCTCTTTAATTTCAGGTTTATGATCTTAGAATAATGAAAACTAAATATCAGAATTACGAAAAAGTATATTAGAATAAAGAAAAAGAACCACAAAATCCATTTAAAGGTTTCTGATTCACTTATGACCTTACATCTTCAATTTTATGTTTCTAAGGATGAAAATTGCTGAACATGCAAGAAGTAATATTAGAAGAACGAAAAAAGATACCACAAAGCCCCTTCTTATGGATTCTCATTCATTTAGGACCAAACATCTTTAATTTCATGTTTTTAGATTCAGAATTATAGAAAATTAAAAAAGTACCGTAGGAAGAACAAAAAAGTACCACAAAGTCCCCTCTAATGAATTCTCATTCATTTAGGACCACATATCCTTAATTTCATGTTTCTAAGTTCATAATTATAGAAAATTCAAAAAGTACCATTAGAAGAACAAAAAAGTACCACAAAAGCCTCTCTTATGGTTTCTTATTCATTTAAGACCACATATCTTCTTTAATTTCATGTTTCTGGGTTAAATATTATAGAAAATTCAAAAAGTACCATTAGAAGAACGAAAAAGTACCACAAAGTCCCCCCTTGTGAATTCTTTCCAACATCGGACCATGCGTATTTAATTTCATGTTTCTAGGTTAAATATTACAGAAAATGCAAAAAAGTACCAATAGAAGTAGAAAAAAGTACCACAAAGTCCATCCTCTTGAATTCTTACCCACAGGACCATGCATCTTTATGTACCACAAATTCCACTCTTGTGAATTCTTATCTACACTTTCTTAATTTCATGTTTAATGTAATTGAAAATTCATTATTAAGTTTGAATAAAATGTAATTTCCCGCCTTTACCCCCTTTTTGGTACTTTTTTTTTACCCATAGAAGTATCAAAAATTGTATTCCAATGAGTTTCTAAATTATAGTGAGATCCCATATTGAAATACGCATATGGTTATGTCAATAAATATAAAAAAAATGTTTTATGAAAAAAGTACCAAAAATAGATACGATTTTTACCCCTTAAACGTTCGAATTTCGAAAAAGTACCAAATTTATATTTCTCGTTTTTTGATAAGTTAAGAGTACGGGATACATTTTATTTGTATGTTGATTGGTTTCAAGGAAACATATTTTGACAAAAAAGTACCAAAATACAGTTTTTACCCGTTTTCTCCCTAAAAGGGCCGATTTTCAAAAAAGTACCAGACACCTGTCCGATTATTTTTTAAATGAATAACGAAAACTATTCAACTTTTTGTGTATCTTTGGGAGTTATAGATATAGTTATAGAGTTACCGATTTTACCCGTCTTTACCCTTTTTTACCCCCTAAACATTCAAATTTCCAAAAATTTCGTCTTAGTGGATTTATACAGAGGGCGACCTACCTGCGTTCCAAATTTCGACTCTCTAGCTTCAGCAGTTTGGGCTGTGGGAAGATGAATCACTCAGTCAGTCAGTCACGTTACTCTTTTATATATATAGATTAGGGAATGAGATAAACGAGAAAATATTAAGGTATTTTTAACATTAAATTCGTAAACCACATTTTGAAATGTTTATTTTTTAAGAAATCCTGATCGGCTAAATGCTCCGGTCGAAAACGTGTTAAAACTGGTGTAAAATAAACAACTGTACGTGTATTGATTTATTCGATTTTTAAATAGTTTCATAGTAGTGGTAGAAAAATCCTTCGGTATCCTAGAACATATAACGGAAGTAATTTCTGCCTCTTCATCATTATAATAATGTTTAAGTTTACGTTTTCTTTTGCTAACAACCGCTGACATAGACTTACTATTTTCTAATATTGCTTTTGCTTTTGCCAATTCAACCATGTTTACAACAGTTTTCGATTTGGCACGTCTTCGAGATTAAGCTTTAAATTTGTTTGTAGTGGTGTTGGTGTTGTATTTTCATTTGCAGAAAGCCCTGTAGTGCGATTTTTAAAGAATTCCTCTTCTGCTTCCTTTTTCTGTAGATACTTTTTAGCTGGATTTTTTCTCACAAACAATTCTTTAATGGGTATCTTTAGATCTTCCCCTGTTGCTACTGATTAAAAGAAGTATTCTTGTTTTTTGGACTGTAAATTTACCAGACTCTTCATTTGTGCTACTAAGCATACAAAAGCTGATTGATGAATTGGTATTGTAACCCATTTTGAATCTTTATATTTCAAATAATCTCTAATGAAGAATTCCTTCCAAAGATTATATTTCTAAAGAACATGGAAATTTTGTATTATTAATGTTAATCTGTCTACTTAGTTAACTATTCTTCTTATTCTCTCATTTATTATTTGGCTAGAAGTATTAAGTGAAGATTACAATATTTTGTTTATTCTCTTTTAATCTATATATATAAAAGAGGAACGTGACTGACTGACTGATTCATCATCCCACAGCCCAAACGGCTGAAGCTAGAGAGTCGAAATTTGGAACGCACGTAGGTCGCCCTCTGTATCCACTAAGACGAGATTTTTGGAAATTCGAATGTTTAGGGGGTAAAAAAGGGTAAAATCGGTAACTCTATAACTATAACTCCCAAAGATACACAAAAAGTTGAATAGTTTTCGTTATTCATTTAAAAAATAATCGGACAGGTGTCTGGTACTTTTTTGCAAATCGGCCCTTTTAGAGAGAAAACGGGTAAAAACTGTATTTTGGTACTTTTTTGTCAAAATATGTTTCTTTGAAACCAATCAACATACAAATAAAATGTATCCCGTACTCTTAACTTATCAAAAAACGAGAAATATAAATTTGGTACTTTTTCGAAATTCGAACGTTTAAGGGGTAAAAATCGTACCTATTTTTGGTACTTTTTTCATAAAACATTTTTTTATATTTATTGACATAACCATACGCGTATTTTAATATGGGATCTCACTATGATTTAGAAACTCATTGGAATACAATTTTTGATACTTCTATGGGTAAAAAAAGTACCAAAAAGGGGGTAAAGGCGGGAAATTACATTTTATTCAAACTTAATAATGAATTTTCAATTACATTAAACATAGAAATTCACAATCGTACCTATTTTTGGTACTTTTTTCATAAAACATTTTTTTTATATTTATTGACATAACCATATGCGTATTTTAATATGGGATCTCACTATGATTTAGAAACTCATTGGAATATAATTTTTGATACTTCTATGGGTAAAAAAAAGTACCAAAAAGGGGGTAAAGGCGGGAAATTACATTTTATTCAAACTTAATAATGAATTTTCAATTACATTAAACATAGAAATTCACAAGAGTGGAATGAATTCACAAGAGTGGAATTTGTGGTACTTAAAGATACATGGTCCTGTGGGTAAGAATTCAAGAGGATGGACTTTGTGGTACTTTTTTCTACTTCTATTGTATTTTCTGTAATATTTAACCTAAAAACGTGAAATTAAATACGCATGGTCCGATGTTGGAAAGAATTCACAAGGGGGGACTTTGTGGTACTTTTTCGTTCTTCTAATGGTACTTTTTGAATTTTCTATAATTATGAACCTAGAAACATGAAATTAAGGATATGTGGTCCTTAGTTAATGAGAATCCATAAGAGGGGACTTTGTGGTACTTTTTTGTTATTTTAATGGTACTTTTTGAATTTTCTATAATATTCAACCTAGAAATAAGAATTTAAGGACATGATTTGGCAAGTGAATGAGAATCCATAAGAGAGAACTTTGTGGTACTTTTTCGTTCTTCTAATGGTACTTTTTGAATTTTCTATAATATTTAACCAAGAAACATGAAATTAAATATATGTCGTCTTAAATGAATAAGAATCCATAAGTGAGGTTTTTGTGGTACTTTTTTGTTCTTCTAATTGGACTTGCTGAATTTTCTATAATTATGAACTTAGAAACATGAAATTAAGGATATGTGGTCCTAAGTGAATGTGAATCCATAAGAGGGGATTTTGTGGTATTTTTTTGTTCTTCTGATAGTAATTTTTAAAATTTTCTATAATATTTATCGTAGAAACATGAAATTAAGGATATGTGGTCCTAAATGAATGAAAATCTATAAGAGAGAACTTTGTGGTACTTTTTCGTTCTTGTAATGGTACTTTTTGAATTTTCTATAATATTTAGCATAGAAATATAAATTTAAAGATATTTGGTCCTAAATTAATGTGCATCCATAAGAGGGGATTTTGTGGTACTTTTATTGTTCTTCTGATAGTACTTTTTGAATTTTCTATAATATTTAACGTAGAAACATAAAATTAAGGATATCTGGTCCTGAATGAATGAGAATCTATAAGAGTGGACTTTGTGGTACTTTTTTGTTATTCCAATGGTACTTTTTGAATTTTCTG
Source organism: Protophormia terraenovae (assembly GCA_951394005.1). NCBI lineage: Eukaryota > Metazoa > Arthropoda > Insecta > Diptera > Calliphoridae > Protophormia > Protophormia terraenovae. The sequence goes on from OX596078.1 coordinate 7,614,369, forward strand.
TAATATTTAACCTAGAAACATGAAATTAAAGATTTATGGTCCTAAATGAATGAGAATCCACCATGTTCTAATGGTACTTTTTGAATTTTCTATAATTATGAATCCAGTAACATGATATTAAGGACATGTGATGCTAAGTGAATGAGAATCCATAAGAGGGGACTTTGTGGTACTTTTTTGTTGTCCTAATGGTACTATTTGAATTTTCTATAATTATAAACCTAGAAACATGAAATTAAGGACATGTGTTTTTTTTTTTTTTTTTAATTTTCTATAATATTTAACCAAGAAACATGAAGTTAAAGTTATGTGGCCCTAAGTTAGTGAGTATCCATAAGAAGGGATTTTGTGGTACTTTTTCGATCTTCTAACAATACTTTTTGAATGTTCTGTAATATACATCCTAGAAACATAAAATTGAAGATGTAAGGTCCTAAGTAAATAAGAATCCTTAAAAGTGATTTTGTGGTTCTTAATTCCTCATTCTAAAATACTTTTTCGTTATTCTAATATTTATTTTTCGTTATTCTAATATTAAAAATCTAATATTAAAGAGATATTGTTATTTATGAATGAGAATTCTCAAGCTCTATTAGTCACATTCCTCTATACTAAAAAATAATAATATGAATACTTTTGTAGTTTTTTAACTTTCAAATGTTAAAGATGTAAAAAATTGGTACTTTACTGGCACCCTGTCAGACATGCCTTTTGTACTTTTCGAAAATCCTATTTTAAATTTATTTTATAGTATGGTTTTAAAAAAAAAATCCGCTAACGAAGTAGCGGGTTAACAGCTCGTATGTTATAAAATTATGTACTCGAATTTTATTAAAAAAGAAAACTTAAAGGAAATAAAATTCTTATAATAATAAAAAATCGGTGATTGGCATTTTAAAGCAATTTTGCTTTTTCAAAAAATTTTTGAAATCTTAACTTATTTATCCACCCTGTTACAACCAGTTCTGCCTGATTTGCCGATTTTTTACCTTAAATGCCGATTTTTTGTTTAATTCTATAAAGGCGGTAATCAAAATTATTTTTTATTATGGCAAAGAAAACGGAAATACCAGTTAAACAATTATAAGCAATTCTGCAAAAGAGTGAAAGCGATTGTTATACTCTAACATGGTATAACAATTGTTTTTGTTGAGTTAGTGCCTTTTTGTTCGGAAAACAGTTAACCATTAATAATAAAACAAAAAATATATAAAAGTTCTATTTTTTTTATTTATTAGCAGCGTAAAGGTATATTCTAGCAAGGTAATTAAGTGTTGTCTTTAAGTGTGAGAAATATTAAACGTATAAACGTATTATAACTTAAATTTATTTAGATCGATATTATTAATTATAATTAAATTAAAATTATTATTAAAATAAGTTATAAAAATAATTACAACTTCAAAATATTTGTTATTGACTTTATATGTAAAATATATTTTATTTACTGTATTGTTTTTCAATAAAATTTATTTTTATTTCAAATATTTTTACTGCAAGTTTTTTGCCGATTTTTAATATAACCGAATTTTCATCAAAATTATCTGGCACCCCATGTTACAGCACCGAATCATCAATCAGCCTTTGTGTATTTGGTAGCCCATATGAAAAGTCTTGTAAATTTACAATCCAAAAACAAGGATATTTCTTTTAAACAGTAGCAACAGGGGAAGATCTAAAGGAACCCATTAAAGATTTGTTTGTAAGAAAAAAGCCTGCTAAAAAATCTCTACAACAAAAGGACGTAGAACAGAAATTCTCCAAAAGTCGCATTTCACTGTTTCTTCAAATGGTGTTAACACTACAAACGATTTAAAAGCCAAATATCGACGAAAACAAGGACGTGCCATCGAAAACCGTTGTCAACATGGTTGCATTTGCAAAATCAAAAGTAATATGGGAAAATAGCTAGTCTATGCCAGCGGTTGTTGGCAAAAGAACGCGTAAACATAAAGATTATGATACTGATAAAGTTCATGAAAATGCAGAAATAACTTCCGTTAAATCTTTTGCGCCATTGGCACGTAAAAGTTCTAGAATACCAGCACTAGTAAACTATTTAAAAATACAATAAATAAAAATTCCCAACAAATTACCATAACAAGAACAGTTGTTTGTTTTTTACAACCTTTAACACGTTCTCGACTGAAGTATTTAAGCGAACAAGATTTATTTACAAATTCACACGAATTTAGTTTTACAAATTTTAAAAATTCCTTAATATTTTCTCGTTTATCTCATTCCTTAATATGTTATATTATAAAATTATGTACTCGAATTTTATTAAAAAAAAGAAAACTTAAAGAAAATAAAGTTCTTATAAAAATTAAATTAAAATAAATTAAATTGATTAAACATAAATAATTATTTTATTTTTATATAATTTACAAAATACAATTTAGGTCTTAACTATTCAACTGAAAAATTTTGCTAATGTGAGACTACAACATTATACTTGTGACAAAAATCTACATAAACACAAATTGTATTCTTTTGATCAAACTTATATTTTCATTTTTAATCAAAAATTTTCAATTGAATTATTAAGACATAAAATATATTTTGTGAATTATAAAACAGTAAAATTATGATAAAAATAAAATTAAAATAAATTATATGAATTTAACATTTTTGGTGTTTGGCATTTTAAAGGAATTTTTCTTTTCGCTATAAGTAGTGGGTTTATAGCGAAAAAGGAATTAATTCGTGGAAGATTTAAATTAAAAAAATAAATATTTTTTGTATTAATGGATGTTCGTAACATTTTTTTTTCTTAATTGATATGGTTATTTTTGTTTTTCAGGGAAAATCTGCTTTATTGAGAGTTTTTGTTGTAAACTTTTAACTAAAAGCTATAAATTAATAAATCAAACTTTAAATTGAAGTATACTAATTATAATAAATCATTTTAAGGATATGCAAATATTACACCTTTACCTGAATACAGTTGTTTAAAATCTTCATTTTGAACTTCCTGTGTTTCCTCTGGTGGTGTAATATATTGTGATTTTTGCATAATTTCAACTGGTTTATTTTAATATAAAATTAAATATTTTTCGTTTAGTCAAATATTGACAAAATGTTTTTCTTTGTTACACAGGCAATATCCTATATTTTTTACTATATAAAAATGTTGACCTAATAACTCTTTAAAACTCTACATACATATACCTCGAAAACTATTAAACATATTTTTTTATGCAACATATATCCGAATAAATTTAATTTAAAATACAGTCCACTAACTGGACTAAATAATTATAGTTTTACAAAAACTAGCAAAAATCACACTTTTTGCTTCTATAAGATTATTTATGAAAAATTATTGAATTTTTGGAGAGTGTGTCGAAAAAAGTAAACAACATAAAACAACAGATTTTTTTTAAGTAAAATTTTGTAATCGATTATGGCCAATAGGACAGGTTACTGATATATTAATAAATAAATAGATTTCACAGGGAATGATTTATTGCAATATCCACAATTTATTTTTTTAATTAATCCCCGTTTTGGTTACTGTTCAACCCAACGTGCTCCATTACAACCAGGCCTGTCAGATTTGCCGATTTTTGGCCTGTTCTCTTTATTCAGAATAAATTATTGCAATATCCACAATTTATTTTTTTAATTAATCCTCGTTTTGGCTACTGTTCAACCCAACGTGCTCCATTACAACCAGGCCTGTCAGATTTGCCGATTTTTGGCCTGTTCTCTTTATTCAGAATAAATTTCAGCAATTTATTGTTGTAAATGTTTTTCATATTTTTTTATATTGGTTAATGGAGTTAACAACTTATATACAAGTTGTTGCGTGCATTACATACAACGTTTGACGTGCGCCAAGATAGCGCCGAAAAAACTAATTGAATTCCCAAACCGGGAAGTCAAATTAGCATTTTTTGGGAATGTGAAAAATAGAAATTTCATATTTCCCGACAATGGAAATAGGAATTAGGTGCCAAACACCAAAAAATATTCAATTCGATTACACGAATAACAAAAAAAAAAAAAAAAAGAATAATATATTATATGCATATATTATATTTATTAATTTTTGTATATGGGGAAAATCAAAAAATATTGAAATTGTTTGAAACCTACTTTAAGTGTCTTGTATTACCTAAGTTGGTTTTAAAATTAGGAAAAGTGTTGAAGGCTTTTTGTAGAACTTACAAAATAACTAAGAAATCTTAAATTTTTGTTATTCATGTAATCGAATTGAATATTTTTTGGTATTTGGCATCTTTGTATCAATTTGTTTTTTCGGCGCTATCTTGGCGCACGTCAAACGTTGTATGTAATGCACGCAACAACTTGTATATAAATTGTTAACTCCATTAATCAATATAAAAAATATGAAAAACATTTTCAACAATAAATTGCTGAAATTTATTCTGAATGAAGAGAACAGGCCAAAAATCGGCAAATCTGACAGTCCTGGTTGTAATGGAGCACGTTGGGTTGAACAGTAGCCAAAACGAGGATTAATTTAAAAAATAAATTGTGGATATTGCAATAAATCATTACCTGTGAAATTTATTTATTTATTTATCTATCAATATATCAGTAACCTGTCCTATTGGCCATAATCGATTACAAACTTTTACTTAAATGTTGTTTACTTTTTTTTCGACACACTCTCCAAAAATTCAATAATTTTTCATAAATAATCTTATAGAAGCAAAAAGTGTGTTTCCAAGTGTGATTTTTGCTAGTTTTTGTAAAACTATTAAATTTATTCGGATATATGTTGCATAAAAAAATATGTTTAATAGTTTTCGAAATATATGTATGTAGAGTTTTAAAGAGTTATTAGGTCAACATTTTTATATAGTAAAAAATATAGGATATTGCCTGCGTAACAAAGAAGAACATTTTGCCAATATTTGCCTAAACGAAAAATATTTCATTTTATATTAATATAAACAAGTTGAAATTATGCAAAAATTACAATATATTACACCACCTGAAGAAACCCAAGTATTTCAAAATGAAGATTTTACACAACTGTAGCCAGGTAAAGGTGCAATTAAAACTTTTTTACAAAATTTCTTGTAAGTTTGGGTCTACTAATTAAATAAATTGCAATTTTTTATTTTCTCCATATTTTTTTCCATTTTCTTATTATTTCATATAATAAGAATATTTCAATTTAAAGTTTGATTTATTAATTTATAGCTTTCAGTTGAAAGTTTACAACAAAAACTCTCTATAAAGCAAATTTTCTCTGAAAAACAAAAATAACCATATCAATTAAAAAAAAAAAAAAAATGTTTTCCGAGATTCTTTTATTTTAAATTGTAGTATTTAACGTATTTACGAATATCCATTAATACAAAAATATTTTTTTTTTTAAATTAAATCTTCCACGAATTAATTCCCTTTTTCGCTATAAACCCACTGCGAAAAGAAAAATTCCTTTAAAATGCCAAACACCAAAAATGTTAAATTCATATAATTTTTTTTAATTTTATTTTTATCATAATTTTACTGTTTTATAATTCACAAAATATATTTTATGTCTTAATAATTCAATTGAAAATTTTTGATTAAAAATGAAAATATAAGTTGGGTCAGAAGAATACAATTTGTTTTTAAGTAGATCTTTGTCACAAGAATAATGTTGTAGTCTCACATTAGCAAAATTTTTCAGTTGAATAGTTAAGACCTAAATTGTATTTTGTAAATTATATAAAAATAAAATAATTATTTATGTTTAATCAATTTAATTTATTTTAATTTAATTTTTATAAGAACTTTATTTTCTTTAAGTTTTCTTTTTTTTTAATAAAATTCGAGTACATAATTTTATAATATAACATATTAAGGAATGAGATAAACGAGAAAATATTAAGGAATTTTTAAAATTTGTAAAACTAAATTCGTGTGAATTTGTAAATAAATCTTGTTCGCTTAAATACTTCAGTCGAGAACGTGTTAAAGGTTGTAAAAAACAAACAACTGTTCTTGTTATGGTAATTTGTTGGGAATTTTTATTTATTGTATTTTTAAATAGTTTACTAGTGCTGGTATCCTAGAACTTTTACGTGCCAATGGCGCAAAAGATTTAACGGAAGTTATTTCTGCATTTTCATGAACTTTATCAGTATCATAATCTTTATGTTTACGCGTTCTTTTGATAACAACCGCTGGCATAGACTAGCTATTTTTCCATATTACTTTTGATTTTGCAAATGCAACCATGTTGACAACGGTTTTCGATGGCACGTCCTTGTATTCGTCGATATTTGGCTTTTAAATCGTTTGTAGTGTTAACACCATTTGAAGAAACAGTGAAATGCGACTTTTGGAGAATTTCTGTTCTACGTCCTTTTGTTGTAGAGATTTTTTAGCAGGCTTTTTTCTTACAAACAAATCTTTAATGGGTTCCTTTAGATCTTCCCCTGTTGCTACTGTTTAAAAGAAATATCCTTGTTTTTGGATTGTAAATTTACAAGACTTTTCATATGGGCTACCAAATACACAAAGGCTGATTGATGATTCGGTGCTGTAACATGGGGTGCCAGATAATTTTGATGAAAATAGGCTACTTTTCTGTTCTACGTCATTTTGTTGTAGAGATTTTTTAGCAGGCTTTTTTCTTACAAACAAATCTTTAGTGGGTTCCTTTAGATCTTCCCCTGTTGCTACTGTTTAAAAGAAATATCCTTGTTTTTGGATTGTAAATTTACAAGACTTTTCATATGGGCTACCAAATACACAAAGGCTGATTGATGATTCGGTGCTGTAACATGGATAATTTTGATGAAAATCGGCTACTTTTTCAAAAATAATCACCATTATCTGCATTTATATTTGAAAAATCGGCAATTAAAATATTTGAAATAAAAAATAAATTTAATTGAAAAACAATATAGTAAATAACATATATTTTTCATACACATATGCATTTTTAACAAAATATGCAAAAATATGCACTAACAAATCGTTGCCATTTTTAGTAAAATGTCTGATTCGGATAGATAACAACATAAGATCATTTTTAAATGCTCCAAAAAAAACATGCATTTGCATATAAATCCGCCCCTAGTCATAAAATATATATTTTTTTAACAAGGATTTCATCTTTAGCGATATTACGCCTTTTTTCAAAAATATTAAAAATTTTGAATTAAAATTTTTTTAAAAACTGTTGGTTTCTTTCATTATTTTACGCATGTTTGTTTTGTATTGTGTATCGCCATTCCAAAACATACCATTAAACCAAAATTAAAGTAAAAAAATAAATATATATGCTTCCAAAGAAATTTACAGAAACGAAAAAATTACACAAAGTACAAATACATTTTATTTGTATCATTTAAATTACACATCTGCTCAAAATAATGGATACACCTAGTGGGATTATATTAAAGTAACGATAACTTTGGAAAATTCTTCGAGTTTCTTTCTTTTAGTAAACAATTTGATCTGGTATCGATTTGTGCACATTTTGTTGAAAATGCTTATATTTGCATATTTTACCTAATAATGCATATATTTATTATTATTTTTTTTTTTTTTTGTTACAATCTTATTTTTATATTTCTCATTTTGAGGTAAAATGCAAGCACCCGAAAACTTTTTTATTTTTCAATCAATAAAAATACCTTTACTGTTCAAAATATAATTTTTCATTTGTTGCGAAAAATATGTGTTTTTTATTTATTTTATTTTTTAATATAAATATTCATTATGATGAAAATAATAAATATCTTTAAAAATAAATATCAGTATGGAAAAAATTTCAAATGATGATACTTTTGTTTTGTTTCAAAAATACTTTTTTATTATTCAATGAAATTGTTGTTAAAATTTTTTCATCCGGTAAAAAAGTTGAAAATAATTTTATACTTTTGTAATAAATATCACAAAAGATATTTATATTTTTTATTTCGATCATGATGAAAATAAAAAAAATATATGAAGGATTTTTATTATTTTTTGAACATTAATGATTGTTTTTCGATTGAAATAAAAATAAAGAGACTGCTTTTCATTTTTAAAATCCGGTCTCTAGTAAAATGTGCATAACAGTTGTTCTAGCGATTTTTAACACTCATATTCCGGTTATTTTCAATCAAACACTGTCGTCATTTTAATTTTTCTTTCTGAAACTATTACTAAATTAGAGGGTTTCAATTCATTAAGTACTCAAATCAGTTTAATAGATAGTGCTATTGCAAAAATCGAAGCTACAGGAGCCTTTTTGCTGAAAAAATAAAATTTAAGTTGCAACCTGTTATTAAAAAGAATAAATGATTTGAGAAAATGAAAAAAAAAAAATAGAATCAATTACTTTACGTTCACATGATGTTTCGTGTTTAGAAGAATACTTTTCTTCTGAACTACAATTATTCAAATATGCTCCTTTCACTTCTGTTGACGTTGAAAGATCATTTTATATGTATGTATGCTAAAATAGACAATTATTTACATTAGAGAACTTAGTAAAAAATATGTTTGTGTAAATAAATAAAAACCTTTCTAACTAAGGTTGTATTAAGTTCAATGTCACTAATAAAAATGTGATCTTAAGGAGTACAAATTTAAAAAAGTACAAATAATTAGTATTGATCTTTTAAAACATAGCTTTAACTTTTATCTAAAATGAGCTGTAAACCCGCTACTTCGTTAGCGCAAATTTTTTATAAAAACTTACTATATAATAAATTTAAACTAAGATTCTTAACTCCCTTAGGAAGATTTTTAATAATGGTGTTATGTCATCCACAAATAACAATATCTCTTTAATTTCAGGTTTATAATCTTAGAATAATGAAAACTAAATATCAGAATTACGAAAAAGTATATTAGAATAAAGAAAAAGAACCACAAAATCCATTTAAAGGTTTCTGATTCACTTATGACCTTACATCTTCAATTTTATGTTTCTAAGGATGAAAATTGCAGAAAATGCAAGAAGTAATATTAGAAGAACGAAAAAAGATACCACAAAGCCCCTTCTTATGGATTCTCATTCATTTAGGACCAAACATCTTTAATTTCATGTTTTTAGATTCAGAATTATAGAAAATTCAAAAAGTACCGTAGGAAGACCAAAAAATTACCACAAAGTCCCCTCTAATGAATTCTCATTCATTTAGGACCACATATCCTTAATTTCACGTTTCTAAGTTCATAATTATAGAAAATTCAAAAAGTACCATTAGAAGAACAAAAAAGTACCACAAAAGCCTCTCTTATGGTTTCTTATTCATTTAAGACCACATATCTTCTTTAATTTCACGTTTCTGGGTTAAATATTATAGAAAATTCTAAAAGTAGAACAGAAGAACAAAAGAGTACCGCAAAGTCCCCTCTAATGAATTCTCATTCATTTAGGACCAAATATCTTTAATTTTATGTTTCTATGTTAAATATTATAGAAAAATCAGAAAGTACCATTAGAAGAACGAAAAAGTACCACAAAGTTCTCTCTTATGGATTCTCATTTACTTAGCACTTCACGTCCTTAATTTCATATTTCTATGTTAAATATTATAGAAAATTCAAAAAGTACCATTAAAATAACAAAAAAGTACCACAAAGTCTCCTCTTATGGATTCTCATTAACTAAGGACAACATATCCCTAATTTCATGTTTCTAGGCTCATAGTTATAGAAAATTCAAAAAGTACCATTAGAAGAACGAAAAAGTACCACAAAGTCCCCCCTTGTGAATTCTTTCCAACATCGGACCATGCGTATTTAATTTCATGTTTCTAGGTTAAATATTACAGAAAATGCAAAAAAGTACCAATAGAAGTAGAAAAAAGTACCACAAAGTCCATCCTCTTGAATTCTTACCCACAGGACCATGTATCTTTAAGTACCACAAATTCCACTCTTGTGAATTCTTATCTACACTTTCTTAATTTCATGTTTCTATGTTTAATGTAATTGAAAATTCATTATTAAGTTTGAATAAAATGTAATTTCCCGCCTTTACCCCCTTTTTGGTACTATTTTTTTTACCCATAGAAGTATCAAAAATTGTATTCCAATGAGTTTCTAAATTATAGTGAGATCCCATATTGAAATACGCATATGGTTATGTCAATAAATATAAAAAAAATGTTTTATGAAAAAAGTACCAAAAATAGGTACGATTTTTACCCCTTAAACGTTCGAATTTCGAAAAAGTACCAAATTTATATTTCTCGTTTTTTGATAAGTTAAGAGTACGGGATACATTTTATTTGTATGTTGATTGGTTTCAAGGAAACATATTTTGACAAAAAAGTACCAAAATACAGTTTTTACCCGTTTTCTCCCTAAAAGGGCCGATTTTCAAAAAAGTACCAGACACCTGTCCGATTATTTTTTAAATGAATAACGAAAACTATTCAACTTTTTGTGTATCTTTGGGAGTTATAGATATAGTTATAGAGTTACCGATTTTACCCGTCTTTACCCTTTTTTACCCCCTAAACATTCAAATTTCCAAAAATTTCGTCTTATTGGATTTATACAGAGGGCGACCTACCTGCGTTCCAAATTTCGACTCTCTAGCTTCAGCAGTTTGGGCTGTGGGAAGATGAATCACTCAGTCAGTCAGTCACGTTACTCTTTTATATATATAGATTAGGGAATGAGATAAACGAGAAAATATTAAGGTATTTTTAACATTAAATTCGTAAACCACATTTTGAAATGTTTATTTTTTAAGAAATCCTGATCGGCTAAATGCTCCGGTCGAAAACGTGTTAAAACTGGTGTAAAATAAACAACTGTACGTGTATTGATTTATTCGATTTTTAAATAGTTTCATAGTAGTGGTAGAAAAATCCTTCGGTATCCTAGAACATATAACGGAAGTAATTTCTGCCTCTTCATCATTATAATAATGTTTAAGTTTACGTTTTCTTTTGCTAACAACCGCTGACATAGACTTACTATTTTCTAATATTGCTTTTGCTTTTGCCAATTCAACCATGTTTACAACAGTTTTCGATTTGGCACGTCTTCGAGATTAAGCTTTAAATTTGTTTGTAGTGGTGTTGTATTTTCATTTGCAGAAAGCCCTGTAGTGCGATTTTTAAAGAATTCCTCTTCTGCTTCCTTTTTCTGTAGATACTTTTTAGCTGGATTTTTTCTCACAAACAATTCTTTAATGGGTATCTTTAGATCTTCCCCTGTTGCTACTGATTAAAAGAAGTATTCTTGTTTTTTGGACTGTAAATTTACCAGACTCTTCATTTGTGCTACTAAGCATACAAAAGCTGATTGATGAATTGGTATTGTAACCCATTTTGAATCTTTATATTTCAAATAATCTCTAATGAAGAATTCCTTCCAAAGATTATATTTCTAAAGAACATGGAAATTTTGTATTATTAATGTTAATCTGTCTACTTAGTTAACTATTCTTCTTATTCTCTCATTTATTATTTGGCTAGAAGTATTAAGTGAAGATTACAATATTTTGTTTATTCTCTTTTAATCTATATATATAAAAGAGGAACGTGACTGACTGACTGATTCATCATCCCACAGCCCAAACGGCTGAAGCTAGAGAGTCGAAATTTGGAACGCACGTAGGTCGCCCTCTGTATCCACTAAGACGAGATTTTTGGAAATTCGAATGTTTAGGGGGTAAAAAAGGGTAAAATCGGTAACTCTATAACTATAACTCCCAAAGATACACAAAAAGTTGAATAGTTTTCGTTATTCATTTAAAAAATAATCGGACAGGTGTCTGGTACTTTTTTGCAAATCGGCCCTTTTAGAGAGAAAACGGGTAAAAACTGTATTTTGGTACTTTTTTGTCAAAATATGTTTCCTTGAAACCAATCAACATACAAATAAAATGTATCCCGTACTCTTAACTTATCAAAAAACGAGAAATATAAATTTGGTACTTTTTCGAAATTCGAACGTTTAAGGGGTAAAAATCGTACCTATTTTTGGTACTTTTTTCATAAAACATTTTTTTTATATTTATTGACATAACCATACGCGTATTTTAATATGGGATCTCACTATGATTTAGAAACTCATTGGAATACAATTTTTGATACTTCTATGGGTAAAAAAAATAGTACCAAAAAGGGGGTAAAGGCGGGAAATTACATTTTATTCAAACTTAATAATGAATTTTCAATTACATTAAACATAGAAATTCACAAGAGTGGAATTTGTGGTACTTAAAGATACATGGTCCTGTGGGTAAGAATTCAAGAGGATGGACTTTGTGGTACTTTTTTCTACTTCTATTGGTACTTTTTTGCATTTTCTGTAATATTTAACCTAAAAACGTGAAATTAAATACGCATGGTCCGATGTTGGAAAGAATTCACAAGGGGGGACTTTGTGGTACTTTTTCGTTCTTCTAATGGTACTTTTTGAATTTTCTATAATTATGAACCTAGAAACATGAAATTAAGGATATGTGGTCCTTAGTTAATGAGAATCCATAAGAGGGGACTTTGTGGTAATTTTTTTGTTATTTTAATGGTACTTTTTGAATTTTCTATAATATTCAACCTAGAAATAAGAAATTAAGGACATGATTTGGCAAGTGAATGAGAATCCATAAGAGAGAACTTTGTGGTACTTTTTCGTTCTTCTAATGGTACTTTTTGAATTTTCTATAATATTTAACCAAGAAACATGAAATTAAATATATGTCGTCTTAAATGAATAAGAATCCATAAGTGAGGTTTTTGTGGTACTTTTTTGTTCTTCTAATTGGACTTGCTGAATTTTCTATAATTATGAACTTAGAAACATGAAATTAAGGATATGTGGTCCTAAGTGAATGTGAATCCATAAGAGGGGATTTTGTGGTATTTTTTTGTTCTTCTGATAGTAATTTTTAAAATTTTCTATAATATTTATCGTAGAAACATGAAATAAAGGATATCTGGTCCTAAATGAATGAGAATCTATAAGAGAGAACTTTGTGGTACTTTTTCTTTCTTCTAATGGTACTTTTTGAATTTTCTATAATATTTAGCATAGAAATATAGATTTAAAGATATTTGGTCCTAAATTAATGTGCATCCATAAGAGGGTATTTTGTGGTACTTTTATTGTTCTTCTGATAGTACTTTTTGAATTTTCTATAATATTTAACGTAGAAACATGAAATTAAGGATATCTGGTCCTGAATGAATGAGAATCTATAAGAGAGAACTTTGTGGTACTTTTTGAATTTTTTTTTTTTTAATTTTTTATAATATTTAAACTAGAAACATGGAATTAAAGATATGTGGCCCTAAGTGAGTGAGAATTCATAAAAAGGGATTTTGTGGTACTTTTTCGTTCTTCTAATGGTACTTTTTGAATTTTCTGTAATATTTAAACTAGAAACATGGAATTAAGGATATGTGGTCCTAAATGAATAAGAATCCATAAGAGTGGACTTTGTGGTACTTTTTTGTTATTCCAATGGTACTTTTTGAATTTTTTATAATATTTAAACTAGAATAATGGAATTAAAGATATGTGGCCCTAAGTGACATGAAATTAAAGATTTATGGTCCTAAATGAATGAGAATCCACCATGTCCTAATGGTACTTTTTGAATTTTCTATAATTATGAATCCAGTAACATGCTATTAAGGACATGTGATGCTAAGTGAATGAGAATCCATAAGAGGGAACTTTGTGGTACTTTTTTGTTGTCCTAATGGTACTATTTGAATTTTCTATAATTATAAACCTAGAAACATGAAATTAAGGACATGTTTTTTTTTTTAATTTTCTATAATATTTAACCTAGAAACATGAAGTTAAAGTTATGTGGCCCTAAGTTAGTGAGTATCCATAAGAAGGGATTTTGTGGTACTTTTTCGATCTTCTAACAATACTTTTTGAATGTTCTGTAATATACATCCTAGAAACATAAAATTGAAGATGTAAGGTCCTAAGTAAATAAAAATCCTTAAAAGTGATTTTGTGGTTCTTAATTCCTGTGGCCCTAAGTTAGTGAGTATCCATAAGAAGGGATTTTGTGGTACTTTTTCGATCTTCTAACAATACTTTTTGAATGTTCTGTAATATACATCCTAGAAACATAAAATTGAAGATGTAAGGTCCTAAGTAAATAAGAATCCTTAAAAGTGATTTTGTGGTTCTTAATTCCTCATTCTAAAATACTTTTTCGTTATTCTAATATTTATTTTTCTTTATTCTGATATTAAAAATCTAATATTAAAGAGATATTGTTATTTAGAATGAGAATTCTCAAGCTCTATTAGTCACATTCCTCTATACTAAAAAATAATAATATGAATACTTTTGTAGTTTTTTAACTTTCAAATGTTAAAGATGTAAAAAATTGGTACTTTACTGGCTCCCTATCAGACATATCTTTTGTACTTTTCGAAAATCCTATTTTAAATTTATTTTATAGTATGGTTTTTAAAAAAAATCCGCTAACGAAGTAGCGGGTTAACAGCTCGTATGTTATAAAATTATGTACTCGAATTTTATTAAAAAAAGAAAACTTAAAGGAAATAAAATTCTTATAATAATAAAAAATCGGTGATTGGCATTTTAAAGCAATTTTGCTTTTTCAAAAAATTTTTTAAATCTTAACTTATTTATCCACCCTGTTACAACCAGTTCTGCCTGATTTGCCGATTTTTTACCTTAAATGCCGATTTTTTGTTTAATTCTATAAAGGCGGTAATCAAAATTATTTTTTATTATGGCAAAGAAAACGAAAATACCAGTTAAACAATTATAAGCAATTCTGCAAAAGAGTGAAAGCGATTGTTATACTCTAACATGGTATAACAATTGTTTTTGTTGAGAAAAACAGTTAACCATTAATAATAAAACAAAAAATATATAAAAGTTCTATTTTTTTTTATTTATTAGCAGCGTAAAGGTATATTCTAGTAAGGTAATTAAGTGTTGTCTTTAAGTGTGAGAAATATTAAACGTATAAACGTATTATAACTTAAATTTATTTAGATCGATATTATTAATTATAATTAAATTAAAATTATAATTAAAATAAGTTATAAAAATAATTACAACTTCAAAATATTTGTTATTGACTATATGTAAAATATATTTTATTTACTGCATTGTTTTTCAATAAAATTTATTTTTATTTCAAATATTTTAATTGCAGATTTTTTTGCCGATTTTTAATATAAATGCAGATAATGGCGATTATTTTTTAAAAACTAACCGATTTTTCATCAAAATTATCTGGCACCCCATGTTACAGCACCGAATCATCAATCAGCCTTTGTGTATTTGGTAGCCCATATGAAAAGTCTTGTAAATTTACAGTCCAAAAACAAGGATATTTCTTTTAAACAGTAGCAACAGGGGAAGATCTAAAGGAACCCATTAAAGATTTGTTTGTAAGAAAAAAGCCTGCTAAAAAATCTCTACAGCAAAAGGACGTAGAACAGAAATTCTCTAAAAGTCGCATTTCACTGCTTCTTCAAATGGTGTTAACACTACAAACGATTTAAAAGCCAAATATCGACGAAAACAAGGACGTGCCATCGAAAACCGTTGTCAACGGTTGTTAGCAAAAAGAACGCGTAAACATAAAGATTATGATACTGATGAAGTTCATGAAGATGCAGAAATAACTTCCGTTAAATCTTTTGCGCCAATGGCACGTAAAAGTTCTAGGATACCAGCGCTAGTAAACTATTTAAAAATACAATAAATAAAAATTCCCAACAAATTACCATAACAAGAACAGTTGTTTGTTTTTTACAACCTTTAACACGTTCTCGACTGAAGTATTTAAGCGAACAAGATTTATTTACAAATTCACACGAATTTAGTTTTAAAAATTTTAAAAATTCCTTAATATTTTCTCGTTTATCTCATTCCTTAATATGTTATATTATAAAATTATGTACTCGAATTTTATTAAAAAAAGAAAACTTAAAGAAAATAAAATTCTTATAAAAATTAAATTAAAATAAATTAAATGGATTAAACATAAATAATTATTTTATTTTTATATAATTTACAAAATAAAATTTAGGTCTTAACTATTCAACTGAAAAATTTTGCTAATGTGAGACTACAACATTATACTTGTGACAAAAATCTACTTAAAATCAAATTGTATTCTTCTGATCAAACTTATATTTTAATTTTTAATCAAAAATTTTCAATTGAATTATTAAGACATAAAATATATGTTGTGAATTATAAAACAGTAAAATTATGATAAAAATAAAATTAAAATAAATTATATGAATTTAACATTTTTGGTGTTTGGCATTTTAAAGGAATTTTTCTTTTCGCTATAAACAGTGGGTTTATAGTGAAAAAGGGAATTAATTCGTGGAAGATTTAATTTAAAAAAATAAATATTTTTTGTATTAATGGATGTTCGTAACAATTTTTTTTTTTAATTGATATGGTTATTTTTTGCTTCTTTAAGATTATTTATGAAAAATTATTGAATTTTTGGAGAGTGTGTCGAAAAAAGTAAACAACATAAAACAACAGATTTTTTTTAAGTAAAATTTTGTAATCGATTATGGCCAATAAGCCAGGTTACTGATATATTGATAAATAAATAGATTTTACAGGTAATGATTTATTGCAATATCCACAATTTATTTTTTTAATTAATCCTCGTTTTGGCTACTGTTCAACCCAACGTGCTCCATTACAACCAGGCCTGTCAGATTTGCCGATTTTTGGCCTGTTCTCTTCATTCAGAATAAATTTCAGCAATTTATTGTTGAAAATGTTTTTCATATTTTTTTATATTGGTTAATGGAGTTAACAATTTATATACAAGTTGTTGCGTGCATTACATACAACGTTTGACGTGCGCCAAGATAGCGCCGAAAAAACAAATTGAATTCCCAAACCGGGAAGTCAAATTAGCATTTTTTTGGGAATGTGAAAAATAGAAATTTCATATTTCCCGACAATGGAAATAGGAATTAGGTGCCAAACACCAAAAATTATTCAAATCGATTACACGAATAACAAAAAAAAAATATAAAAAAAGAATTAATATATGCATATATTTATTAATTTTTGTATATGGGGAAAATCAAAAAATATTGAAATTGTTTGAAACCTACTTTAAGTGTCTTGTAGTACCTAAGTTTGTTTTAAAATTATGAAAAGTGTTGAAGGCTTTTTGTAGAACTTACAAAATAACTAAGAAATCTTAAATTTTTGTTATTCATGTAATCGAATTGAATATTTTTGGTATTTGGCAAATAATTCCTATTTCCATTGTCGGGAAATATGAAATTTCTATTTTTTACATTCCCAAAAAACGCACGCAACAACTTGTATTTAAATTAATTACTCCATTAACCAATATAAAAAATATGAAAAACAATTACAACAATAAAATGCTGAAATTTATTCTCAACCACACAATGTATGCACCTGAATGAAGAGAGCAGTAAAAAAATCGGTATATCTGACAGGCCTGGTTGTAATGGAGCACGTTGGGTTGAACAGTAGCCAAAACGAGGATTAATTAAAAAAATAAATTGTGGATATTGCAATAAATCATTCCCTGTGAAATCTATTTATTTATTAATATATCAGTAACCTGTCCTATTGGCCATAATCGATTACAAAATTTTACTTAAAAAAAATCTGTTGTTTTATGTTGTTTACTTTTTTCGACACACTCTCCAAAAATTCAATAATTTTTCATAAATAATCTTATAGAAGCAAAAAGTGTGTTTCCAAGTGTGATTTTTGCTAGTTTTTTTTTAAACTATAATTATTTAGTCCAGTTAGTGGACTGTATTTTAAATTAAATTTATTCGGATATATGTTGCATAAAAAAATATATTTAATAGTTTTCGAGATATATGTATGTAGAGTTTTAAAGAGTTATTAGGTCAACATTTTTATATAGTAAAAAATATAGGATATTGCCTGCGTAACAAAGAAAAATATTATGCCAATATTTGCCTAAACGAAAAATATTTAATTTTATATTAAAATAAACCAGTTGAAATTATGCAAAAATCACAATATATTACACCACCAGAGGAAACACAGGAAGTTCAAAATTGAGATTTTAAACAACTGTAGCTAGGTAAAGGTGTAATATTTAAATATCCTTAAAATTATTTCTTAAAATAAGTATACTTCAATTTAAAGTTTGATTTATTAATTTATAGCTTTTAGTTAAAAGTTTACAACAAAAACTCTCAATAAAGCAAATTTTCCCTGAAAAACAAAAATAACCATACCGAATAAAAAAAATGTTACGAACATCCATTAATACAAAAAATATTTATTTTTTTTAATTAAATCTTCCACGACTTAATTCCCTTTTTCGCTATAAACCCACTGTTTATAGCGAAAAGAAAAATTCCTTTAAAATGCTAAACACCAAAAATGTTAAACTCATATAATTTATTTTAATTTTATTTTTATCATAATTTTATTATTTTATAATTCACAAAATATATTTTATGTCTTAATAATTAAATTGAAAATTTTTTATTAAAAATGAAAATATAAGTTTGATTAGAAAAATACAATTTATTTTTAAGTAGATTTTTGTCACAAGTATAATGTTGTAGTCTCACATTAGAAAAATTTTTCAGTTGAATAGTTAGGACCTAAAGTATATTTTGTAAATTATATAAAAATAAAATAATTATTTATGTTTAATCCATTTAATTTTAATAAAATTTTTATAAGAATTTTATTTTCTTTGTTTTCTTTTTTTAATAAAATTCGAGTACATGGATTTATAACATAACATATTAAGGAATGATATAAATGAGAAAATATTAAGGGATTTTTATACCCTTCACCACAGGTGTAAAAGGTATATATAAGTTTGTCATTCCGTTTGTAATTTCTACAATATTCATCTAAGACCCAAAAAGTATATATATTCTGGATCCTTATTGATAGGGGAGTCGATATAAAGATGTCCGTCTGACCGTCTGTCTGTTGAAACAATTATTAGAAAGCACCAGTTGTCGGATATATATGTTTTATACACCAAATTATAGGAAATATTCCTTAGAAATCGGTTGATAAATAACTGAGATATCTTCGGAAAAACCCGAAGATACTCCCAAAAAATCATATTTGTTGTCGTCTTTTCTCGGCTTCTATACAAGCAAGAGACTTCGTTTTTGCACGAAAAATTCAAAATCTTTCTTTAATTTTTTTTCTGAAAAATATTTTTACCCAAATTCGTCCATAAACAACCGAGTTATGGGCCAAAAACTAAAAAAAAAAATTTAATAATATAAATACACAGAAAAATATATATTAAGCATTGTTTTTTTTTTGTATGGGCAAGTTGTTTAGTTAGCAACAACAGTAATATAATGATTGTTGTTCTTGTTGTTGTTTGTATATGCAGTCAGTTTGTATATATGATTTATAAATGTGAAAATATGAAAGCATACGTTAAGGCGAAAATTTTATTACTTATCGGTAAGATGGTATTATGATGTCGGTAAGATGGTAATATGATAATATAGTAATATGTTAATATGGTGAAGGGCATCAAAGATTCGGCACAGCCGAATCTTTTTTTAATTTCATTACAATTAAATTCGTGTTAATTTGTAAATAAATCTTGTTTGCTTAAATACTTCAGTCGAGAACATGTCAAAGGTGGTAAAAAACAAACAACTGTTCTTGTTATGGTAATTTGTTTTGAATTTTTATATATTGTATTTTTAAATAGTTTACTAGTGCTAATATTCTAGAACTTTTACGTGCTATTGGCACAAGGGATTTAACGGAAGTTATTTCTGCATCTTCATGAACTTCATCAGTATCATAATCTTTATGTTTACGCTTTCTTTTGCTAACAACCGCTGGCATAGACTTGCTATTTTCCCATATTAGTTTTGATTTTGCAAATGCAACCATGTTGACAACGGTTTTCGATGGCACGTCCTTGTTTCGTCGATATTTGGCTTTTAAATCGTTTGTAGTGTTAACACCATTTGAAGAAGCCGTGTAATCCGACTTTTAGAGAATTTCTGTTCTACGTCCTTTTGTTGTAGAGATTTTTTAGCAGGCTTTTTTCTTACAAACAAATCTTTAATGGGTTCCTTTAGATTTTCCCCTGTTGCTACTGTTTAAAAAAAATATCCTTGTTTTTGGACTGTAAATTTACCAGACTCTTCATATGGGCTACCAAACACACAAAGGCTGATTGATGATTCGGTGCTGTAACAAGGGCTGCCAGATAATTTTGATGAAAAATCGGTTAGTTTTTAAAAAATAATCGCCATTATCTGCATTTATATTAAAAATCGGGAAAAAAGAATCTGCAATTAAAATATTTGAAATAAAAATAAATTTTATTGAAAAGCAATACAGTAAATAACATATGTTTTACATATAAAGTCAATAACACATATTTTTAAGTTGTAATTATTTTTATAAAAGCTCACAAATTAGAACCGCTTTGTTTTTGAGGCAATTCTAATTTCTGAATTATTCTAATTTCTGGACGTTTATTTTTTTCGAATAAAAAAGAAAAAATTGAGTAAATTTACTTCCAAAAACTAAAATAAAACACTTTTGAATTTTTTTTAATTCAATTTGATTTGATAAAAACAAGAAAACAAAACGTAACAATTCAGTCCAATACATTGAATGTATTTTTACAAATTAAATTAAAAAACATAACAATTCAGCCCAAAAAACTAGAATATTTTACATACCCCAGTCAAATAATTATATGTGCATACCTATAAAGTAATTTATTTTCTTCAAAAATAGGATTTTCAAATTCAAATCTTTTTTATATTTTTAATGTTTATTAGAGCTTTATAAGTCAAATGAAAAATTTATTTCTTATGTGTATTTTGTGGCAAAATATAATTGATTTTAAAATTGTTCATAGAAAATAATTATATGTGCACGACAAGAATTTTATAAAAATCCTCTATTTAAATAAAGTTAATTTTCAATATTCATGAAAGTTGTTAAGGAATTGTGTTATCCTAATATAACGTTACCAGATGCATCCTTCGTTATACCGATTCGTCCTTTTTCCTTTACATATATATAGGTCAAAACTGTAGTATACTTATACAAAATCAATTTGAAACATTTGATATTGTCATATAGCTCTGAATCTAAATATATCTCAGCATAGAGTATTCTTTGGAAATCCTTATGTCATGAAGGTCTGAGGATCATTACTGGTCGCTGCAGAAATATAATATTTTGTGACTTAAAAACCGATTTTGAGGACCGATATAGTAACATCGTCACATTAATTTACTGAAAAATCTAATTTTTTAGAAAATTCATCAACGAAGCTATTGGATTTTTTTGTCCAGTAAATTTATGTTGTGCTGTGAATTTATTTAGCTACGTCCAATAAATATTTTTAACTTCTATCTAGAACTAAAATTGACTTATATTATGTGCGATTCGACACTATGATTACGCTTCAAGCATGTCTTTTATAGACGTCGAATACCCATATAATATTTATGATAAACACTTGGATAATTTAAATATAATATTTTTCATCCCTTATGCACATGAACTCATGGTGTAATTAAAGTTTTTAACCAAAAAATTATATTTATCATAAAATCCTGCGTGTGGATTTTTGTACCGCTCTATTAGTTATGTTTTTGCCAACCAAAGGTCATAATTTTAATCTAAAACCTCTTTTATTAGTTTATGCTCACGTCCAATTATTAAAACCCGTCCATTTGGCCGTTATTTTTCTGTAACACATGTTGTTTTTCTTCGAAAAATGTCCTTAAGCCCCGCTAATCAGCAATTGATTATGGGTTACCGCTCCTAGAATGATAGCAATTTCTCAGATTTTTTGAAAATTTTCAACAGTATTATGATAAACATTTTATGTATACAGCATTTTTTGGACTTTTACATAAACTGTTGTCGTACTTTAATGATTTCAGCACTTCAACTGACAGTTCATGACCTGGTGACATATTTTGGCTATAAATTAAAAAAATAAAATAAAAAAATTTTGGTATTTTAGGTCTAATCATTTTAAATATTCCCCTAATAACTTTAATTTTAACTTTAATTGTTTAAACGGTTCAAACTGTGGACTTCATGTCATTCTGTTGAGTAAAAATTTCAATTTGCACATATAATTATTTTCTATTAAAATTAAGAGATTGATATGTTTATTTTAACGGTACTTTAAATACAATGAAAAGAGGAACCTAAAATTTTTCAAATAGAGACATTAGGTAAGAATGAAAAAAATTGTAAACCAAAGAAATGTATATCACTCTTGGAATATATAAAAACCAGAAAAGAAATATTGCACATATAATTATTTGACAGAGGTATGTATTTAAAAAAAAATATAAAAAAAATATTAAATAATAAAATTAAAAGTTATTGGAGGGATAGACTGCACAATGGCCAAATTTACAACTAATCTTTGTTTGACATATAATCAGTTGTATTTGTTTGTATTTTTGGTTTCATCGAATCCGAAATATCAATACGGAGAGCCAAAAGATTGCTTATGTGCTTAGTGGAAAACAATTCACTGTTATTTCACCATTTTATTAAATTATTTACGCTTTCAGTGACTGTAGTATTAGAGACAACTGGTGAGACTTCAAAAACATCGTCTTCGCTGCTATCTGAAGACTCACCATCTCTACTGAAAACATATACAGATCCGTCATCAAACATCACTGGAAAGAATCTCGCCACAAATTTTTAAAAAACGGATACCGTGTCGTTTCTTAAATTTGGTAAACCATCACTTGCACGGAATGCATTTTCATCTTTATCGGGACATTCCTCTTTAAATATTTGTTTAGCTTTCTGTTTAAGTATGTGCCCAGTCAGTGTACACTTTTTTTCTTGTTGATTTAAAAACCACTCATACAGACGACTTTCCTTTTTAGAATATTCAGCGCTGTGCAAAGATTTATTGCTTGCCTCCTGATATGTGTTGGAAACAGCATTTAATATTGATGTTCTATGTGATTTGATGTAGCTGATTGAAGATGTTGTCACATTAAAATCTAGGGCTAACCACTTCCCTTGAACTCCTTTGTCAAGCTTTTCTAATATTTTGACTTTAGTTTCCAATGATAAAGTGTTTTTTTTACGTTTATTTGACATTTCTAATGATACACTTTCACTTCTTAATAGAGACTGCCAAAATATGTAAACTAGCCACAAATATACATAAATGCGACAAAAAAACAAGTAAACATATATTATTTGGTGATTCCCCTTTTTAGTTTTACTATGTTCAAACAGAATAAAAATAAATTGGAGATTTCTTGTGTTCAAATAACAAAAAAAAAAAAAAACGCTCGGAAATTAGAATTTTAAATTCGAATTTCAGAGCGTTTAATGCAATTGCAATTCATGTGCCAATAGGTACATACACATATCTGCGTAAAGCTGGTTGAAACAGCTGATTGCGATACGATGATTTTTAGTTGATTGGTTGGGGCTTTAGCAACTCCCAGCAACATTTTGTTATATTTATCACAAAATATCATGTCAACGAACACAGCTGATATTTATATTGATGTGAAATGAAAGCATTTCATTTGCTTAATATTAAAATTTAGATGACTTCAAAATATTTTAAGGGCTTATATTTGTATGGACCAAAAAACATGTTCTTAACCTCAAAAATCAAACCCACATATTTCGCATTGTAGTTCAAATGTCGATTTAATTTTTTCCGAATGTTGTAATTTGCATCAAACTCTTGGTCCAGTACTTCAAATAGAGAAGAAAAAGGATGTCTCACTAGCGACAACTTTATGCATTCACAATGGAATTTTCATAATTGGAGGTCATTACTGATGAACATATTCTATACAGAAAAACAATTTTAAGCAAATAGCATCCCTAAGTATCAAACTACTGTTCATTGGAAAAACTTAGTTATTTAAAAAAATTGGTTTTCGTTGTAGTTAAACATTGTATCTATGATATATTCTCTGCTAGTTTTGATATCCGATATTCTCTGTAAGTTGAGATATCCTAACCTTATTATTTATCTGGAATAATAAAGTACAAACAAATTTTAGATTTCGATAAAAGCAAATCTCATAATTCAAAAAATACCTAAAATAAAAACTTTTTTTTTTTTTTTTTGAATTTTGGCATAAAGCTTGCCTGGGAAAATGCGTTTTTAAAAACGCATAATTTTTATATCGAATAGTTAAGAATCTAGATTGATCATATTAAGAAATTACACTTAATTTCTCCTTAGGAGACTGAATGAAAAAGCTACGACATTTTTTAACGAAGGTAATTTTTTTTTTAAATAGTAAAATCGGATGAGAACAGAAAATTAGCAAACTAAACTTTCGTCAATCAATCCAGGGAAAGTTTAAAAAACTAAGCCAAATATTATTTTTACAAAAAGTGGTCGTAAAAAGGGGCGTGGCGTCCAATTAAGATCCAACATTGCCTATAGTTCCTTCCCGAGCGAACAATCTGTGTGCCAAATTTCATGAAAATCAGTCCAGTAGTTTTGCCATGAAAGAATTGTTATTCTCCAAACCAACAAACAGACTCTTTTATATTTTATTTATGTATATATTTTATATATTTTATTTATACCCATGTTTAATTGTTTGTGTATTAAAAATGGCTGAGGTGGTTATAGGCTAAGTTAATTCTCGATTGGATGACACGTCTAGTGTAGTATTCAGTCAATACCTTTTTTGATGCGTTTGTACCTAATATCAAGGTTCTTGGATTGATGATTTCTTTTGTATACTTTTATAATATTGCACAGTGGGGCAGAATCGAAATTTTTTGGAAATAAATCTGTAACTTCTGATCGGCTGGTTGGATTTGCATGAAATTTAGTACAGATATAGTAGAGGAATGAGCTAAAGGGGCTCAAAGTTGGGTACCTCTGATATAAAAATTTTTTAATCGCTTGCCAAATCTTTGTTTCTCGTCAAATTTCAAATATCTTTTATAGTTTTTAAGTTATTTGCATTTGAATTTTTAAGTACCTCAATTTTGCATGTTCTTGGTCTAGTTTTTTCCATATATATCCTATTGTTTCCGACCGATCTCATTTATTTTTACTTCAGCTAATTAAACAACAAAATTATCTATTCAATAAAAAAAATTTTGAAGTCGATATCTTTACTCAGTCCAAAAATAAGCGAATCCAAATTTGAAAATTGCAAAAATTACGACTTTTTGTGTTTTTTTGGCCGAAAAAGTATCTTCAATCCTTTTTCTCTACAATAAAATTTTCTTTAAAAACATATAATAATTTTATATTTTTCTGAAAGGTATCTTCATAGAGAAGACTTTAAAATAAAAAAAAAGACCAATAAATTAAGTGGTCAAGGTACACTTTGTGCCAAGTTTCATCAAGATCGGTCCATACTTGACCATAGCTCCCATATAAATCCCCTCTTCCGAAAATCACTTTAACGTGCATAAATCCCATAAGTAAGATAGTAGTTTTATGTAAGTAGAAACAACATTGTCAAAATTTATGATAATCTGTCCATAATTTACCATAGCTCTCATATAAACCTACTTCCGGGAATCGCCCTAAAGGACATAAAATCATATAGATGTTAGTATCAATGCATTGTTCTCTATTTGTGTAATTTGTTTTACATTTAGTAAAAGTGTTGGTCTACAATTGGCCACAGGCCTAACTTTTAGCTCATACAAAAGGGTGTAGGGTATCATATGGTCGGTCTTGACCGACTATAGTTTCTCTCTCGTTTTGTATGGTGTTTGTTTCTATGTGTTCATTTGGCCGTTATTTTTCTGTTTTGGTTACATTTTTAATATCATTTTTGTTAATGTTTCAATGAACAAAATTTGACGTTTAATGAAAACAAATGAGAGAACAACTCTCTGTTGTTTTTCCATTGTTGTGTTTATTGTAGAATTTCTCTAACCTAATAGTAAATAAGCCTTGCTTGTGCGTATTGTTATAAATGAGAGAATTAGTGTAACAGATACGGTATGGTATTGTTTTTGCACACTCTCTCTATTCATAAAAAAAGTTATTGTGGTTTTGCATTGAGTAACAAATTTATTTGTTTCTTTTTCTCAAGTAATTGTTGTACTATGAGTATTTTCAAATGTTTTTTGGTACAACAAATGCTAAATTCAAAGCTGACTAAATTTTGTATTTTTTTATGAAACCACCACCAAAAACATACTGTGTTTAACACAGCATTTAAAAGCGAAACATGTATATGTGTACGTATTTACGTGTGTTTATAAAGAAATACAAGCCACACAACGTGTTGTTTTTATAAAAAGTAGTACAAAAACCGATTTTTTGCAAAAAATTTGTTCATAATTAAAATGTATAAATAAATAACACTTCAAAAAAAAATTAATATTATTTTTTTTTTAATTTTTGAAATTTATTGTCGTCACATTTTTAAAAAATCGTATACATACATATTTATTTGATGTCTGTATTTTAATATGTGCTCATATATTTCTTCTCAGCATAGGATTACTAAGATTGATTTTGATAATAAACCCCAAGTTGAAAACCTTTATTCTTGATGTGCAAAAAGTATTGTATAAGCTCGGAAGTGAAGGGATAAAAAAGGATATACAATTCCAAAAAATATGTTAAATTACTATTAGTTCAATATTTGACAATAATATTTACAAAGAAATTGTTAAACATAATAGCGCATATGGTATATATTAGTAATACAACTCCTGTGACGGAGATTACTCTCGTAATACCCATTAATGTTAAAAATTCAGGAGAAACATTTAAAATAATCTTCATTGAGCATTTAGTTATATTATCCTGTGGAGATCTCAGGTAATATAACAAAATCAAAAGTTCTTTTAATTGTGATTATAGGGATATAACAAATTTTGTCCGCTCTTTCTCAGTTTACGAGTTATATGCCTTATAAATTGTGGGAGAACAATCGAATTCTACTTTGTACAAATAAACTTTAATTGTTAAATTTATTTTAAATCAAATTGTTTTTGACTTTATAATTTGTAAAAATTTTTATTAAAAATTTTTTTTTGTTCATTCCATAATAAACTTTTGTCAAATAAAATACTTTAAAATAATTGCGGACCACTAATAGGTTATGGGCTCTTACGCAATGGATTTATTGTAGACTTCATTCGCTAAACTTAATGCAGACAACTACCATCCATGGAAATTTAAATTGTAGTTGGTTTTGCACAAAGAAATCATGTGGTAAATGATGTTCCTGCTACGCCTAATGATGTATGGAAACGTAGGAATGGAGAAGCTATTGTGATTATTGGATTATTCGTTGAAGACAATCAATTAATGTTGATTAAAAAGGCTAAAAAAGCTCATGAGGCATGAGAAATTTTGAGGAACCATCATGAAAAGGATACGCTGGGAAGTAGTGTACGTTTAATGAAGCAGATTTGTAAAATGAAGTATTCTCAAGACACAAGCATTTCGGAACATATTATGAATATGAAGCTGTTATTTGAAAAATTCTAAGTTCTTGGTGAAAAAATTTATGAACGTTGCTTACTGGCTATGTTATTAAGCAGTCTGCTATCTACTTACGATACACTCGTAACTACTTTGGAAGCGAGAAAGATGGAAGAACTTACGTTAAATGTGGTAGAAAACAGTTTAATCGAGGAAAGTCAACGGTATTCTTCAGAAACGCCAGAAAATTCAGTTTTAAAAAGTTCCAATTATAAAGACAATCGCAATGTCAAAACTTGTCACTTCTGTAAAGAGAAGGGTCATATTAAACGTGACTGTTGGAAATTCAAGAAGACAAAGAATAACAATAAAGCAAATGAGGTTACTGCATCCAGTGGCAGTACAAATAATTTTTGTTTTTCATTGAGCAATGGTCTTAAATCATTAGTTCTCGACTCTGGAGTAACGTGCCACATCGTTCAAATTTTTATTCATTACATTTGAATCATCATGAAGAAGTAACAGTAGCAAATGGCCAAAGTATTGTAAGTAGCGGTAAAGGTAAATGTAAAATAACATTACTTAACTCCAAAGGAGAAATTTTTAATATTAATATTAATGATATGTTGTTTATACCATCGTTTTATGAAAATCTAATGTCTGTCAATAAAATTTTGAGCAAGAATTTACAAGTAAAAGAAATCGGAGTAGCTATTCTTATAAATGGATTATATCAATTGCAACAAGATGCAAATGCAAAGGCTATGGTATCAACATGCAACATGAAAAAGTGTATTCATTATCGGCATAAGGTATTTGGACATCATGATATTGATGCTATAAAGGAAATGGAAGAGACAACTGGTAAGTCATTTGGAAATACATGATTATGGAATTAAGAAAACATGTGAGGTTTGCATAAATTGTAAAATGAC
This sequence comes from Protophormia terraenovae, assembly GCA_951394005.1. Lineage (NCBI taxonomy): Eukaryota > Metazoa > Arthropoda > Insecta > Diptera > Calliphoridae > Protophormia > Protophormia terraenovae. The sequence goes on from OX596078.1 coordinate 7,642,644, forward strand.
TAAGATACCATTTTGTAAACAAAGTCAGTCAAAATCCTTAAAGTTTTTAGATTTGATACATATTGATGTTTGTGGACCAATGCAAACAAGGACTCTAGGAAAGAGACGTTATTATTTAACATTTATTGACGACTTTAGTCGTTTTACAATTGTTTACTTGCTTAATTCGAAAAAACGAAGTTTTTGAAAAACTCAAATATTATCTTGAAATGGTTAAAAATAAGTTTTCTAGATATCCGACGATTATAAGGTCAGATAATGGTGGGGAATACATCGCTCGTTATGTCCAAAATTACCTTGATTCTAAAGGCATTCAATACCAATATACCGTGCCTTATTGTCCGCAGAAAAACGGTTTTCACTTAAAAATTAATCCGTGTAGACGTTTTTTAATTAGAGCTCCGTGTTTTTCGTTTATTTCACAGTATTTTGACAGCTTTTTTTTTTTTTTGTTTGTTTAATTCACATTGCAATAAACTGCGTTTAAATCAATACACAGAAGTATAATCTTCAAAAAACAATAATACATATTTTGCAAACAAATTAAATTATTAATTTTTCAAATTACTACTCACCAAAATCACTAACAACAGAACAAAAACAAAACAAAAATTTGTAGCTACTCAAAATAAACAAATTACAAACAGAAAGTCATACAAACAAAAAATATAACAAAGAGAATATAAAAAAAAAAAACAGCAAAAAAAAAAAAAAAAAACAAGTAAAATGGAAAACAGTGCAAATAAAAGAGAAAGCTCATCTCTCAATAACGATGCTAAATGCTCACGTCTTTGTCTCTCTCCTACTCAGCTAATGAACCTAATAGACCAGGGGTTCTCACAAGATCTTCCTTCGCGACCCACTTTTGACTTTGCTATTGAAGCGCGACCCACTACAACTTTGACCAGTTTAAAAATCATATAAAATGTTATGTAAAGATAGAATAATTTAAAAATAATCAGCCTACCCATAAAAGCTGAAAAGTCGGGTTTAAAATCGAATTTTCTTTTACCATTAAGCTGTTTTCAAACAAAATTTTAAAATATCATTTTAAATTTTGTAATAAGCTTTTTGGTTTTTATTGTACTGAAAGTTTATGTATAATTTATTTTTATAATTTTTTTAAATTTCTTTTTGTTATTTCAATTTATTGAAAAATACTTTCAAATGTTTCAATGTATGAGTTTTAAAAAGCTTCAAAATAGATTTTTAAATATTTCTTATGGTATGGAAACACAAAACTTCTATTTTAAAATAAAGTTGACTTTAACAAAAATGTGGTTAGGCTGAATATTTTTAATTGCGACATTGTATTTATTCCATGAGATCTTTAATATGAAAAATACGTATCTAATATCATACTCTGTGTTCACAAAAGATCGATACTTTGTTTTGATCAACAAAAGAGCAAAAAAGATAGTTTCACATAAGAATCTATATTGTTAAAATCTGTTGTAATAGTTTATGGGCTTCAGAGCCAACAAGTGTATAAACTTTGCTATATTTCCACTAAAATGCTTTGAAATCTGTTGATTCAGAATTAAATTTTAGACATGAGTTACAATTTAAATCCTTTGAAATAAACATTGTATTTTAGAAGACAAATCGCTTCAATATGGATTTGTTCGCTTTTAATTATAAAGTCGTTTAACTAATTTTCTTTTTATTTCTTTGCAAAACAAAACTTTTGTGTATTCAGCATTGAAGCCACACCATTTCAGCTAACTTTAAAAATCTTATTCCACTAGATGTTAAAATTTGGAAAGGACATCAAAAATAAAAGTAAGGTTTCATGTGAAAAATCGATAGTTTCATCAAATTAAAGTGAAATAATTATCTTTTTAATTGTTTTCCCTTCCACATCGTAAAGATTTCTTTATGTTGTATTATGGTTCAACATCATCTTTTTTATTTGGTCATTGTTGTCTTTATAAATCATAATATTTTCATCCGAAGTTGGGGTTCTTCCATTGGTTATGCATGTAGCTGATGCTAGTTGATTCTTAAATGAACTCATTTTAGAAAAAATTTGTTTACTTTTGTCTTTAATTTGGGAATGCTTTGTATAAAGATATATTTCTATTTTTAAGTAGTTTCATACTTTCATAGGAATTTTTATTTCAACATCTAACTAAAGGTACGGTCACATTAGGGAAACATTTGACTGAAACTCACAAATATTTCTTTGCCGTAATGTGACCATAAAATATTTTTGTGTGGCAAACAACAAATCAGCTGATTTTGGGCAAACAAAATTATTTGATAGCAAACAAAAATACTCATAATGTGAACACAATGTGACCACATAATGGAAAATATTTTCCCATTTTTTGAGCAAATAATTATTTGAACTTACAAAATTTTTGTAAGAGAAAACAACATCAAATAATAGTTGTATCGAGCCATATTTACTATTGAATTTAAGGGTGCCAAAAATCATTATATGCATTTTATGATATATCTAATGTTTTTTAGTATCAGGACGATATAGCAATATTATATCAACCATCTTCTAAAGATATTTACTCTTCCTTTGCATGTAATGTCAAGAAATCTATTCTGATCCAAGTGTAAAATTTTCAGTGATGCAAAATGGGTAAAATTGCAATGAAAAAATGAAAAGACTTCGGGAACATACTTAAGCATGTCAAAGGACTGTCTCTACAAGTTGGTGCATAAAAATGAGCGAGATATATGTATGCAAAAAATTGATTTTTGGCACCTTTAACCGCAGGGCGAAAAAGTAAAATTGTAATGATAACTTACCAACCATCTTCTAAGGATATTTACTTATCGTCTATTGCACATATTGTCGAAAAAACTTTTTGTGGTTCAAGTTAGAGTGTCCGAAAATGTAAAATTTTCAAAGAAGAGTAAAATTACAATAATAAAATGAAAAGACATCGGGCACATAGTTGAGCAAATCAAAGGACTATCCCTACAAGATGCTACATACAAATTTAGTTTAACAAAATTGTTGCAAATTTTATATTGTATTGATGATGTAGTAGAAACACGTATGATGCATAATAAGCGAGATATATTAAAAGAATTGATTTTTGACACCTTTAACCGCGAATTACCCGTGTAGCAAAAACGTGATTAAATGTCAGTGCCGGTTATTTTGCAACAGTATGAGCTAAATTCGTCCAGTTTGGAGGTGGATGAGGTGGACTTTGGCCAAACGTTTTAAGCCGGGATCGTTTTAGTAGATGGAGAGTGGTGGTGAGGTAGCTGCTAAGGTTGCTAGTGATTCAGATGAGACGAAGGGTGCTGCTGCTTCCTCTGGCAAAGCTGCCGAAAAGACGCGTATAACGAAGCTCCCTAGGAAGAAGGTCACCACGTCGGTTGATGGTGACGGATGGGTCGGCCATATAAAGAAGATCACGGAGGTTTAGGGAGGTGGTGTTTAAGAAGTCGCTGGTTGGCCTTTCAAAGAAGGTGATGAAGAACGGAAAATACGGAAATGAGGCCTTCTTGATGAGCCTCAGTGCTTAAAATGAGCGGCAGCAGGGGGACCTTCCAAAGAAGGTGAATAAGAACGGAAAAATACGGAAATGAGGCCTTTTTGATGAGGCTCACTGCTTAAAATGAGCTGCAGCAGGTGTATGGTATTGGGGGCAACACATATTGCACGTGAACAGCCTATGCCGATGGCTATGCCATTATCTTACCTTTTCTTCTTCCTTTTCTAAAGAACTCTACATTACAAATCAAAAAATTTTCATTTTCTTTATTATATTTTCAATAAAAATAATTTTATTGTTTTAGACAGTTTGATGAAATAATTTTGAAGACAAATAATTTTTCAAATGTGACCGATGAGAAAACATGTTTTCCTATTTGCCAATTTGACTATATTTATTGTCTATTTGAACAAACAAAAATGGGAAAATAAATGTGAGTAATGTGAACATAAAATAAATTTCATATTGCTTTGAAAAAATTTTGTTTACGTTCGGGCAAACTAATTTGAAACAAACATTTCCCTAATGTGACCGTACCTTAATATTTATTTACTTATATTGAAAAATTCCTTGTTCAGGAATATTTTTCAAGATCTCTTCGCGACCCCTCACGAATGTCCTTACGGACCCCATTTGAGAACCGTTGTACTAGACAAACGCTTTGATAAACAATACCAACAATATTAGAAACTTCAATAAGAGAAGCTGAAACAGAATTATTTCTGAAGTGAACGACAAATTAAGAGAAATAGAAGACAAAATAAATAGCACAGAGAATAGACCCTTAAATGAAATTGATAATCGCATAGTTGATATAATGAGTGAAATGCACGTCGTAAATGCAAGAGTTAATGAAATAGAAACAGTGTGTTCGGAAATTAAACTACTAAAAGATGAAATTAAAACCTTATAATCACAAATGCAAAGACAAGAAAACCTTGCAGTCTCTTGTGATCTTCGTATTAATGGCACTCCAAATATACCTCATATTGGCTTTGAGTCATACGAGAACAAAAATAGGAAAACATTCATTAACGAAAATCTCACGTCCACCAATTTTAAAATGTTTAAAACATACGTAAAAAAACCTTATTATTTCCGTATTTGTATTGAGGGGACTTGTCTATATCAAAATTTCTACCAATGATGACCCTATACGTTTGGATGATATATCATCACTAAATAAGCTTTTTCCTGAATAATTTACTATACCATAATTTACTATTTTATTATCTCATTACTTTTTTATTTTATTATATAATTACTTCGTCATTTATATTTTTAACAAATTTTTATGCCCTAAAAAACTTAATTACTATTTATGTTATGTATGTTACTCTAACTTTATCTATTTTTCCTTTTAAGCATTGCCTCTTAAGCTATAAACATTTCTTTAACGACTGGTATTGGTTTAAGTTCTCATGACTGTACTTGAAAAACAACGTAATGGCCTCAATATATGTCATATAAACGCCCAAAGCCTTCCAAATAAAATCGACGAATTCAAATACCTCTTTATACAATCGCAAATGGACGTAATATGCGTATCTGAAACATAGTTTAATACTGTACTACCTGACAGACTGTTTATGGTTAATGGATTCAATCTAATAAGAAATGACAGATTATCATATGGTGTTGCTTTATATAAATAGCGACTTCACGCTATTTATATAAAGCAACACATTCGTTACAAAATAATATGTCAATCTACTGTCAATGATAAAATCGAACATATATTCATTGAAGTTTTTAACTGCGATAGGAAAATGTTACTTGGTTGTGTTTATCGACCGAATAAAAATATTTGCTATGATAATTTTTTACACCTTGTTAAGTATGCAGATGTCATTATTGGTAGTGATTTTAACTCGAACATTTTAGCAGAGTCTAGTTTTCAAAACTCATTGTTGAGTATAGGATTACTTATTGTGAATACCTCGTTTCCCACACATTTTACATACTCTAACTGCAGTCTGCTGGACATTTTTCTTACAAGTAATAACAATAATGCACTTCTCTTCGACCAACTAAGTGTACCTTGCTTCTCAAAACACGATCTCATATTCGTTTCATATGATTTTGTAGTACGAGATAACATATCGAGATTTCCGTAATATTGATTTTGAATACTTAAATCAACTCGCACTTGGTACAAACTGGAATGATATATATTACATGACTTCACCGGACGATCAGCTATACTTTTTAAACTCAAATATAAACCGAATATATGAACTCACTGTCCCAATTCGTGCTTATAGGGCAAAAAACTATAGTCCTTACTGGTGTAACAATAATGTCAAAAGCCTTATCAAACAAAGGGATGAACTATGTGCACGTTGGAAAAGATTTCGTACGGTTGAATTGTATAACGAATATCGGTGTTGTCGTCGAGCTGTTAACAAAAATATAAGAGAAGCCAAATCACTATGTTATGAAACCCGATTCAAAAACACAAATAACCCCAAAAAGAAATGGAAAATAATTAAGGAAATTGGAAATAATAGGAAAAGTATAGACAATGAAGTAAATGTTGAAAGTTTAAATAAGCTTCTTATAACTATTCCTACAGTTACTTTACCAATGGAACAATCTACTGGCCACTATGGTAATCACTCTTCTTCGTCTTCATCCAACATAAGTCAAAGACAATTTTCTTTTGACTGTACAATACCATCTGATGTTTTATCTTGTTGCTTTTCGGTCAAATCCAATGCTAGTGGATCTGATGATATACACCCTAGGTTTTTGAATGTTTACTTCCAATAATTTTACGCCATATTACTCATATATTTAACACAATTGTGTTAAATATATGAGTAAATTATCACTACTAGTTCATATCCTAGCCTATGGAAAAATGCCTTGGTTATCCCTATACCAAAAACTTCGCATGAGTTTCGTCCTATTGCAATCCTACCCTATCATTCAAAAGTATTCGAACGTATAATACACCGGCAAATAATTAGTTATTTGGATACATATTCCCTACTTAGTGTCCACTAATCTGGTTTCAGACACAAGCACAGCTGTGTTACAGCCCTAATCAACGTATCGGAGGACATAAGGATTCAATTGGATAATGGTCTCGACACATTCCTTACTCTGCTCGATCATTCAAAAGCCTTTGATTGTGTTAACCATAACATTGTTTGCAGTATACTCGGTCCATTGCCGTTTTCGTTTCTAAATCATTATATGGAGTAAACATAAATGACTTAATGAAGATAAGGTCCCTGGTTCTACTGCATAAAATAATCCATATCAAAAAAATCAAGTTATTTGTATAATCGTATACGATTTGCCAGATCTAACAAAGGAAGGAAATTGATATTACATCCACATCGCAGTTTAATTTCAGATTGCAAGTTTCTAATCAATTCCATACGTCTATTGAACTCTTTACCCCCCAACATCCAAATCATCGGCAATGCATTGCAGTTTAAACATAAATTATTTCATGTTTTTTAGTTAAATGTTAAAATCTAACAAAATTGTTATGCTATATATTTTTATCATTCTATGTTATTATATTATGTAATTGTAAACATTTGTAAAATGAGTACCATGATAATATCACATACTGTAATTAAAAAGATTTTTTGTCTTGTTGTATGTGACATCAATAAATAAATAAATAAATAAATATCGCTGAAAGGAAGAATAGAAGTTTGACTGAAATGGCTAGGTGTATGATTACCGAAGCTAAATTACCAAAAACTTTTTGGGGAGAAGCCATAGTTAAAGCCAATTTTATTCTGAATAGATGTTATTCAAAAGTAATTGATAGTACTCTGTATCAATTGTGAGAAGAAAAAGTTGCTCAGATAGATAAATTTCAAATATTCGGTACAAGGGGATATGTTCTTATACCCAAAGAGAAGCGCCAAGAATTGAATAATAAAACTGAAGTTTTAGTGTTTATGGGATACGATTAACACTCGAAGGGGTATCGTATGGTAAATGTTAATACGTATAATTTAACAATTAGTAGTGATGTGAAGTGGGTTGAAGTAATGAAAGAAGAATACACATCTCTGAAAGACTCAAATACATGGGAATTGGTAGCTCCTCCTTCTAATGCCAATATCGTGAGTTGTAAGTGGACGTTTAAGGTTAAACGTGATACAGAAGGAAAACCGCAGAGGTTTAAAGCACGTTTGGTAGCTCATAGGTTTACTCAAAAGTTTGGTGATGACTACGATGAAGTTTATGCACCTATTGTTAGACATACAACGTTAAGAACATTATTGTCAGTCGCTGGTGTCAAGAAAATGTCAATAGTACATTTTGATGTAAAATCCGCATTCATCGATGGAATCCTTAAAGAGGTTATCTTTATGAAACAACCGCCAGGTTTTGAGGAAGGGAATAAACTTGAGTGTAAGTTAAAAAAGAGCATATAAGGACTCAAACAGGCTGCTCATATTTGGAATAAAACTTTACATGAAGTAATTTAGTCTATATTTTAATTTACGTTGATGATATTTTGGTGGCTAGTCAGAATGAATCAAATATCGTCAGTTTAGAAAAATTACTGTCATAAAAATTCTAAATAAATTGTCTTAGAAAAGCAAGTCATTATTTAGGAATTGAAATGGATATTTTTTGTAAAAAATATCCATTTTTCATACCAATTTTAAAAAAAAATAAAAATTTTTGTTTGACCCCACTGTGCCTCGTACCCATGGAATATAAAATCCTGATTTTAATGCACTTTTCGTCTTCCGGACGCATTCTACAAGCAGTTTCATGTTGCAGTACATCATTGATATAAATGGAGTTTTCTGCTAAACTGCATGGACATTTTTGAGAAAAAAGAGTTTCTGATACACTGAACATCGCTTTGTTTCGAAATGGATACATTTTTCGTCTTCCGGACGCGTTTTACATGCAGTCCCAGGTGTCTGTGACCCATTTGTATAAATGGAGTTTTCTGGGCGTTTTTGATAAAAAAGAGTTTTTTATACTGAAAGATCCTTTTATTTCGAAATTAATGCACTTTTCGTTTTCCGGACGCATTGTAAAAGCAGTTTCATGTTGCAGTGCCTCATTGATATAAATGGAGTTTTCTGGAAAACTGCTTGGGCGTTTTTGAGAGAAAAGAGTTTTTGATACTCAGGAGATTATTTTGTTTTGAAATTAATGCACTTTTCGTCTTCCGGACGCATTGTAAAAGCAGTTTCATGTTGCAGTGCCTCATCGATATAAATGGAGTTTTCTGGAAAACTGCTTGGGCGTTTTTGAGAGAAAAGAGTTTTTGATACTCAGGAGATCGTTTTCTCGAAAACTGTTTGGGCATTTTTGAGAAAAAAGAGTTTCTGATACACAGAACATCGCTTTGTTTCGAAATAGATACATTTTTCGTCTTCCGGACGCGTTTTACATGCAGTCCCAGGTGGCTGTGACCCATTTGTATAAGCGGAGTTTTCCGGAAAACTGCTTGGGCGTTTTTTAGAGAAAAGAGTTTTTGATACTCAGGAGATCGTTTTGTTTCGAAATTAATGCATTTTTCGTCTTCCGGACGCATTATACATGAAGTTCTGTCCCATTGGTACAAATGGAGTTTTCTCGAAAACTACTTGTACGTTTTTGAACAACACTATACGTATACAGATGTATTGCATTATTCCCCAGCAAACATTTTTTAGGTACTGGTAAGCAGTGAAAAATTATTCATGCCTGCCGATAGCACATCATTGATGCGCATTTGAGTAAGCTATAAAAGGAAGCGAAAAATTTACATTGGGCTCATATTTTCTTTTACCGAATTACAACCTGCATCCTCTCTCGCTTACGTGGATGCAGGATTGTAAGCGAATGACTTTCTTCTCCCCATTTTTATTTACAATTTAATACAAAAAGTTCTGCTAAGTTGGATGATGCAATATTTTCAATTGAGTTGATTAGTTGTGATCGAGCGTTCAAAGTGTTAAGAGGTTAGTTTGTTCGTGAAAGTCGGAAAAAATAATGTACAAAAATTATATTAAAATTGTAAGTAAAATTATTACATTTATTTTAAATAACTATTATATTAATAAAATAATATTATTTGTTAAATTAATAAAACTCTAAATATGTATATTGTTTTTAGTTTTCTTTATAATATACAAGAAATTACATGTTTTGTAAAGTATTTTGTGTTTTATTACTTTTTTTTTAATTTTCAGTTTGACTTTTGTAGAAATTTTGTGTTTTAGTTTTTATACGATTAGAAAAAAATGCGATTAGAGAAAAAACCATGGGTTATTTTTTTAATATACGGTACGTAGTTCTTTTATCTCTCCCTTACAAACCTGCTTCTGTGTATGCAGCAATTTTTGCTGGGTCATTAAAAAGTATATATAAAAAAAATATGAGAATAGAGTTTTTGATACTCAGGAGATCGTTTTGTTTCGAAATTAATGCATTTTTCGTCTTCCGTCGCATTATACATGCAGTTCTATGTCCCATATACAAATATACACAAAAAATTAAAGTAGTACATGTTTAAAAAAGTGCGAATTTTTTTTTTTTTTTTTTTTTTTTTTTTTAGAAAAAAAATCCAATTTAGATGTAAGGAAAATTTATACAGATTTGTAATCTAGACACTTTAGATTTTATATATAAACTTGTATATTAATAGTAAGAGGTCAATGTCAAAATATATTTTTGTTGAAATGTTTTATTTATTATTAATAGGGTATATAATTGAAAAATATATAAGAAGTGTTCTAAATGGTCTCAGGTTATTAAATATATAAATAAAATAAAAAATTGTGATATTATAAAGCTACTATGTAAATATATCATTTATCCCCAAAAATTTTGTTTTAAATGGGATATTTTCATATTATTCATAGACTATAACTAAAATCCCTTCGAACCTTATTAATATACTGTAAAAAATTTATTCATTTTCTTGATAAAAATTATGAAAAAATAGCTTTTAGAAATTTTTTCATTATTTATACAAAATTGATAAAAAAAAAATTCTTACTAACCAGTAATTAAAATAAATTCATTGTAATATTAAGTATAAGTACCAATACTATTCAAATTAACCATGACTATGTCTACCAAAATCAACTAATATTTTTTTTTTTTTGTGTTTATTTATTAAGAAGATATTAATTTGACTTTAAATAAACAAAAAGTTTGATTATAATTATAAAGTATAATAATATTTTTATTATTATTAAAGTTAAAAAAATCATATAACATTATCCTTCTTATTAATATACATACATATGTATATACAGTCATAGTCATATACAGTGGTGGCCACGAATTTAAGACACGACATGTAACGAACTAAGTTGTGATAATTATTACAACCCTGCAATATAAAATTAGATTTTGTTAATTTTTCAGTGTACCCTGTAATGTTAAGATCAATTACCGTTATTTGGTTTTGTTTGTGTATACATTTTGTTGCTGTTTTTATTATATTTTCGTAAAAACGTGCTTTTGAAGCTGGTCACGAATTTAAAACATATAAGAAATATTTGGTTTTTAAGTGATTTTTTGGTGTTTTTTGAAGCTAAAAGGTAAGTAATGAATGTTTTATTCCATTTAATGTTAGAATACATCAAAATATTTAGTTAGAAATGGCCAGAGGTACTTGGAGTTCGGATGCCGAGCGAAAATTGATCCAACAAATGAATACTGATGGAAAAACAGTAATGGAAATTTCCAAGGTACTAAAATGTTCCAGATCCAAGATTTACAATGCACTGGAACACATCAAGCAACATGGCACTACCAAAAATGTCAAACAGCACCCTAGCCCGAAAAACTACACCCAGGGAGGATAGCTTAATTTATAAATCAGCTGCTAAAGATCCTTTCAAGAGCTCAAGTAAAATTAAAAATGAGATTTCATCGGATTTTGGTATTAATATATCGTCCAGGACAATAAGAAGACGTCTGAATGAGAAGAACTTACGTGGGTGTATTGCACAACGTAAACCACTTGTGTCAAAAAAAAATATTAAATCCCGACTAGCGTTTTCAAGAGAAAATCTCAATAAGCCGATGACATTTTGGAAAAATATACTTTGGAGCGACGAGTCGAAGTTTTGTCGCTTTGGTTCTGATGGAAAACAGTACGTATGGCGTCCTCCAAACCTGGAGCATCACCCAAAGTACACCCTTAAAACGGTTAAGCATGGTGGTGGAAATGTCATGGTGTGGGCAGCATTTTCCTGGCATGGTGTAGGTCCCATTCAGAAGATTATCAATAAAATGGACCAGCATATTTACAAAAACATACTGACAAGCATCATGATACCATTCGCTGAAGACAACATGCCTCTAATGTGGAAATTTATGCATGATAATGACCCTAAGCACACTTCACGCCTAGTGAAGAGTTGCTTAGAGGAAAATAATATCACAGTTCTGAAATGGCCAGCTCAATCCCCGGATCTCAATCCAATTGAGAACTTGTGGAATGATGTTGAGGAGCATGTACGAGCAGTAAAGCCAAAAAATTTGACTGATTTATGGGAAGAAATTCAAAAGGCTTGGTATGCCATTCCAAAGGAGCGCTGTATGGCCTTAGTTGAAAGTTTACCCAGGAGATGCGCTGCTGTGATTCAAAATAAAGGATTTCCCACCAAATACTAATATTGTTTTATGAAGCTGCGCTTTACTTTTGTGAATTAACTTTTATTTTGCCTATGTCCTAAATTCATGACCAGGCTTAAACTTGTATTAATCTGTATAATATGTAAATAAAAATTGGAAACTAAATATAGGTAACAAACTATTGTTGATTTTTTTTCATAACATTACTAGGATCTTTAAAAAATAACATGGATCTAAAATTTGTTCGATAAGATGTAAAAATTATCAGAAATATATAAGTGAAATGTCGTGTCTTAAATTCGTGGCCACCACTGTATATTTACACATTTTAAAATTTTTCGAAAATTTGGAAAGAAAGTCAAATATTTTTGTTGTTATAAAATAGTTTGATAAAGTTCTTTGGTTGTTGTAAAGCCTGAAATGTGTAGAGTAGATTGTGCTAATTTCTGAAAAAGTCGTGGTATTTATTTATGATATTGAAAGAAAAATGCATACGCATTTTTTAATTCAGAAGTATTTACACACATTTTTTATACTTCATAATTATTTACACAGCTTTAAAATACATTTAAAATTCAAATTTACTCTATCAGCCTCTATCAACCATAAAAGAAATTTAAAATTCTATTTTTGTTAAAGTCGATTTTATTTTAAAATAGAAGTTTTGTTTTTTCGTACCATAAGAAATATTTAAAAATCAATTTTAAAAGCTTTTTAAAACTCATATATTGAAATATTTGTTTGAAAAAAGCTCTATGGTAAAAAACTTGAAATATTAGTCGACTTTTGGGTTTAAAATTGACTTTTCTGCTTTATTGGTTTGGCTGTATATTTGTATATTAAATGTATTTTATTTCATGAAATTGTAGTTCATTTAACAATTTTTATTATAATTTAGTTCAAATATTGCAAGTCCGTTTGGTGACTGCCGACCCTTGTACACAATTGTCCAATTTCAAACATTCATTTTAGTCAATCAAATCTCTGCGGAATATAAAACCATTTATTATTATCTAAATATGCTATGACTTTTGACATAAATTGCACAATTCTCTTAACAGAAATTTCACAATTCTATTAACATAAATTACACAATAATTTCCTAATATAACATTAAGAACAAATTATACATAACCTTACCCAAAAAAATTAAACATATTTTTTAATTAAGTCAAAAACCTTCTCAATATGAAAATGCATATGAAGAAAACAAAAAATAATTCTCAAGTTTATGTTAATATCCAAGTTATTAGTATTTAATTTCATCACAATTAAAAGCACAAAAATTACTCCCTACTATTTTATTTGAATGCACTTTAACATACATATTATTTATTATACAATTATACAAAATAAATACATTGGTTTCCAATTTCATAAAATGCATTTGACCGTGTTACAAAAATATTGGAGTATTTAATAAAAAGCACACTTGTCTCCACTTTATGTATCTGTCATCAATTGTAAAAATATCATGCAATTTATGATATATTCTTAAAGAACAAAATTATTAATTTTTCCTACATTTATTATACATATAAAAGCCTTAAACTAAACAAGGCAATGAAATGTAACATGAATTCAAACATTCGATTTTGTACTTCTTTTTAAAGTATTTGTAAAGATGTTGGTTTTGAACTTCATTAAAATATAAAAATATTCCACTGAGCATTTTCTTTCAAAAAGTTAATTAAACAATTAATTCTTTCAAATCCAAATGTCTATAACACTTTCCTCTAATATAACATTAAGAACAAATTATGCGTGACCTTACTTAACAAAATCAAACATATTTTTTCATTAAAGTCAAAAACCTTAAGGTAATTTTATACATATGAAAAAACAAAAACAATTCTCAAGTTAAATTTTCCACTTAAAAAACCTAAAATAACCATATAAATATAGATGAATAAACCAAAAATACTCAAAAACTATTTATCAAGTCATCAGTTTTTAATGCATTTGGTCGTTTACACAAAATATTGTTGTATTTAATACAAAAATTCCGCTTTAAGCCCAAATTACAATAGCGCGTAGTCAGCAAAAATTATCAGCTGATCACTGTCAGCACAACATGTTGCTGCCGTTATAATTACAATTTAGCGTAGGCAGCCACAATTCACAAGTTGTGAATTGTGGATCACAACCACCACCTAGCTTTGTTCTACTTGTGTATTTTAGCTTCTCATTTATTTGCTCACTCTCTTTGTCTCGCTCTCAATCTGAATGCAGCGCAGTGAATTTAGAATCAGGGCTAAATGAAACAGCACTGCAAACTGCTGCTGACTAAATGTAATCAACACCATAACAAACAGTGCATTCTAAATAATCAGCTGATTATGGCAGCACACACTGCTGCTGACTACGCGGTATTGTAATTTGGGCTTTATACTTTTTCAGGTGCCCAAGTACGCGAACACTCCTAATGTGGTCTACAACCTACACAAATATAAAACTACAATAAATATAAGAAAAAGCTTTTGTAAAGTTATTTCAACTTAATACTTAAGAATTTAGATTATGTAAAGTAATGAAGTTACGTATTATAACTCTTCAAAAGTGTGAGTTAAATGAAAGATCTTTACGATTAGCACTAAAAGACACAAATGGAAGCTGACGAAGATTGTAGCGGATCAGAAAATGCATTCCATCCTTCTAGTGTCTAATAAATCTCTTTCTGTATTCTAAAAATTATTACAATAATGAACTTGAGCCTGAATAAAAAAAATTCAAAAATGATTAATTCATAAAAAAGTTCGAAAAATATTCATCGTTTACAAAAATTAATACTACAGAGGGCACGCTGTAACTTGTTTACTGATTGTATGTTGGAATTCTAGTATAAAACCAACAATGTAACAGACAAAACAAACAATATATAAATCTGCATACTATGCTTACAGACCACTATTTTTCCAAAAATATCGCTAAAATTTAATGAAAAATGGCTAGAAAATACCTCAATTTTTTTTTATTATAAAAAATTTTGCTAAAAATTTACTAAAAAAAATAGCTAAATTTTTCAAAAATATTCAAATTATATAACAAATTTACCGATTTATAGCAAAACTCTTTAAAATTTTTTATGAAATCAAAATTTTTTTTTATTTAACATATTTTTTTTATTTTTTTTTACAAAGGTTTTTCAGAGCTCAAATTATCTGTTTCTCTTCATCAATTTAGATTCACGATTTTTTCTACTATACTTTCTTTGCTTAAAGGAGCTCCCTGAAGTAAATTACAGCCCAAATACAGCTAACTTCTAAATTTTGATTTTTGAAAACTACGCGCCTAATTTGAGCACCAAAATTTTTATTAATTTTTTTGTTATTTTTTATTCTAAAAAAAAACGTAGATATACTTATATAATTTTAATAATAAACTCTTTTTCTTTTCTTTACAGGCTGATATATAAATCCTTACACAACTAAACATATACAACAAAACACTCTCGAAATTCAAAAAATTTTTTTTCACAAATGCACAACACGAATCTTAATTTTAATCTTAAATTAGATATATATATTTTTTTTTCCCATTTTCCTTTTTTTATTTTTATAAAATTTAGTTTTTTTTTTTTTTTTGACAAGTGTAAAAAGGTCCTTAATTTAGATTTTTCTAAATTTTACTTTCAAGTGTATTATAATTGACTTTAAGAAAATATAAATGTATACACTTTATAAACGCTCAATGTTCATATAAATAAATAATTCTAAACAAAGTTATTTTTCTTCTATTTAGTTATCAATAATTTTAGTGTGATGTTTGGCTAAGTTTTGTATATCTCCAGCTTCCACAACATAATATAAAATATTTATTTAAAATTCGTTACCTGGCTATTCCTCCCGCTATTGTATTTGGCTCCTGTTTTTGGTAGTTTCTTGGGGCATATACGAACGGTTTCTTCCATTTACTGAGGTAATAGCCAGCTATTTGGCAAATAATAAAATACAGAAATTACCCTTTACTAATTTTCATACACATGAACTCGATCACTAATATTTTTGATTTATTTATTTTTTTATTCAAAGATATATAAAAAAACTTACGTTTTCTTATTAGATTTTTCCTTTTTTTGAATTTACTTCTATATTTATTTTCCTTATGGAAATAATCTTACTTAAAAGCTCACTTTCACTTTCAATATAAATGATCTACTTTTCTGTTTTCCTTTTTTTATATATATATGGTATAACAACTATTTCTGTATATTATTAAGATAGATTTTCAACTAGGGCACTTTTCAACAACTTCTAATACTCTTTCATATTACTTCCTTCTTTTTATACTATTGACACTTATTTACTTTCTATATATTCTGACTGCCAAATTTCCCGCCTCTCTTTATTTAGTAATAGGCCTACATTACATACCTTATTTTCCCGATTACTTTTACATATATAAAAATCACAAGAGTATTTTCCCGCTGATTTTCTACATCAGCAATCCATCATGTCGTTGGGCATTCCCTACTTTTCCTTAAATTATACTATTTTAAACAAATTTCAAGCAAAAATTATGAGAATTTTGGCCGATTATTTCATCTTTGATATTTTTTTTTCTTGTTCATCATCATATTTGTCCTGGGTCCTATTATTCTTCACATATTCCTAATATCAACGCTTCCAAGAATACCAGACGTTCAGAAAATTCAATATGAAAATTATTTTCATTCATAAAATTTTCAATTTAAATTTGATATTTTCAAAATTATTCGTTATGAATGAAAAATGCAACTCTGTACTTTTTACGTTCAGTGTATGTTGCCACTATCATGAGTACTATAAGCTTACTAAACATAGCTCGAACACAAACACATACACGAACAGCTGTCTAACTTACACATGGTTAAGAACACAATGGACAGAGGTAAGTATAGTGAAATTTTTATTATTAATTTTAATTTCTTTTATTTTCAGGACCTGAAGAAAAAAAATCCAAGGATAAGGTAACATATGTTTTGTTCCAAATCACCTATTTTTCCTATTTTACTAATTTATTAATCTTTCTTTTTCTTTCAGGCAATTGACAAAAAAAACACATAAAAGAAAATCCACTGGGACATGGGCAGGAGTAGTGGCTCCAAACGCAATAGGCCCCTCCCTGTACATATATAGAAAACCACCGGGTTTCGGGCTGGATTGGTGGCTCCAATCATAATTTAGCCCCCCCCCCCCTTAAAATCGAAAAAAAATCCACTTTGGGCAAGGGCAGGAGTAGTGGCTCCCTACTATAACAGGCCCCTCCATGTACTGAGTTAGGAATATAAATATATTCAAATTTTGAGGCAAAAGCGCGTTGGCCTCTACCATAAATCCATCACTTTGTTAAAGTGAAGAAATGTTGTGAACATGAAATGTTTTGAGGAAATGTCAAAGCAATTTGAAATTCGGAATGAGGAAAAATGAAACGATAGAAATCTAAGAAGTTTAGGAAAAATAGTTGATAAAGTTTTCAGGTAATACTATTATAATACTATAATAATTTCAGAATAATAATACTTACCTACAGCTTATAGTTTCAGTAGATCTTCTTAATTTTCAGCAAATGCTTCTATTTAGAAATAGTATTCCATATCATTTCCGATTGGTGTTGAGATTTCATTTTAAAGAATCAGTAGAACTCGTCAGGCATAACATAAATGGCGCCCAAACTAAATGACACTCCTGATGTATTCTTAAATCAATTAGAGTACATCAAGAGTTGTGAAACAAATACATGTAGTGACATCTAAGCATGTGGCAATAGACCACTAGTATTTGAATTAATAGCCATAGACGTAGTTCGCTGCTGATGAATATTTTTATAGCCTCTGGAAAGAAAAATGGAAAAAGAGTAGTATAAGCAAATGTTCATTTTAAATACGAATTACTGATAAAAAAATACTTACAGAAAAGATCAATATCTTAACGGAAACTTGTGCTGTTTTAAATGTATTGAGACCGATCTGAATTTTTGTGATTAAATGTAAAATCAAATTTGTGAAAGATTTTGTGTGATTGTGACAGTGTTAACTAGCCTCTTGTGAAATTTGTCGTAAGGCGTTGTATTTAATATTGTTCACTGTTTATCGTAAGCTCATTTTAAGAAAAACAATAGAATGATGTATGATAAATCACAATCAACCATACAATAGTTAGAAAGTAGTTTGAATTAATACCACACAATGAATTTAATAAGTTTGAAACAAAACCACCGCAACTATCACATCCGTTCATCATTGCCAGACCTGGAAAACATAAAAGACATTTTTAATAGATTTTTGTTTAGTAATTATTTCTAATAATAATTTATTTATTTTATTTTCTTTATTAATATTTAGAATTTCAGTGTATTTTATTCAATAGTACTAATAGTTTCATATATTTAATATTCTATAATTCATTCTTTTAAGTATCATTTATAACTTTTACTTTGTTATCTGTTTAGTTATTATTATATATCGTTAGGAATAATAGTTTAGGAATACTTAATCTTAATTATTTTATCTTATTTTCATAGAAATTTTATTTATATATTCAGTATTTTAGTTTATTAATTCATTATTATTTCATATTTATCTTTTTATTATATATTATTCATTTGGCTATCCATAACGTTCGTTATTTTTTTAAAAAATTTGGCAAATATTAAATTATAAATTTTGATTTGAAAAATATTATGAATATAGAAACCCGTTCACAAGCACAGAATAGAAAAAGAAATAGGCAACCACATTTTGATTTAAATAGGACTATACCCCACGAATTACCAAAAGTTAGAAGAACAGAATTTCAGAACAGAAGAATGTCGAATCCACCAGAGCCGAATAGAAATCAATTTGTGGACCTGTCCCAAACTATAAATACTGGAGGCCTAACGTAACTTCGAATATATTGGAGGATTATATTACTCCTGAAGTTAGAGAAATGGTAGTCGATGAGGCACTTGTAGTTCAAAGATCCCTAGAAGATAAAGTGAGGAAAATGGTTCAGGAGGAGATGACCGATATCTAGAAAAGTTTGGCAGATTTGACAAAATGCATTCCAGAACTGTCAAAAGTTACACCACAAGACCAAAACGCCACAGTACCTAATCAAAATGTGTCAGATTCGTCAACTAGTGACCGTACGTCGCAAACAGGGGATAGATTTAATGTCAGGCTTACGTCTGATAGTACAAATATCAATAGTAATTCTAATATAGGAAATGTAGCATTACCTTTTTCTAGAACTGGTGAAATAGGAGCGAGTGTGCAAAATATGGAACAAGCTCTTATCCGCGTAGACAAGTTAGGGGTTGTATTTGATGGTAACCCTGCTCATCTAAGTGTTGATGATTTTATTTTCCGGCTGGAACATTTACAAATACATTATCAGATTCCATGGTCAGAGGTCCTGAGAGATTTTCATCTTTTAGTGACAAGAGCGGCCAGAGAATGATACTGGCTATTTGTTAGGACACATAGAGTACTCGATTGGCCAGGGTTACGTCATGCTTTAATTTCTCAATATCAAACTTCCCGCTCAAATTTTGAAATAATGACGGATTTAGTTGAGCGGAAACAACAACCTGGTGATTCGATAGATAATTATTTCCAAGCAATGTGTCAGTTGAGATCAAAATTAGTACAACCGATCCCGGAATATGACCTAATAAAAATAATAAAAAGAAACATTAAGGAAAGTATAGGGAGAATAGTCTACCCGATTTCCGTTTCCTCTGTTGAGCAGTTAAGCGTTGAATGTAACGAGGCAGAAAGACATTTTCCAAGGCGTGAGGTTAGAAATATGCAACCAGTAATGCGTCCCACAAGATATGTAAACGAAATTTATGTCGAAGATGATGAGAGGGCTTCTGAAGAGGAAATTCGTTCGAATGATTTTGAGCAAGTTGCAGCACTAAATTTAAACCGTCAACAAAGAAAGCAGCCTATAATATGCTGGAACTGTAGACAACATGGGCATGTTTTTATGGACTGCACTGTCAATCGGGAAACCAGTTAAAGAGCCAGGGAATGAAGGGGGACCCTCGCTCATCAATCTCCTTCAAAAATCTAGAAGGGAAAGATGATAATATTATAGTTAGTATGCCTCAAATTAGACACTATATGCCAATAGATGTAAGGAAAGAAAATTATGAAAAAGTCAGGGATCGTATTTTTTGAAATAGCAACAAACGGGGAAACATTTCAAATAGAATTCTTAAAGTCCGGGAAAAGTTTAGAGAACGAAAAAGAATGAGAAAATTAGTTATAGAATCAATTAGAAAAATTAGTATAAATAATTTAGATAGTAGATGTTTTACAGACGTTATGATAGAGGGAAAGATAATAAAGGGACTGTTAGATATTGGAGCTTTGGTTAGTGTTTTAGGGAAAGGATGTAGGGAATTAGTGCAGGATTTAGATCTTGATATTCAACCAATATTGACCAATGTGAAAACCGCCAGTGGTCAGTATCATCGAGTATTAGGAAAAGTAAAGGTATCCATTAGGTACAAAGATCAGGAACACAAAGTGCTACTGTATCTTTGTCCCGATTTGGAACAATCTTTATACCTCGGAATAGATTTTTGGAAATTGTATAAATTAGCTCCAGATGTTATAAGAGTAGATGAAATAGACATAGAAAAGATTAGTAAGGATTTTGAAGTGGAAAAGGATGAATATAAGTTGAGACCACACGAATTGAATGAAGAACAAAATAAAATATTGGATAAAGTCATTAGAAAATTTGATACATTTGAAGAAAAGGGCTTAGGTATGACACATTTAGAGAAACATACGATAAAGCTGATAGAGGGAGCTGAACCGATAAAGGATCGTTATTATCCTATTTCTCCTGCAGTTCAGGAAATCACCTACAAAGAAATAGATACAATACTTGAGTTAAATGTAATCGAATTGAGTGAGAGTTCCTGGTCAAATCGAACTACTATTGTTAGGAAACCGGGGAAGAATCGTTTTTGCTTGGACGCGCATAAGTTAAACAAACTAACGATAAAAGACGCCTATCCACTCCAAAATATAGATGGAATCTTAAGCCGAATCGATGAAACCTATTTCACTAGTAGCGTTGATTTAAAATATGCCTTCTGGCAAATCGAACTAGATAACGAAAGCAAAGAATATACAGCATTTACAGTAGCAGGTAGACCTTTGTATCAGTTCTGAGTAATGAAATTCGGCTTAATGCCGCCCAGAGATTATGTCGACTTATGGACAAAGTCATTCCAAACCATTTGAGAGACAATGTCTTTGTATATTTGGATGATTTGTTGGTAATTTCTAGTACGTTTGAGGAGCATATGAAGCTGTTGAGTGAGGTAGCAAAGTATCTAAGGGAAGCAAATTTAACCATTGGTTCTGCTTTCAGCAATTAAAATATCTAGGATTTATAATAGGAGGAGGTACACTAAAGACGGATCCAGATAAAGTACTTGCGATAAAGAATATAAAGTTCCAAAATCTGTTAGGAAAGTGAGAAGTTTTCTCGGTACTGCCGGTTGGTATAGGCGGTTTATTAAAGATTTTGCCACCATAGCCGCGCCTTTGACAGATACGTTAAAAAAGAGCAAAAAATTTCACATGACCCCCAAGCTACCGAAGCCTTCGATAAACTTAAAAGAGCGTTAACATCTGCTCCAGTTTTGCGCCATGCTGATTTTACGAAACACTTTTATATTCAATGTGATGCTTCTGATTATGGTATCGGGGCTGTTCTATATCAATTAAATGAGAAAAATGAAGAGCATCCAATAGCGTTCTATTCGCAGAAACTAAATACCTGTCAAAAAAATAATACTGTGACAGAGAAAGAATATTTAGCTGCCGTAATGGCTATAAAAAATTCCGACCTTACGTCGAGATGATGCCCTTCGCTATCATTACTGACCATGCTAGTCTAAAGTGGCTGATGACACTGAAAGACTTGAATGGTCGACTTGCTAGATGGTCATTACAACTACAAATTTTTGATTTTAAAATTGAACATAGAAAAGGTTCAGAAAATGTAGTTGCTGATATGCTTTCCCGAACACCACAGGAATATTTGGACGAAATACATGAAGAGGATTTACTGGATTTTGAAACCACGGAATTCGAATCTGACGAATATTTAGATTTAATTAAGCAAATTAGGGAAAATAGTGAGAAATTACCGGACTTAAAAATAGTTGATAACCGTATTTTTATACCCTTCACCACAGGTGTAAAGGGTATATATAAGTTTGTCATTCCGTTTGTAATTTCCACAATTTTCGTCGGAGAGCAAAAAAATTTATATTTTCGGAATCCTTGTAAGAAGCGATGACGATTGGACCATGTCCGTCCGTCCGTCCGTGTGTCGGTTGAAATGGCGTTTATGAAGCCCACCGATAACTGACATATATAATATGTATGTCAAACGATCGGAAATGCTTTCGAGAATTTTGCTATTGGAATTCAGCAAGATAGGTTCATACAATGCGGAGATATGTTCAAAAAACCGGTTTTTTGAACCGGTTTTCCAGTTTCTGAAGCCTCTGTATACACTACAGACTTCGTTTTTACAAAGAATTCTCGGACATTTTTTTCTGAATTTTTGTTCTGAAAAAATGAAATAAATCGGTTCAGTAATAACTGAGATATCGGACAAAACGCATTTTTTATTTTTTGAAGCCTTGGTTTAAGCTATAGATTTTTATTTTTATACAGATCGGTCACAAATATTTTTATAAAATTTCAGTTTTTTGAATCAGGAAGATCGGTTTATAAATGGTGGAGATATGCTTTAAAAACCGGTTTTTTAGTTTCTGAAGCCTCTGCATATACCAGGGACTTCGAATTTTTAAAGGGGGCTCGAAAATTATTTTCTGAATTTTTGTTCTGAAAAAATTAAATAAATCGGTTCAGTAATAACTGAGATATCGGGGAAAACGAATTTTTTATTTTTGAAGCTCTTGTTCAAGCTATAGTTTTTTATTTTTATATAGATCAGTCATAAATATTTTTATAAAATGTCGGTTTTTTTAATAAACCAAATTCGTTCATAATCAACAGAGTTATGGCCCAAAAACAAATCTGTTAAGAATATAAATACACCAACAAACATGTATATTAAGCATTGTAATGACTATTAGTGACGTTTTTTGTTTTTTGTATAGACAAGTAGTTTAGTTATCAACAGCAGTAATATGATGAATAACAGTGTTGTTGTTGTTGTTCTTTGTATATGCAGTCTGTACAAAAATAAATAGATATGGAATTGTAGTTGTTTATTTTTAAAAACTAAAACATATCTGTTAAGAATATACATAAATACATACACAAACATGTATATTAAGCATTGTAATGACTATTAGTGACGTTTTTTGTTTTTTGTATAGACAAGTAGTTTAGTTAGCAACAGCAGTAATATAATGAATAACAGTGTTGTTGTTGTTCTTTGTGTATTCAGTCAGTTTGTACATACAAAAATAAATATATATGGAATTGTTGTTGTTTCTTTTTTAAAAGCAAAGCCGGTTATGATTATTTTTTTTTTTTTTTCATATTCAAATTTTCGTAGTTTGAAAAAAATTTAGATTTAGAAAATATGCAAGCATACGTTAAGGCGAAAATTTTATTAATTGTCGGTAATATGGTAATATGATGTCGATAAGATGGTAAGATGGTAATATGGTGAAGGGTATCAAAGATTCGGCACAGCCGAATCTTTTTTCAATTTCATTAAACGTACAAATTGTAACCAGAATCTAGAAGATCCAACTATGGGTACCACCGAATTTAACCTATACAATAATAGAAAAAGCACATAATGCAAATACTTCAGCTCATGGTGGAACAGCAAAAACTGTTGAAAGAGTTAAAAGATTCTTTTACTGGCCTAAAATGATCGTTCAGATTAAGGAGTATGTAAAGAAATGTCAAATTTGTAAAGAAACAAAGCCAGCCAACAAAAATCTTATGCCAGAAATAGGTCAAGAAGTGGTCACAGAAAGGCCATTTCAACAATTATATATTGATATCTTGGGAAAATATCCCAGATCCAAAAGTGGGAATAGTTACATATTTATAGTGATGGATCAATTCACAAAATTTACCTTTCTGAAGGCCATGACAGAAGCTACCACCGCTAATGTTGTAAAATTTTTAACGCATGAAGTATTCTATAAATTCGGTGTGCCAGAAATTATTCACAGTGATAATGGTCTCAGTTTGTAGCAAAAGGTTTTCAGAATCTATTAGAAACTTTCGGTATAAAACACATGAAAACTGCAGTTTACTCCCCTCAATCAAACGCCTCTGAGAGAGTAAATCAATCCGTTTTAGCCGCTATAAGGGCATATTTAGAGGAGGATCATAGAGACTGGGATCTGTATTTGGCAGAAATAGAATGCGCGCTAATAAATTCGGTCCATTCAGCCACAGGGTTTACACCATTCTTTGCGTTATTTGGCTTCCATATGTTTTCGAATGGAGCAGATTACAGACTTGCCAGAAAGTTATTGTCCTTAACTGACCATGAAATTGTAGGCCAGAACAATTATGATAAATTAGAAATAATTAGAGACAAAATTAGGAAAAATATGCATGAAGCATATGAAAAAAGCGCATCAAGGTACAATAAGAGAGCGAGAAATATTAAATTGATGCCTGGAGTTACATGTAAATTCTAATGAGTATTCTTATTGTTATAATATTCCTTTATTTATTAATAACATATTGTATTACTTGTATTATTTAACTTTATTTATTTTAACTTAGTTTTATTCATAATTTTATAAATAACAACTATTTTTACTTTAATAAAAAAATCAATCATTCTTTGTATAATAAAAAGACAAGTTTGAAAAAACGAAGAAAATATCATAAAAAAATAAAATTAATTTATATAAAATAAAAACTAAATAAAAATCTAATTTAATAAAACTTTAAAAGATTGTTTTCTTTGAAACAATTAATTGGCGCAGTCGGTCTTTTCGAACCAATCTTTAAGAAGAAAAATTCTTAAAGATAGTTAATTTTACGGAAGTGTAGTTTTTAAATTAAAAAAAAAGAAAAACAACATCCACAACAACTATAAAAGTGACAAATTACAAAGCATTTGTCCAATAACCACTATTAGTTTAAAATAAAAAGTCATCATAAATAAAATTACAACAAAATATTCATATTAATAACAAGTGTTGCATCAGAAGTGAATTACATTTGAAGAAATATATTTGACAAACAAATTCAACAATGGCATTAAATGCATTTCAACTCTTGGAAGGTGTTCCCCACTTTGATGGAAAAGCAGAAGAACTCCAAATATTTATTACTCATGTTGATGAAGTGCGTAAACATGTTGACTCAAATCTAATACCATTGTTTGACTTGAGAGTTCGAAACAAAATTGTGGAGAAGGCCAACATCACATTGATTAACAATAACAATCCTACTAAGTGGGAAGAGGTAAAAGTAATTTTAAGAGTGAATTTTAATATAAGTGACAGTATTGAAAGTATTGTTAACAAAATAAAAACAGCAGAATTTAGGAGTAGTATAAGTTATTTTTATGACTATATGTTAAAACTTTTAACTAAATTGAACTTAAAAACTAGTATTGACATAGAAAATCAACAATGGTTTAGTTGTAAAAATAATGAATTAATGGTTTTAAAAATTTTCATTAATAAGCTACCAAGTGAACCAAAATTAATTCTTAACGCAAGAAATCCGTATTCTTTGTTGAAGGCAAAAGAAATTTTGATGGAAACAGAATACTTTTACAATAAATATTCACAAAAGCAATCTTTTACATACAAATTTTATAATAATAATCAACAAACTGAATCCTCTTTAAACAACAACACCGATATCATAAATTCTCAATCCTTTTATCAAACAAATAAATCCAATTCTAGCCAAAATACTAAATTTAGTTCCCAACTTTTTCAGTATAAAACGGGTAATCATAATAATTTCAGAAAGTACAATAATTCACGTTATAACCAAAACGAATATGAAAGTTTTGTCCAACAGCAACCAAATTTTAATCGAAATTCTGTTCAAAATGTTAATCGAAATCAAAATTTTAATTCTAATCAAAATATACAACAAAATTCAGGACATTTTAGCAATAATAGCAACATTTCACAACAAACTAATAGAAATAATCCGATACCGATGGAAGTAGATAATATTGAAGCGTCAAATTTTCAGTTATTGGCCGAAGATCTCTTCCCTGTATAATAGTAAAGACAAAAAGTACTCCAATAAAAATGTTAATAGACACAGGATCAGGAACTTCATTAATTAGGAAAGGTTTATTCCATAGTTCCTTTAGAAGTGAACTTGAACGCCCAATCATTTTAAATACAATTTGTTCAAAAACTATTACAGATTCGAAAATTACTATACCACTTTTTAAAGAATTTAATCGCCCAAACCCTAAAATTGAAATGTTAGAAACTGAAATTTTTAGTGAATTTGATGGTATTATAGGTTGTAATTTATTAAAACCATTAGAAGCCAAAATTGATTTTAATGAAAATGTATTAGTAACAAGTAACTCAAAAATTCCTTTAGTATTTGATGATTCTTCAGAGAAACGTCAAAAGTATGATACAGATTTAGATACTATAATTGAAATAAATTTTAATGAACCTAGATTAGATTTTTTAAGACAAAAACTAGAAAAACAAAATTCCAATGATGAGGAAATTAACGCTCTTTTAAACTTAATTGAAGAATTCAAACATGTTTTTTATACTGAAGGTGATAATTTGAGATCCGTATGTAAATACAGACACAAAATCCCTACTATTAATGAAATTCCAGTTTATTCAAGAACTTATCGTATTCCTGAAATTCAAAAAGACGAAGTCGAAAAACAAATTGACGAAATGCTAAATTCTGGTATAATAACAAAGTCAAATAGTCCATATAATGCTCCAATTTGGGTTGTTCCCAAGAAACTTGATAATTCTGGTAAACAGAAGTGGAGAGTAGTAGTTGATTACAGGAAATTAAATGATGTTACAATAGAGGACAAATTTCCAATACCTAATATTGAAGATATTTTTTCAAAATTGGGAAATTCCCAATATTTTAGTACAATAGATTTAGCAAAAGGATTTCACCAAATTTTAATTTTACCAGAAGATAGACACAAGACAGCATTTTCTACACCAAGAGGACATTATGAATTTACTAGAATGCCATTTGGTTTAAAAAACGCCCCTGCTTCATTCCAAAGAATGATGAATGAAGTGCTCCACGATTATATAAATAACATTTGCGTAGTGTACATAGATGACATATTAGTTTTTTCAACTTCACTTGAGGAACATATTTTATCATTGAAGAAAATTTTTAAGAGATTGTCTTAATACAACCTCAAGGTTCAGGTTGATAAGTGCAATTTTTTTAGACATGAATCAGAATATTTAGGACACATAATAACTCCGCAAGGAATAAAACCAAATCCTGAGAAAATAAATGTGATTAAGAAAATTTCATTACCCCGAACTATCAAAGAAATAAGATCATTTTTAGGCTTAACTGGATTTTATAGAAAATTTATAAAAGACTATAGCCAGATAGCTTTACCTATGATTTCATACCTTAAAAAAGGTTCAGTAATCAATTTAAATGATCAGGCATATATTGATTCCTTTGACAAATTGAAGACAATTTTATGTAGTGCACCAGTTTTATCATATCCTCTTTTCGACAAGATATTTGTTTTGACAACTGATGCTAGTAATGAAGCATTAGGAGCAGTATTGTCTCAAAATGGACACTAATAGCCTTTGCTTCACGAACTTTGAACAAGCATGAGTTAAATTATAGCGCTATAGAAAAAGAACTGTTGGCAATTGTTTGGTCAGTGAAGTATTTCAGACCTTATTTATATGGAAGAAAATTCAAAATTCAGACAGATCACAGACCACTTGTATGGCTAAATTCTATAAAAGAACCAAATGTTAAACTACAACGTTGGAAGATACAATTAAACGAATACGATTTTGACGTACAATACATAAAAGGTAAAACAAACAAAGTAGCGGATTATCTTAGTCGCTTACAAATAAATACTTTGACAGAAGAAAAAGAAGATAATATCCAATCTGATATAGCCACAATTCATAGCGGAAAAGAAAATTTAAATGACCACATTTTATTATCAGAATCACCAATAAATATTTATAAAAATCAAATAATAGTTACTTTAGGAACAAAATATAAATATGAGAAACAAATTATATACGGAAATAAAACAAGACATATAATAACAATAAAAGAATATTTTGAAGAAAAAATAATAGAATTTCTAGAACCAATATTTCCTATAAAAGGTACTGTAGCTATTTTTTGCGACAATTTCGAAATATTTAAACATTTACAAGAAACATTAGTCCACTATTTTTTAAACACTCCTGACATGAAATTTGTAGGATGCTCCAAATTTATTAAAGATATTTTTGACATAGAGAATCTTTTGGAAATAATAGATAAATATCACTCTGAAAAGAATCATATGAGATAATTCATATCGATATATGGTTTTTGAACAAAAATACCACATTTCTAACTTGTATTGACAAGTTAACGAAACACGTATCTATTCACCATTTACATGATAAAAATTCATTAACTATCGTTGAAAAGCTTAGGGAAAGATTTGCGATTTTAGGTAAACCAAGTAAAATTGTTGCTGATAATGAATTCAACACGGCTTATATACGAAATTATTTGAATTCAGAAAATATAAATTTTCATTTTACATCCCCTAATACTCACACAAAGAAAATAAAGATGTTAATGATAAAACTTTAGTTTTCAAATCCATCCAAATTTATAATGACACTTTACACAGTACAACAGGATACAAGCCAAATGATCTCCTACACAATAAAGTAGATAAATCTATTTGGAACACTTTACATGAGAGCATTCACAATAAAAAAGTTGAAAGAATTAGAAAAATTAACAAAAATAAAGAAAATTGTCATGATTTTAAGGATAGAGAATTGGTGAAAAATCTAGGATTTTTTAATCTTAAACACAAACCAAAATATATTTTAAAAAATGTTAAAGAAAAGAATAATACACACTTTATAGATGAAAAAGGTTGCAAACGTGATAGACAGATAGTCAAAAGAATCTTTAAATATCAAAATGAATTGCCTGATGCAAAGTTCGAAAGAAAAGTCACTGGTAGAAATACCAGTTAAACAAAGAAAATTGCATAATGTTTCATTACATTTAATCAGTAATTTTTATTTTAACATTCATTCATTATTTTAGCATTTATTATATAATCACATTTCAGGAGTAATGTGAGATCAACGGATGGGGGAGTTACATGTAAATTCTAATGAGTATTCTTATTGTTATAATCTTCCTTTATTTATTAATAATATATTGTATTACTTGTATTATTTAACTTTATTTATTTTAACTTAGATTTATTCATAATTTTATAAATAACAACTATTTTTACTTTTATGAAAAAATCAATCATTCTTTGTATAATAAAAAGACAAGTTTGAAAAAACGAAGAAAATATCATAAAAAAATAAAATAAATTTATATAAAATAAAAACTAAATAAAAATATAATTTAATAAAACTTTAAAAGATTGTTTTCTTTGAAACAATTAATTTTGGGCAAGAAGTATTTCGTCGTAATACGATTCTGAGTGACTTTGGTAAAAATATAAATGCGAAATTTTGTCGAAAGTTTCTAAAATGTAGAATAGTAAAACCAGTCGGAAGTAACATGTATGAATTGGAGGATTTACAGGGCAAATCAATTGGCATATACCATGTAAAAGATATTAAAGTTTAGAGTTAAAAAGACGAAATAATATATAATATAATATATAATCTGGAACAAGAGCAATATTAGGATAAGTAACACAAATTATTATTATTATTTTTTTTTTTTTTTTTGCAATTATTATACTTATATAGATGTTTGTGCTGTCCTAATATGACTCTCGTACCTGATTTTTTTTTTTTTTTTAGATCGTAAACCTATCTGTGATAAAAACCAAAATAAGTGCAACATTAGAATTAGAACAATGTTTATTACCAAAAAAATCATATATGTGATGGAAAACGATTTCGAAAACGAATCGATTTTAAATCGAAAAAAAAAGGTATGATGTACTTATATTTTCGTTTCTGTTATTGATAAAAAATTATATGAAAATCACTTTGTATTAGATATTATTATATAATTTTTTATATTTCTCTAAAATTAATTGTTATTTTTCACATGAGCGTATATTCATAGTGAAAAATAGATCTTTGGTGAAAAATTATTTTTGAAATCGATCATCACAACTTTTCAAACCGATTCGATTTGAAAACGATCAGTTTTCATCACATTCCTGATTATTTATAAGTAAGATTTGTTTGTATCGTACTAATATGTCACTTAAATTGGAAGTTTTTAACTTAAAATATCTTTGTTAAAGTGGAGAAATGCTGTGAACATGAAATAATTTGAGAAAATGTCAACGCAATTTGAAATTCGTAATGAGGAAAAATGAAACGATAGAAATCTAAGAAGTTTAGGAAAAATAGTTGATAAAGTTTTCAGGTAATACTATTATAATACTATAATAATTTCAGAATAATAATACTTACCTACAGCTTATACTTTCAGTAGATCTTCTTGATTTTCAGCAAATTCTTCTATTTAGAAATAGTATTCCATATCATTTCAGATTGGTATTGAGATTTCATTTTAAAGAATCAGTAGAACTCGTCAGGCATTTTTTTTATACCGTAAAATCCATTGATCTATAATTCTTGATATTGAAACCTCAATGGAAAGCCAACGGGTATCGCAATTTTTGTAGTTTTTAAAGGATTCTATAATTTTGTAAAATACTACTTAAAGAAAAAAAAATATATATATATATATACATATCATCCATTCCATATTTATAAAAACATACCTCTCCATCATTTATTGCCTCATATATGTGTTTATAACTTTGTTGTCTTACGTAGCTTCTGGAAAACCAGTTATATGTTTCATTAACAAGATACTCCAGACAGCTTGGCATGCACAGCTTCCATGAATGGATAACTGCCAGTATCGCATATTTTTGTGGTTTTTAAAGGATTCTATAATTTTGTAAAATACTACTTAAAGAAAAAAAAAAATATATATATATATACATATCCATTCCATATTTATAACAACATACCTCTCCATCATTTGTTGCCTCATATATGTGTTTATAACTTTGTTGTCTTACGTAGCTTCTGGAAAACCAGTTATATGTTTCATTAACAAGATACTCCAGACAACTTGGCATACACAGCTTCCATGAATGGGTAACTGCCAGCTGGACAGAATGGCAAACACATCTTATTAAGATAACGTTTGGAACTAGTTTTCTTAATTCTGTGTACACGCTTTTCTTATTGCCAACCATAACGTTGGCATTGTCAGTACCATACCCAGTAGGTTTTGCACTTCCAAATTATAATTTTTAAGCACTTGTAAAATTACTTTTGTAATTCCTTCAGCTGTAGTGTCGGCTTAAGTGTAAGCTAAAAAATGTTGAAACAACTTTCTGGTTTTCAGTACTAAAATAAATTATTACAACACCTGCAAATAGATTAACTTTTTTTTTTTTTTTGCAAATAATTTTGAGATGAAAAATACTTACCTAGCAACTTGATGACACCAACATCTGTTGATTCGTCCACCAAAATGCCGTATTTGGATGTTGAAATGTCTTTTCTTAGTTCCATTATAAAATGGGGGGCTAAAATGTTTTTAACTTTTGCAGTACATTTGGATCTATGAATACGGATCCTATTAGCATCATCAAAATTGTTTTTACACAAATCACTGAGGTGATCAATCGAATTGTTTGACGTATGTTGACATACAAATAAAGACAAAGCGGCCTCTTGCATTTTAACATTGTCCACAACATTTGCATTTGGAACAAATTCTAACTTTTTCCAACATGACGATCTAAGCTAAGCCGCAGATTTATGTTTTTTAGTTTCCGCATGGCTTAAAAGATCATACAGTTTTCCAGACAGAGAGCATTTACAATAATTGCAAAATCCTTTTGTGACATCCTTTTCGTCTTGAATCACCCACGAATTTAATTTTTCATGGTTTAGCCATTCACCGCGAAATTTTTGATTATATTTAGGCCCCATTTCATTATATTTTCTTATCTTATGGTAATATGTTTTTTTTTTTTAACTTTTTGATTTTTTTCTCTTCAAAAACTTGAAATATATAAATTACAATTCAATGAATTTAGACGTATACGAATTTTTTGTTTGTGTTAAAAATACCGTTATTTGAGTCTCACTTTAACAATGTTGTCAAAAGTAAATGTATAAAAATGCGTTAAAATGCAACGAACCATAATTCAAAAATCGCTAGATTCCCGCTAATAGCTAAACCATATTTTTTCTAGCAAAAGTGGTTTGAAAATCGCTAGATATGACGAGAAAATAGCTATATTGGCAACAGTGTTACCGACGGTTTGCTAGAGCAGTAACACTAGGTCTACACGTAATTTTTTTATATCATAACGCTACATCCAGACTAGCCTTTTTCTTGTTCGCACAAGAACAAAACGTCGGCAGAGCAACACACACAATTTTTTTCATTTTGTTTTCAGTGGGCAGAACATTTGTCGAACAAATCATAATTTTTCGTTTGCCGTCAGTGTCGCTTCGATACTTTTACATGCAGCGCCTCTTCTTCCGCATACAAAATGACGTTTGATGGCAGACATGGTTGCTCAAACAATTGTGCGAACAACGGTGTGTGAACAAGAACAAAACATGAACAACTTGGGTCCACACTATCCAAATGCATGTGCGCACAACATTTTGATCAATGTGCGAACAAGAAAAAGGCTCGTGTGGACCGCAAATAATATGTAACAGAGAGTGTCAAATCCGCTCTCTGAGAGAATTATCTCACGTGTAGACTAAAATATTAGTATTATAAGAAATACTAATAAAACTGTTGTGATAAGATTTCTCTACACAACTATCTTATAAGATTTACTGTCAAAAATATACACGTATACGAAAGTTTGTTTGTGTGTGTGCATGTGTATTTTGAAAAGTACTTAAAAACAATGTTTTTTGTAAAACTGTTTTATTTTAGTGGTTATTCTACATTCAAAAACATATTTTCATTAAAATTGTGCTTAAAAATTTCGAATTTCTTATTAAAAGGTACATGTTTACTATGTGACTGAATGAAAATAATGAAATCTTATAAGATTTATTAGAATACGTTTACCCCTTGTTTAAGATTTAACTTAAATTCAAGAAAATCTCAACGTGGAGACTGTATGTAAAACTTATGTGTGATACATGTGATACGCAGGGAGAAGAGAAGGTATTTTTGTGGTTTGTTTGGTGGTAGATTGTTCAGGAATGTGGAGAATTTTATGGGGTACTAGCTGTGTAGCGGATAATGACTTGAATTTTGAAGGTGACGTTGAGTCTATGAATGACTTTTTTTTCTTATAATAATCATTCGTTTAATGGCGATTCACTTGATTTTGAAGAATTTATTGATTCTAGTTTGAGGTTTTCATTTCGTTGCGTTACTTATGATGAAGGTCTTTATGCTCTAAATAAGGTTAAATCGAAGGCTATTGGTGTTGATAATATATCTATTACTTTTATCAAGTTGGTTTATCCTTACGTTTTCAATTATATACTTAAATTTATAAATAATATTTTTACTGCATCTATATTCCCCTCTAGCTGGAAAATCGCTGGTGTTGTTCCAATTGCTAAGTCTAAAGTTGTTCACGGTCCTGATGACCTTAGGCCTATTTCTATCTTGCCGTTTTTATCGAAGGTAGTGGAACATCTTTTAAAGTTCCAAATAATTGATTCTATCTCACCTTGTCTTTATGAGTCTCAGTTTGCTTTTCGTCCTGGCTATAGTACAACGTCTTTGCCTTTCTCTATGACTGAAGTGCTAAATGACTGTGTACTAATTTCTCTTGATATTTCTAAAACTTTTAATTCCATTAACCATGAGAAAATGATTATGAAACTCAGGAATGAGTTTAACTTTTCGCGGCCAGCCTATAAACTTATTTTCTCATACTTGAGTGGTAGGTCTCAGTTCGTTGTTTATAATAACGTCAATTCAAATGTGAGGTTTCTTAGCTCTGGAGTTCCTCAAGGTACTGTGCTGGGTCCACTGTTGTTTATTATGTATTTAAACAGCCTTGGTGATTTTGTCAACACTTCATTATGCAGAAGTTATATTTATGCTGATGATGTTTTCCTATTGTTTAAATGTGGACGGGATTTTCCTGATGTGTTAGAGAGTAATATACATTTCTGCTAAGATGAAAGGTTTAAGTTTTGGTACGTCACATCGCTTCATATTTAATTCTGAAATCATGCTTAACGGAATTCCAATTGAATTTGTTGATCGACTTAATATATTAGGTATTTTAATTGATGACAGACTCTCTTTTTGTTCACATTTGGATGGTTTACATGCTAAAATTTGTGGCGTCTTACGCAGATTATATTCTATTAATATATTTTTTCCTTTTCACATTAGGAAAAAGTTAGCTCACGCATTATTAATGTCTCTTGTCATGTATGGTCTTGAGGTTTTTTCTGGAGCACCTAAACTTTATTTGAACAAACTTAAACGTACGGTCAACATGATAGTTCGTTTTGTTTATAAGTTTGCGTCATCATGTTTCGGACTATGTTTAACAGTTTCTCGGTTGTTCTTTCGAACAATTTTTGACGTTGAGGAATATGATGCGTTTTTATAGCGTCATTAGGAGTAGTAACCCTAAATCGCTTTGCAGATACTTTATACTTTAAAGGTATATGAGGAATCCACAGATAATAATTCCTAAAGTCTCAATCTTGTTTATGAAAAAGCATTTTTTCGTTGAATATTGAGGACTACTATTATTATTATTATTATTATTTAATTTACTGTTATATTTTTGCGGCTGGGGAGCCAATAGGAATAGGAATAATCAGATTTATATTGATTTGTTTTTGATGTTCTTTATATTGTAGAATTATATATTAATATGATCATTACTATGAAACAAATTTGTTTGGCCCTATGGGCTTTTTTATTATGGAATAAATAAATATTGTTTTAATTAAGGACATAGGCAGGACTTTAGTTAGGATTAAATTTGTTTCGGCTATTAATGCCAATAATTTTGCTTCAATGAATCTTGATGGTTTATGACTTCATCCTTTTATCCCGGAATCGTTTGTATATGGAGTCTTATGGAGTCATTCGTGGCATTCCTTTGGAATTGGATGATGAATATATTCGGCAGACTATAATTTACAGTATCCTGGTAGTCTTTGCTAGACGCTTTCTTTGTAAACATTTTCTTTTTTCGACTTACATTCCTGTATATGTAGTTCTTGAGTACTGTCATGTAGTTCCCTTTATTATCAACCGGTACTTCAGTGTGCCAATTATGGCCGTGTTGGTCATACCAAGAAAGTTTGTCGTTCTAAGAAGATATGTTTTAGATGGACTAAGACTGAATGTGCTGGTAACTGTGAGGTCGAATGTGTCTTTCATTACAAGCTGGCTCTGATAAGGAGCTGTGTCCGAAATGACAGCAGGAGAATTATGTAATCAAGATCATGACCTTGAAGAAATTATCCAAGAGATAAGTGATAAATTCGTATTATACGAATAGATTTGACATATTTAATGACTATGATGGTAACTTTCCGGATCTGAGTCAGAATCGCTCAGCTCCTCTGAAAAAGAGGGATGCTGACGTCAACAAAATCTTGACGTCTCGTAAGTATAGTAAAGTTGTTACTTGGAAACCTCCACCTCCTAGGCCTAACACCAATTTTTTTTCCCCAACCCATCAACACCGACCCTTGTTATATACATAGGTAATGAGAGATTGTCTGATTAGAGTTTTGACCGAATTCACTACGTTTATTCGCTATTGACCTGATCTTCGTGTTCTAGATACTTTTAATTCACAATTAATTAATTCCTTTTGGAATATGAATGATTTTGAAGCAGCAGCTGCAGTCACGGTGTAGAACCAAAACTGTCAAAATGAAGATCCTTCAGTATAATATTCAAAGTTTTTTCTCTAACTAATCCAATTTAGAATTAAAAATAATATTGATGTCTGCCTTTTGTCTGAAATTTTTTTGATGATTAACATCCCAGATATACTTTACTCAACTTCAATATTTTTCATAAATTACGCGATGAGAGGAAGGATATTCGAGTGAGGAGAGTTACATACAACAACGATCAGGAATTTCTAATTATCAGAACCCGGAATCTGAATAAAAATTTTACCTTTTTGGCTGCTTATTTTAAACCGGATTTTCCGATTGGTACTTATCAGTGTGATTTGGAACGTCTCATTCTATTTATTGAGGTTATGGATAATGTTATGCTTGCTGGAGGCTTTAATGCTCATCATACTTTCTGGGATGATCGTCTCAATTTTCCTTGAGGCAATATCGTTTTCAATTCTGTTAATGCATGTATTTTTATTAGCTTGAACGACAGATCTCAAACGTTTTTTCGGAATATTGGCTCTGATGGTGGCACAGTTCTGTACTTGAGATTTACATTTCAATATTGATTGGAGGACAATACCAGTATTTCTTGGTGGTGGCCATCACTTTCCTATCATAATGGAAACGGATATGGCAATCACCAGGCCTATAAGGTTTGTCGCTAACAACAAGAAGAAATCTGTCAGAAATGACCCTGCCTAACGATCCTTAGGCTATTTCTTTGTTATTTAACAGGGAGATTGCTAAAGCATAATTATATTAATTGTTAGGTAAACCCTCTTGGGAGAAAGATTTGGATGGTTTTTATACCTAAAAGGGATATGCCACTGGATGATTTTAGGAATTTCAGACCTTTTTGTTAAAAATGTAACTCCCTTAACCTTTTCTTCAATGTATCCAAGACTAGGACAATGTGCTTTGGAACTTTACCAACGAAAAGGATTGTTTTATCCATAGATGGGACTCCGATTGAGATGTCAAAGTCCTTTATGACAATTAGGAACACAACACAATTACATTTCCTTTGTCACTGATTCTTCTATTATTGGTGTCTTTAATATTTCTGATGATCGTTTTTATTTATACGGAAATCCCCAAATCCTGCTCGGTTTTATGTTATCGTGATTTCTTAAATTTTTTAGTTCATGATATACATCGAATTGTTGATGACCCTTTGATTGCTGAATTACACTTAGTTTGGGCGAAGCAGGCCATTAGTATTTTTGCCTTCATGGGATGCATTTTGAACCATTCTGAGACTATCAAAGAGATTAGAAAGAGAGAAGTCTGGCCGCCTTCTTTTCAATGTTTCAAACATTCCCAAGGAACCTTGGTATTTGCAGTTAACATAAAGATTAGTTTTCGCGTCACTCCTATGATGGTGTATACTTGTTCTTTTTGTGATATGGTCGACAACGCTGAACACGTTATATTTTTTAGCCCTAAGTACAACGAGATTTGTTTGAAACATGATTTTTTTAAAGAATTCTGCAAATTGTATTCATTACTAAATTCTCAAAATATTAATATTATTTCGAAATTACGCTACTGACTACTTTACGCATACATATGTACATGTGAATACGCTGGCTTTTTGGTTTTGTACCTCAGCCAATAAACATCAGAATTAAAAAAAAAAAAAAAAAAAACATTGTATTTTATTATGTTACAACAAATTTCAACAGGTTATGGTAGCCAATGTTCGCGGTAAACTTTAAAAACGTTTATTTTTGTGGATAAGTAAGACTCGTGAAAATATCTTCATCATTGTATCGAATCGAGAAGCTGGATGGGAGCAAATTTGATTCCTGGTTCATTCAAATGAGATGTGTAGTGTTGCACAGTGGTTATTGGAAATTGGTTAGGCGCGAGCTAAAGGCCGACGGTGGAAGTGATGCTGCACAGGTCGAGAAAATTAAGGGTGAGTACGAAAAGGTATTGGCCACCATTTGTCTCAACGTGTAAGCGACACAACTGAATTACATAAAAAATTGTAAATCATCCCTTGAAGCGAGGCAGAAGTTACATGAGGCACACAAGCCACAAGGACTCATACAGAAGGTGACGCTCAATAAGAGATTGGTAATTTTGTTTATTGTGACTCGTCTTTGCAATTTGCAGCAGCAAAAGCAAACCAGTGCACACGAAGTAAAATAAATTTCTATAGAGTTGCGCACGCTCAATTTTGTTGAGCCCATATTGCGCAGTATTATTTATTTTCGTTTTGATTTTGCTGCTATAGCACTTTGTTTAGCAGTCTTTTTGTTGACAATTCCATTGCTGTTAGACTTTCTTGTGTGAATGTTAAAAACATAAACCCTTCAAACATTTGGAAGATGAATTTGTTGCTAATCTACCAGACGTCACTTCATAGTGACTTCTAGATGATTGTCGGAAGATTGTTCGAAAAATACAAAAACAAAATACATTGCTATTGCGCATTAATCGTCCAGACGTCACTTCTTAGTGACTTCCAGATAATTGCCAGAAGTGTGTACGAAATTAACAAAAACAAAATACATTGCTACCGTCCTTCCATCTTCCAATAGTATACTTTGAAGTCACTTCTGCAAGATAATAAGGTGGTAATTCGAATTTAACAAAAACAAAATGCGCAATAATCTTCTTGACGTGTTGGGAAGATTGTCAGTTTTTTATGGATAGAAAACAATACAATAAAGAAGCAGGTAAAATCATACATTTCAGTAATAAATTAACTTTGGTACAGTTTGGCTGTAATATTAAATATAAGAAAGAAAAATGTTCCTGATAATTATATAAGTGTTTTTTATTGTTAATAATATCATAATTTGGAAATTATTAATTAAGGAAATTTTTAAAAGGTAAGTAAATCTTCTTAAACTTTTATTTAGTAATATCGCATTTCACTCACAATTTTAATTTATTTTAGGAAAAACTCCATCAAACAGACAAGTATTTGCATATTTGAAGAAGTCCAAAACTTTGCCTGTAAAAGTGCCTTGTTGCATTCTTTGCACAAAAGGTAATTTAAATTTTTAAAGAATTTCACCTGAAGTTTCTCATGAAGATTTTATTATTAAATGTAAAATTTATTTTTATGTGAATTATTTATTTTCAATGTTATATATGTATAGATATTTTTGAAATAAAAAAATGCTAAATCATTTTCTAAAAGAGACTAAGAAGACACTTCTGTGATCATCTTCCGGGTGGCGTCCAGAAGACTCTTCTTAGCCACTTCCGCAATAGGAAATGTTTGCAGGGCCGATATATTTCTTTGTGTTGTATTTTAAATACAACAGTTATATATAACATTTTACTGAAGTTAAATTAAAAAAAATTTCAACAATTTTGTTAAACAGTTTTTTAACCTTTGCTTAAAACTTATTTACGAGCTGTAAACCCGCTACTTCGTTAGCGGAACTTTTTTATAAAAACCATACTGTATAACAAATTTAAACTAAGATTCCTAACTACCTTGGGAAAATTTTTAATAGTGGTGTTATGTCATCCATAAATAACAATATCTCTTTAATTTTAGGTTTCTAATCTTAGAATAATGAAAAATGTATATCAGAATTATGAAAAAGTATATTAGAATAAAGAAAAAGACCACAAAATCCATTTTAGGGTTTCTGATTCATTACATCTTCAATTTTATGTTTCTAAGGATGAAAATTGCAGAACATTCAAGAAGTACCATTAGAAGAACAAAAAAGTACCACAAAGACCCCTCTTGTGAATTCTTTCTCGCATAGGACCATGCATATTTAATTTCATGTTTCTACTTTAAATATTATAGAAAATTCAAAAAGTACCATTAGAAGAACAAAAAAGTACCACAAAGTCCCCTCTTATATATTCTTATTCACTGAGCACCACATGTCCTTAATTTCATGTTTCCAGGTTCATAATTATAGAAAATTAAAAAAGTACCATTGGAACAACAAAAAAGTTCCACAAAGTCCCCTCTAATGAATTCGCATTCATTTAGGACCAAATATTTTTAATTTTATGTTTCTATGTTATATATTATAGAAAATTCAAAAAGTACCATTAGAAGAACGAAAAAGTACCACAAAGTCCCCCCTTATGAATTCTCATTCATTTAGGACCAAACATCTTTAATTTTATGTTTCTTGGTTAAATATTATAGAAAATACAAAAAGTACCATTAGAAGAACAAAAAAGTACCACAAAGGCCCCCTTATTGATTCTTATTCATTTAGGACTACGTATCTTTAATTTGATGTTTCTGGGTTAAATATTATAGAAAATTCAAAAAGTACCATCAGAAGAACAAAAAAGTACCACAAAGACCCCTTTTATGGATTTTCACTAACTATTTTCATATTTCCATGTTCATAATTATAGAAAATTCAAAAAGTACCATTAGAAGAACAAAAAGTACCACAAAGTCTCTCCTCTTGAATTCTTACTCATAGGACCATGTATCTTTAAGTACCACAAATTACACTCTTGTGAATTCTTATCCACATAGGACTACATTTACTTAATCTTATGTTTCTAAGTTTAATATAATGGAAAATTCATTATTAAGTTTGAATAAAATGTAATTTCCCGCCTTTACCCCCTTATTGGTACTTTTTTTTCCCCATAGAAGTATCAGAAATTGTATTCCAATGAGTTTCTAAATTATAGTGAGATCCCATATTAAAATACGCATATGGTTATGTCAATAAATATAAAAAACTGTTTTATAAAAAAAGTACCAAAAATAGGTTCGAATTCGAAAAAGTACCAAATTTATATTTCTAGTTTTTTGATAAGTTATGAATACGACATAAATATTATTTGTATGTTGATTGGTTTCAAAGATACATATGGTGACAAAAAAGTACCAAAATACAGTTTTTACCCATTTTCTTCCTAAAGGGGCCGATTTTCAAAAAAGTACCAGACACCTGTCCGATTATTTTTTAAATGAATAACGACAACTATTCTACTTTTTGTGTGTCTTTATTAGTTTGGGAGTTATAGAGTTACCGATTTTACCCTATTTTACTCCCTAAACATTC
Source organism: Protophormia terraenovae (assembly GCA_951394005.1). NCBI lineage: Eukaryota > Metazoa > Arthropoda > Insecta > Diptera > Calliphoridae > Protophormia > Protophormia terraenovae. Next base: position 7,683,745 of record OX596078.1, read on the forward strand.
GAATTTCCAAAAATCCCGTATTAGTGGATCTATACAGAGGGAGACCTACCTACGTTCCAAATTTCGTCTTTCTAGCTTCAGCCGTTTGGGCTGTGGGATGATAAATCAGTCAGTTAGTCATTCAATCAGTCAGTCACGTTACTTTTTTATATATATATAGATAGATGAATAAAATTAAATACTTTAAAAGCAAAAGATGGTAGGTTTATAAAGGGCGTTCATTATATATGAAAATAATTGAAAATTAGGAGGGATGTATCCGAGATACCAGAAGTTACATCTAGAATTTGATGTCAGATTCAAAAATTACCAAAGAGAAATTTTAAGCAGTTGTGAAACCATTAATAACGATATATCACATTCAGCAATCGGACTTAAAATGGCGACGCTATACACAAAAAACGAAAAGGGCGGTATTTTGGGGTGTTGCAAAAAAATTTTTGCATTTTTGGAAACCTCAGTAAATATTCTTTCATTCTAGGGGGTGACTGGCACAACTTTTTTTCTACCCGCCCTAATGTCCATTCAAAGCACATTTGTACTGAGAGCCTCACACATATTCTTAAGGCCGGGTTAGTTGGTTGTTTATGTGATGTTGATGTTCCGTTTATTTACGGGAAGAATTTTGTGCAATTATCCATAATTAATAACGTGACATATGTTTGTGACATTTGTTAGCAAAAACACAGAGTTACCATAAATTATTTACCAGAAAAAGCCTAAAAATGCAACTGTTTAAAATTAAAAATGTCAAATATTTATCTATTTAATTTTTTGTGCATTTAATTATTTTTGTTCATTTATTTCTTTGTTTATTTAGTTGTTATTCCTTTTTATTTCGTTAAGCATTTGTTTATTTGTAAGAAAAAAGTTATTGTTTGGCAACACTGCTAACAGCAATCAAACATCACATCAACCTGAAGTTTCTATAATTGTTAGCATTACAATACATGCAATATAACTGATCAGCTGTTTCCTTCGCATGAGGAAACGTCACATAAACAACCAACTAATTCACGCTTTACGCTGTTTCATTTAAGCCCAAATTACAATAGCGCGTAGTCAGCAGCAGTTTGAGCTGCTATAATCAGCTGATCATTTAGAATGCACTGTTTGTTATGGTGTTGATTACATTTGGACAAAGAGAGTGAGCAAATAAATGAGAGGCTAAAATACACAAGTAGAACAAAGCTAGATGGTGGTTGTAAATGTGGCTGCCTACGCTGAATTGTAATTATAACGGCAGCAACATGTTGTGCTGACAGTGATCAGCTGATAATTTTTGCTGATACTGTTGCTGACTACGCGCTATTGTAATTTGGGCTTTATTCTTCGCTGAGACGGCAGCGAGTATAGATGCTAAGCGGATGTATTAATATTTTTTCGAATGCACTGAAAAAATTTAACATGATGGTTTAAAGCTATTTTGAATCTTTCAATTCAAACATTGTTTTTATAATATTGTATTCGATTTTGACTGGATAAGGAAAAATGTTTTAATAATTTATGTTTATATTAAAGTTTTCTAAAAAAATATTATAAGATTCTAACTTAACATTATATTTTATTATATTGAATCTAAAAATAAAATTTTTTTATTTCCTTATTTATTAAATTTAGTAATGAAGTTTCAATAAATATTATTTGTGTTATTTTACTTTTTTATTTAATTCACCCATCTTTTTTTTACTAACACAACTACAATTTTTTCATGGGAATCTATGGTTCAGATGCAAATTGGATGGATAGGATCAAGGCAAATGAGACTACCTTGGTGCAAAAATAGAAAAATTTGGAAGGGAATTTTGCCTACCAGCGAAAAATTCTTTGGAGGGTTTATTGCACATATCAAATGCTATCCATTACAGATGGAATTATTCGGCCCCCAAAATACTAACGCATAGTGTTATATTTAACACAATTTAAAACAATCCTATATTCAAAGCAATTATTCTTAATTGATATCTAAAGAACTATTATGAGGGAAGACCTCAAATTTTGTAGGGAATACTTTCTTATCATATTGAATTGATAAAATAAAATAGGACAGATTGCGGAGTGCAGCCCCTATACTTTTCGTATATCTGAAGTATTTAATTTTTTTTTCTCTATTGCTATTTAAAATAGCAATAGAGAGAATAGGTTGAGGGGGATTAGTAGCCCCATATAAAGTTAATATCTAATATTTCATCAAAAGGGATAGCAAAGCGTACCAGCTTAAGCTAGTTATAATAAAAATATGGTTAAACAAATTCGAAAATCTTTAAGAAAATATATGAACAATATCTTGACGCTTTCTCTTTCTTTCTCACATTAAAATTTTTTAAAAACTAAAACAGACAAAAAGAAACAAACAAAAAAAAAAAAAAAAAAAAAAAAATTAAAAAATCTCCGCTCCCAGATAGAAAAATCTGGCTTCGTTAGAATTTTTAGAATGAACAGATTTATAAGTTAGTCGATTTTTATTTATTTTTTTTAGCACGTCTGGGAGATTCAGAAAGCTCTGGAAAGAGCAAAAATGTTTAGAACAAATTCATAATTCCGATCCCTGATAAAAAATTAAAAATCCTTACTCTGTAAAGATTTGTAGTACGGATAACTTTATAAGTAAGACGAATTTTAATTTTTTTTACCACGTCTGGAAGATGAAAAAACTTTTGATATTAGATATATATAATTTCATGTATCTCCGCTCCCTGGGGCAGAATCGAAATTTTTTGTTTGGATTTGCATGAAATTTGGTATAGGCATAGCAGAGGAGTGTACAATGTTAAGTTTGGAAGGGGGGCCAAACAGACCCTTCATGGGCGGAGCTAAAGGGGCTCAAATTTGGGTACCTCTGACATAAAATTTTTTTAATTGCTTGCATGTCCTTTTTATCTCTTATAGTTTTTGAGTTATTTGCGTTTGAATTTTTAAGTAAGTACCTCAATTTTGCATGTTCTCTCCCCAGTTTTCTTCATATATACCCTAGTATTTCCGACCGATTTCATTTTTTTCTTTAGCTAATTAAAGAACAAAATTATCTATTGAATAAAAAAATTGAAGTCGATATCTTTACCGAGTCCAAAAATAAACGATTTTGAATTTTAAAATTGTAAAAATTACGACTTTTTGTGTTTTTTTATTTTTTTTTTTTTTTTTTTTTTTGGACAAAAAGTATCATCACTCTTTTTTCTCTAAAATTAAATTTTCTTTAAAAACATATAATAATTTTATACTTTTCTGAAAGGTATTTTAACAGAGAAGACTTTAAAATTATAAGTATGCCCAATAACTGAAGTGGTCAAGGTATAAACCCTCCCGAATTTGACCCATTTTTTATGAAAGTTTTGATTTTAAGAATCTGCAATATGTTGTTAAAAGTTTTCAATAAAAATCTACGGGACTTCGGAAAAATGTGGATTTTATAGCCGAAAATGTGAAAAAACCCATTTTTGGGATTTTCGCCGTTTTTTTTTGGGAATTGTGGGATTCCTTTTACGAAAATCTTACGGTTTTCTCATTTTGTACGATAAACTCTGCATCCACTGAAAATTTCGTTAAGATATCTTTAATAACAAAGATTTTATTACAGATAAAATATTTATAATTTCTCAAAAAACCAATTTTTTACAAAAATATTATTTTAACTGCAAAAATCAGAAAAAGTATAAATTTGACTTTTTTCATCTAAATTACTTTACTTAGCTGACATAATTCTTCGATATACAGAAAAAGATTGAAATCAATATCTTTTACACTTTAAAGTTTTATAAATCATGTGAAAAAGTCATAACAACATAAATAATGTGCAAAAATACACAAAAAATTTAATTTTCCGTGACTTAATAAACTTTAAAGTGGTATAGTTTCGGTTCTGTAAAAGATATTGATTTCTATATTTTTCTGTATAACGAAGAATTATGTCAGCTAAGTAATGTAATTTAGATGAAAAAAATCGAGTTTATACTTTTTCTGATTCTTGCAATTAAAATAATATTTTTGTAAAAAATTGTTTTTTTGAGAAACTATAAATATTTAATCCGTAATAAAATATTTGTTATTAAAGATATCTTAACGTAATTTACTTTGGATATAGACTTTATCGTATAAAATAAGAAAGTGAAAAAAAGCTAAAGATTTTTGTAAAGGGAATCCCACAATTCCCAAAAAAAAACGCCGAAAATCCCAAAAATAGTTTTTTTCACATTTTCGGCTTTTTCCGAAGACCCGTAGATTTTTATTGAAAACTTTAAGCAACATATTGCAGATTCCTAAACTACATTCCGTTTGCCGATTTGTGCTTTGAGATTTGAGAAAATATAGACTAAAATCAAATTTTTCATAAAAAATGGGTCAAATTCGGGAGGGTGTATACCTTGACCACTTCAGTTATTGGGCATAATATTTATTTTAAAGTCTTCTCTGTGAAGATACCTTTCAGAAAAGTATAAAATTATTATATGTTTTTAAAGAAAATCTTATTTTAGAGAAAAAAGAGTGATGATACTTTTTCGGCCAAAAAAATACAAAAAGTCGTCATTTTTGAAATTTTCAAATTCAAAATCGTTTATTTTTGGACTCGGTAAAGGTATTGAATTCAATTTTTTTTTTTGTTCTTTAATTAGCTAAAGAAAAAAGAAACGAAACCGGTCGAAAATACTGGGATATAAGGACTGCGCACGAAAAAATCCGTGCATGCTCTTGGGCTTATAACTTTTGATGTGGTGAAAAATTAATATTTGCCATTATGCTCACTTGCCATGTGCTAAGTTTCATGGTAATAGCAAAATTGATTTTTCTTAAAAAGGAAGTTAAACAAAAAACACATATTTCAAATTTTTCATGAAATCTTACATTGGTCATATAAAATAATTGCAAGGAAGGCCATTGTGCTGAAGAATACAGTTTCTTAGGTCATAATATTATACAAAGAAGTCATGATCACTGAATGGTAACCTGGTAGGAAGATAAATAATGTCTTCAGAAAGAAAGGATTTTGAGAGAAATTCACCTCATCTCAGAAAGAAAAGTGTAACAAAAAGTTAATTGCTTTTGAATCTTTATCAGAAAATTTTAAAGGAAGTCTAGCATGAAGACTTATAAAGTAAGAAAAAAATCATAATTGAAACGCAAGCAAGAATCTGGAGGTAAAAAATAACATGAAAGTTCCTCAGGCGAATTCTTTCAGAAATTTTGTTTCTGTATAGTAGACGATGAAACGTTCGTACAGGGTGACTTTTTCAACTTCCTAGCCAGGAATTCTATGTCGCAGGTGCTAGAGGGATTATTGCAGAAAAATTTCGTGTATCAAAGAAATCAAAATTTCCAACAAAGTTTTTGAATTGGGAAGTCATACGCATACGCTGGAATGAAGCACTTCATTCTTAAAATATGGTTGCATTAACACAGAAATTTACGAGAATGAGTGCCTTTGGAAAAGACTTCTCCCTTTCCTAATAAAATTCAGTATTCTCCCGCTTCTTCTCATTACAACAACAAAACAATGGAGTTGTAACAAAGAAATTGTAAGAGTTTGTACCGATATAGGCTAATCCATCAATTTGACCGAAACTCCATGCAATTGAAAGATATTGGACTCTAGTAAAAAATAATTTAAAGGACATTAAAAGCTCGGCATAAAATGAAACGGAGTCTAAAAATAATTGGACTTATTCGAGCAAAAAAGTGACCGAAAAACAATAAAACCTTTAATTTGAATAATTCTGGAAAATATCAGATATTTCCTTAAAAACCAACAGGAACAAATTTATTCTTTTATGTTTAGAACTTGAACATAACAGTCATTAAAAAAAATATCACTTTAAAAAAATTCGTCCACTGGTTCAGTTTCTACAAGCAGATTTGCAGCACGGATTTTTTCGTGCGCAGTCCTTATATGAAAAAAACTGGAGCAAGAACATGCAAAATTGAGGTACTTAAAAATTCAAACGCAAATAACTCGAAATCTATAAGAGATAGATAGGACATGTAGGCATGTTTTTGTAGATCTTAACAGTGCCTACAATAAAGTATAAAAATATTGGACGAAAAAAAAATTGGCAAGCGATTAAAAAATTTTTTATATCAGAGGTACCCAACTTTGAGCTTCTTTAGCTCCGCCCCTGAGGGGTCTGGTCGGTCCCTCTTCCAAACTTAACATTGGATAATGAGTTGATAATTCTTGTATTTAAGTAAATATTTAATTACCATACATGTACTTCTTGATAAAGACATTGAAACTGAGATAAAAAAAATTACATTTTAAGTATTCAAGACAAGAAGTTACGAAAATAAAATTGTTTACTTTTATTTAACCTTTATAATGTCATGTACCCTCAATAGAGGTAAATTTTCAAGTAAATTGTATAATTATTCCTTTTTGAAAGAAAACTAAAAAACAACAGAGAAAAAATATTTCAGATGGAATCGAAACAAAACTAAATTCCATAATCTTTTTACTCATATAAATGAATTTACTAGCTATTTTGAAAATATATTTTTATTTATTTGCAAGTTATTGTAAAAAATGTTCTCTGTTTTCAATATATATCACCGATTTTTAAGGTAGATGAAAAAAAAAAGTTGTTTATGTGTTAAAATATTAACATGTCAACTTTTATAATTTTTATTTAATCGGCAACACCTAAATTTCGAGTGACTAATTCAATAAAGAAAAAGAAAACTAACGATTTACATTGTGAATTGAAGGGTTGAAAACGAGACGGATGCGAACGCCGCGAAGTTAAGTCGTAATTTACCGCGCACAAATTCAAAGAAATAAATTAAATTGGAAAAATAAGGGAAAGTTTTCGAATCTCGACATGGTTTATCCCATTATCGAATACGGGGATACGGGCGATGGGACAAAGTTCCTATTACCTAAGATAAGGAAGTACGTCCACTACATGAAGGAATATGAAATTATCCTACAATCACACGAGAATCGGAAATCACTACCGATAGTTAAAATTAGTAAACTGCTGTTTTCCGATGCAGAAAACATAGAAGTTTTCTACGTATCCAGGAAGAAACTACGGATTAACCAACAGGGACTTATTGAGTTGGCCAGGAACGAAAAGCTTCGACATGAGTACAAGATACAGATTCCTTTGGAAATGTGCGAGACAAAAGCCGTGGTCGAAATTCCAGCGGAAACGGAATACAGGGAAAGATATATTTTTGAGAACATGAAAGTTAAGCACTTTCCAGAATACGGTCTCCTAGTAGAGACTATCGAACTAGGTGAAGTGAAACGTTTTACAAAACCGGATGGTGAAGACAAGAGACGGGATTTAGACTTGGTGATGATTTCATTCAAAGGTTGTATACTACCCTCTCACGTCTCCCTGGACAATATCATATATTCAGTTAAACCCTTTATGGAATAGGTGTCGCAATGCATGGACACGGCCACTCTGAAAAATCATGCCGTAGGCTCAAAATGATCTGTTATAGATGTGGTACTTATTATGAGGGCAAATGTGTTGTATCTCTAATATGCGTAAACTGTGGCGGTCCGCACGATACCAAATTTAACGGATGTGAAACAAAATCTATCTTAGAAAACGGACAAGAGATAAAGCCAATGAGAAAGCACCAGAAAGTACGATATTAGCAAGGAAAAGACACCAATAATGGATAAATTTACTTTCAATGAAGATGAATTTCCGTTCTTATCGGATAAATGTAGAAGGACGGAATTTAACAAACGAAAGAAAAGAAAACGTAAACATGGTGGCGGAGTCGCTATCATATTGAAAAACATTCACTAAACTTGCACTTAACATCAGAAATGATAGAATTGAGATAGACAATTTGAACCAAATTCACATATTGTTCTTGGCGGAGACTTCAACATCCATCAACAAATATGGGGCAGTCGTGGCATTGACGACAAAGGCACACAAATATTAGAATTTATTGAGGACAACAACATGGTTCTACTAAATGATAAGTCAAACACGTTTTTCGGCTGTACAAATCCCACTGCTGTCGACCTATCGATTGATGGCATTGATAGCATCATGGACAATCTTGGAGCACACATTGCATTATATACATGGAATTTCAATTAAGAACTACAGCAAACGCTAAAATTTGTTTTAGTATCCCTTAAAAAATACACAATACTACATTAAACAACAAAACACTACAATTTCTGACGCGTGAACAATTTATAAATTATCCCGATGGCGGAAAATTTTATAAATTATCGAAACATTTGCTAACACATTTAAAATTAAAACGAAAGGAAAAATACCCCAAAAATCCTTAGTGAAACACAAAGTGCAACAAAATAAAAGCTCATCAAATCAGGGCCCTACCACAATTAAAGAAAAGTCCGACCAGAAAAAACTTTAAAAAACTCACAACCATGCTGGAAGACAACATGCGATAACGTAATTTCAGAAATAACATCTTCTGAACTTTGGAACACCATAAAAAAATTTTGAGGTATGAATATTCCAAATTCACCCCGTCTACCCCCTCCTGCACCGAAAGATTCTGTGACATCCTCACAGGCTCAATCGGACCTCTCAACTATATTACAGATGTCGACAATCATCAAATCTTCCAGATAAAAATATTTTCCATGGAAGAACTTGAACTGGCCCTTTCCAGCTCAAAGGACACTTCCACCAGGCTGGATGGGATAAGACATGGTCATGTAAATGAATTTAACACTGAAATTAAACAAACCATCTTGAATATGAATATGTAATGCCCAAAACATTGATGAAATACAAAATTATTCCGCTTTACAAGAAAGGCAAACCAGTTGATGATGATGAGGAAAATCTTCGAGAAAATGTTACAACACCGAATAAGTCACCAGATTGAGGTAAACAACAAACTAAATAATCGCCAGACCGGCTTTAGACAAGGTAAATCCACATATCATAATGCAACGTCCCTGTGGTCAGCCGATCATCTTGCCAAAAGGAAGGGTTTATATCTCGTAGCAGTTTTTCTAGATATCAGGAACGCTTTCCAAGGAGTGAATATAGACATCTTGATAGATAAGTACAGATCGTTAGGGATAAATGAACACACTTCTACGATCATTCACAGAATATTTCATTATAAAGAGCTCATACTGGAAAAAAGAAGATAAAGAAATCACTTGAACATCATTCACTGGTACTCCTCAAGGATCAGTACTCAGTCCCATCAGTTTTAACATATATATGATGTTTTGCATAAACAAATCAAATACAAACAGCCATTGATTCGTTGAATGACAAACTACAAGATATCCAACTATCGCTATCACCATCAAAATCGAAGCTCATGATTTCTCCACCAAGTCGAAGAACATCACTATCCTATCCTACAATCAAAACTGACAACACGGTCGTGGAATACGTAGATTCATTTAACTTCCTTGGGTTCACATTTCAATCGAACCACAAACTACACGATCATATGGAGAATGTTAAGAAGAATTGTTTTTACTTCTTAAACATACTCCGGGCATTTTGTGGAATTTCTTGGAGAACATATCCCCAGAATCTGCTAATATTGTACTTTGGGGCAATAAGACCGAAGATTGAACACATGGCACCACTCCTATTAGACTGTCCTGGTAAAGAACTTATAAAACTACAAAGAATACAATATAAAGCAATAAGAACTGCAAAAAGATCTCAACACCCGTACTGGCGTTAGAACAAGAAGCTGGAGCCATGCCAATTCCAGATAGACTATCGTTTCTTGCTGATGGGTACATAAATCGTTTAATAGCAAATTACAATCACCCTGCCATCAAGTACATAACTCAATATAATCAGGACTGCAGTTCAAGTATTTTTTTTTTACCGACGGCTAAAAGATGATAATACGAACTACGCTTTCTGGATGCCATGATACATGGATATAGAGGCCTCATTCCCATTAAACAACACATGCCCTATATTTACTGCCGAAGCCATGACTATTCTTGAATCATTTTTATTTCTTAAGGAAAATCTGTATTACAGTCCATTGGAATTTTATTAACAATAATAAACTATTACATCATTCAAATTAAGAATGAACATCGTGAGTTCAATGAAGCCAACTCTACCATACATTTTTTGTGGGTACCTAGTCACTCAGGCATTGACAGTAATGATTACGCCTATAACATATGGTCAATCATATGGACACACACAACTATACACCAATTGTTCCAACCGATCTAAAATATCGTGGCAAACCAAATGGGATGAAAGCCCTCATGGAAGACATCTATATCAGCTAAATCGAAAACCCTGGTTTTTTAATCAACATCTTCCACGCGATATCATAACGATGACCTGCAGATTAAAATTAAACCACATACAGTCAAGGCAACATTTATTCAAAGTCAACATTATCAACACAGAACTATGCGATTGTGGCATGGTCCAATCAGTTGATCATCTATCGTTCAATTGTCCAAACATAGACAGAAACCGACGAAATTCCCTAATAGAACATTTACGGAACATGAATTTTCATCAGTTAAAAATTGATGAATTACTGCAAACTACCAATTTTGACAACACAACATATTTTATTATAAATCCCTCAAAAGTGGCAACATAGACCCAGCGTGTCGAGTCCCTTTTTATACAACAATCCACAAAGTGGATTTGACACATCAATGAATATGTCAGATGAAGAAGAACAGTCTAAAAATACTCGCTGTAATGATTCAAAATTTCATGCTACACCCTGCTTTAATGCCAATATTTGTATAATAAGTAAACAAAATTATACCCCAAATTCAAATTTTTGTCCATTTACGCTAATATAGTAAGCACATATAAGCACATATTGCTCTACAAAGTAATAAAAATCGTTGCTAACAGGCTAGGCCCATAGTAAAACGAGTGCCTTTTTCAAGAAGTCCATGAATAAATTTTTACTTTGATCGCTTTTAATATCACAACAAGTCATAGTAGGCTAAAAAATTATATGTCAATAATTTCAGCATTTCATTTTGAATAAAAAGGCTTATATAGTTTTTTTTTCGCAAATTGTTAAATTAAAGAGTTAAAGCACAATAAAGACTGGATGGTATACGACCGATCGATCCAATTTTTGCACACATATTATTTTTTAGCCCCATCTACCAGGAACTGCCGGTGGAGCAATCAAAACTTTTGTAAAATCTATACATTTCATGGGTGGTGTAATATTTATCCATTTCTCCAGATATCAACATCGAGATGTTAGAACTGGTGCACACAGATGTATGCGGACCGATAACCGTGAATTCTATCGGAGGTTCAAAGTATCTCCTAATATTTATCAACGATAAGTCTCGGCGAAAGTTTGTTCATTTTTTGAAGTGGAAATCAGAAGTATTGGAAAAATTTTAAATATTCAAGGTACAAGATGAACGTCAAACTGGAAAGAAAATTAAGGCCATTCGTAGCGATAATGGAGGTGAGTCACTAGTAGAGAGTTCTACAATTATTTGAAAGTGTGTGGCATAGTACGACAGTTGTCGGTGCCCTACACGCCCCAACAAAACGGCGTATCAGAGCGCATGAACCGTACGTTGCACAGTGTCACATTTATCCACATTAGAACGACAAAGATACGAAAAGCTTATCAATTGAAGTAATTCTTTTCGCATTTAAGTATTAGTAAACATATCATATATTATGGAAAAAATACTTAAAGTATTGGAAAGTGTCTATAGCGCGAATTATGGATTTTTAAAGATGCAACTTTTAAAAATATTTTAATATACGCGACGCTAATCAGAACCTCGCGACGGTGGGTGATGATAACGATATTAGTTCTGATACATTTGACACGGCAGATGAAAATTCTGGATATGATTTTCTTGGTTTTGAAACTGGTCCTGGTAGAGCCCGAATTTTAAGAAGCGGTGAGCTAATGTTTTGAACCCTAAGGTTCAAAACATGTTTGGTACGTTATATAATGAATTTATTCCACAAAGTTTCAAAGACGCAGTTCATGCGAGAACAGTAACAATGGAAGGAAGTCATCAAAATTAAGATTGATGCCCTGAGAAAAATAGTACCTGACTTCCACAGACTGTAATGGTAAAATAGAGCGGTATAAGGTGCGTCTAGTGGCAAAGGGCTATAGTAAAAAATTTGGAATTAAGAGAATGTATTTGCATCAAGTAGATATTGGAACGGCATATTTAAATGGTGACTTGAATTGGAACGGGAAATTTTATAGCGTTTTAAGAGAAATGGATTTCAAGGCAATGTGGCAACGAATCGTGTTTATATAAGGCAACAGTTGATGGTGAAAAAATTCTAGGGGCATAATGATTGCTTGTAAGAAGAAGGAGGAGGGAATTTAAAATCCTTTCTTTGGAATGCAGATAAAACGTGATGGTGAGCCTAGCGACGTAAATATATGTCAGGAACAGTATGTGAAAAATATTTTTAAGCAACAGGGTATGCTAGAGAACTATCAATTAGTGATTGAAGCATTAAGTTATTTGGCTATAACTTCTACATCAGACATACAGCTTTCAGTATTGAAGCTTGCACAACACAACCAAGACCCACATGTGGAGCATATGACTGCAGTGAATCACATAAGTACTACGTTATCTAAAGAGACGCAGTTTGGGACAGTAATGCAGTCGATCGTAAATCGTAGAGCGGATACGTATTTTACTTAGGACATCGTGTCTTAAGTTCTACAGAAGCATAATACATAGCTATGTCGAGTGCATTTAAGGAGGCTACTTATCTAAGACGTTTGTTAACTGAACTTTTTTTTGTGGTGGTAAACCTAGATTGTTTAAAGTGGACAACCAAGGAGCCATAAATCTGATTTACCACAATCGTACGAAACATATTGATATAAAATATCATGTTCGAGAAGTCGTTCTGAAAAAAGTTTTTTTGAAGTATTTTCCCTAGAGTGTCATGAATAGTTATTTTGTATATTTGTTTATATGTTGAGGAGGAGTGTTGAAAGTCTGGTTCAGATTAATATATCCTTTTATCTTATTGTAAAAAATAAATTTCACTTTTCTAACAACTGCGTTAAGGGAAAAAATTCTCAAGGTTTTTTTTTTTGTAGGAAATAAATTTCTTGAGAATATTTTTTTATTTATTTAAAAATTTAGATAATACATTAATGTATAAGCTATAGCAACTAGGACTTAAGCTAAGATATTTTGAGAATATTTATGATTGGGCCGATTATTTAGAATCTTATAAGGGAAATAGTGCAAAAAAATTCTAGTGCCGAAATTATGCCTGTCAAGTTAAAAAAAAAACGAATTTTAAGTGTTTTTTTTTTTTTTTTTAATTAATGCTACACCTTACTCTTGACATATAAAATAACAGAATATTTTCTAGCGCATTAGTATATTCAATATTTTGTGTAACTTACATATATATATTTTTCTTTTTATTTCGTTTTTCCTCATACTTAATTGATCAGTATTCTTAAAATAAATTTGTTGATTTTTTTGAGTTTTTTAATAAACTACATTTAAATAGACACACATTTACAATAATATAGTAATAAATATTTAAATTCATATATACACAAATCTTATACAATAATTATTAATAATAAACCACAATTATAAAAGTATACGAAATATCTATCTAAAATTAAAAACAAAAATATTACATTAGGATTTTAAACTTATGCAGAAACTTAATTAAAAGAATGAAAATAATATATAAACAAATGCATTTTGAAAATCATTACACAATTAAATTTGATGCACATCCAGCTTATTACGAATCTTGATTATTTCTCGATAACTTAAGTTGATAATTTACTTTTTAAATTAAATCACAATCATTGACAATTACTCTTATTATATTTTATTTAGGCTATTTTACGTGGTAAGACATTACATGAAATTTTATCCGTTTGTTATAAGCAAAAAGAAAAAAGAGAGAGTTAAAATCGTTAGTAAATTTTTCTTTTTCCTTTTACAAAATATTTAGTATAAAAAAATAAAAATAATAAAAGATATATCTTTGTTTACATTTATATAAAATACACACTTTCCTAACGAATTAAGAAAGGTCGATTTTTTCCAAATGCTTATAAATGAAGAGTCATTTAATTGACAAATTTTAGCTCTGAATAATAAGTTTTCCTATTTAGTTTCCATATTATAATTATTCGTTTGATAAATTAAACAAGTTTTTACAATTAATAATTCCAGCGATTTATAAATAAAATCAATAAAAAAATATAATTTTCTTTTTCATTTCAGTTTTTATTACTATGGTATTTTAGATGATTTTTTGTATTGACTATGATAGGAACAGATCGATAAATTGAACTTTTTAAGGGGATTCTAAACTTTCCTATTTCTCTTATATATCTCAATTTTGTTTAAGTCATTACAGAAAAACATATTTTAGAATTAATTTCTGTATTTTTAATTGAAATCAGTCCTGCAATTTAACTGGATCGTTCCCGAATGTTGGAATATTGTACAATAGACATATACATATACATATATGTTTAACATACATATATGTTTATAAATACTTATATATGTTTAATAAATACTTATTGTCCAAACAAGAATATTTTAAAAAAATGTAATATGGAGCCATAAATTTTCCATTTTATCTATGAAATTTTAAATGAAAATAATGGTTGCAATATGGAATACCTTCAGTCATAGTTGCCAGATAGATTTGGAGAATAATCGTAAAAAATTTGGTTTTTTATATGTTAATAACCATTTTCTATGTTTTTTTTTTTTAATTAAATATTAAATTGAAAAGAAATTAATAAAATTTAAATTAATTTTGTATTGTTGGCCTATAAGTAAGTCAAGTAGTATCTATTAAATATGATGCATGTATAAAAATTGTAAATATGTAATTTTATGTGACTTTTAAACAATAAAGCGTACATAATTGAATAGAATATATTATATTGGTTCCCATAATTTTTTTCCATAAATGAACCATTTACATTAACAAATTTAAGAAAATTTTTATTTTAATTTCAATATTTATGTTCCAACTAATTTACATTTAAAGAAAAATATGTACAAAATGCAGAAAATAATTGTAAATCTACTTTTAGGAAAAATCGTCACAGACTCTTTTTATAAACAAAAATTGTCAAATCTGATAACAAAGCCCAAAAAAGTACAATTAACTATTAGAACTGCTAAAAAAAAAAAAGCTTAAAGAGCTAGAAATTTAACACAAAGTTGTAATAGTAAGTAAGCTATTTCTCCTATTCGTTGTTCTCAA
Source organism: Protophormia terraenovae (assembly GCA_951394005.1). Lineage (NCBI taxonomy): Eukaryota > Metazoa > Arthropoda > Insecta > Diptera > Calliphoridae > Protophormia > Protophormia terraenovae. Next base: position 7,698,942 of record OX596078.1, read on the forward strand.
GTTGTGATTTATGTATGTTTAATTTTACTGCAATTTTTTAAGACATTAGTTTCTCGGCAAGAATTGTAATTTCATTATTAGCCAACTCAGCTTTCAAATTATATAAAAAATAAAAAAAAAAAATATATATTTTTTTTAAATATTTTTTTTTTTATTTTTATACTTTTAGAGCCAGTTTTTCACTTATAGTTTAGAGACTAATACCTGTATTCTGAACTTTGTGACAATGACAAAATTATAACACAATTAATTGTTTTGTAGTTTTTTCATGAAAATTGTTTTTTAATTGTTAATTCTTATAATTTTTTCATTAGTCATAAAGTACAGAACACGGGGGGTAAACTGAATTTAATCGTTGTTGCTTTTGAGCTGCCAGTAATTTCCTTTTACATATTTGATTCTTAAAGCGGCCAATGTTGGTGGATAAAACTTGTAAAATCATCAATATACACACATATAAAAAGATGGGGGTGACAAAATATTTGTACATAAATTTAAAGAAATATAAAAAATTTAATATGTACAAAAATTTGGAAATGTCTTATATAATGACTCTAATGCTATATTAGACTAATCTTTAGATTAACTAATATAATTGCTCAATGAAGTGAAAAAATTTCCCTTAATAATGGGGAAAAGTGATCCCTAAGTAAGTAATAGATTGTTATTTTGTTTTTTAAGAAGAAAAACAAATATATGTATATAGTTTAACTTATGGAGAGATAGAATTGTGATTTTTTTAGTTGCTTCACATTCTGCTTGTAATGAACAAAAGGTAAAATTTTTATAAATTTTTCCTTTCAACTTTGCTTTGATATGTAAATACCCACAACAAATTTTTTAAGTAGTTCAGAAGGATTTAATATTTTCATGATTTCCTTAGAACTTATGTAATCTTTTCCTTAAACCAAATAAATTTTTCATTTGTGAACTCATGAAAACAACGTTCAATGCATACATTTAACTCTAGTTTTGGAATTGCAGTATTTGACATTAACTCGTTTGTAAATTTTTTAAGAGCATGGCTTTTTATGCTTAAATTAAAAATAAACTTTAAAAATGAGTACTATTTATTTGTTCATAAATTTGTTGATAAAATCTGCAGTTTATTTGACGTCCGAAATAATCTTTTGGTATGTACATACATATGTTAATATGCTCACCAATGAAAAAAACTTAATTGAATCATCAAACTTTCAATGGTGTTAAGCACTAATTTTAATGGCGAAATGTTTCTCTAAAGCAGAGTTGCGCAATTTTCAAATTTCCTGACTCGCGAGTTTAGACTACAAATGCTGCTTACGCAACGCTACTTCACACGTACACTATAAACTACTTCGTTCGACTGCTGCTCTCTCTCATTAATGTCAATGGAATTCAAGTCAAGTTTTTTTGCTGCTTCACACAAAAGCGCAAATGTATAGTAGTGTGTGTGCGCATCACTGCTCTAAAGTGAATCTTTTGCATATATATTTTTTTTTGCTGGGTATGTATGTATATTAGGGTGGCCCTCTTTTATATAGAGGAAAATAAAGGTTTTTTTAAATTTTTCAAAATTTTAGGTAGAGAAACGAAACTCGGCATATGGTTTTGTCTTGGTATCTTATATAAGATGTAAAACTTTTTCGACAATCACATGTGATCTACGAGATATTCGCGGTCAAAGTTCACAAAAATTGCATATAACTCACTTACATATTTTTTTGCTATTAAAACAATTTAGTATCATAAAATTATTTACAAAATCTATAAAACGTCAATAGGGAACTACATGCCAAGTTTCGTTTCTCTCCGACAAATTTTGTTTGAAATCTTATTTTTCGGGGTCCATTTTCCCAAAAAATACGTATTTTACGCTAAATTTATTTTAATAACTATTATGTTATTAGTTATCCAACTTTATTTTAGGCATTTCAAGAAGCTCATAATCTGTGGAATTCAACAAGACATAAACCCAGAAAATTGCATTTAAAAAAAATTATTTATGATAGGTGAAAGGAAATAATTTTTAAAAAGTCATCATTTTCAAGAATTTGATCGTTTTGAGCCACCCTTAAATGTTCATCAATTAGTTCAAAACTTGGCATGTCTTAGTTTTTAGACTATGCAAACATTTCCAGGGGCGAGAATAAAAATCTGAACACTTTTTGTTAAGAGGGCCACCCTAATGTACATATGTATAACTTTTATTTATTTCCTATTCTGGGTTCCACCATATAGATTAGAGTACCTCATCAAAATAATTGTTTAAAAATACAGTACAAACTCGATAACACGGATAATTGATTGCAGACCCCAATTCGAATTATCGAATTATTCGAATTATCAAAGTTTTATTCTGACATGTTTTTTGTTAAAAAAATGTATAGAAACATTTATATATTGGTTATTTAATATTTGTAATAGCAAAATTATCATTATTTTTCACCTAATACAATTTATATTTAAAAATTTTCAACAATTTTAAATTCGTCTTATACTCGTATAAATAAGGTAGTATGTACAAAATAAAGTTGCTATTTATTTCGTAATAATTGCCTTCTAGGTTCATTATGGTCTACCTTTTTGGTGTCCAGGTATTTGTCGTTTTATATTCTTTAATTTAATAAACAAAAGAAGTTATTGAAATATATGCATTTCGAGTTTGGATTAAAAGTGTTGTGTTGGTCATGGATTTTGTGCGAAAGTGACACTACTTAATTTCTTAAATTTGGAAAAATAAGGATAGATTCGGCCATATTATCGGAAAGTCTTTGACCACAATCCAGTAAGATTTCTTGATTCCAGATAGAAAATGAAGTAAGATTAATGTAATTGTCTTCAAAGTGCAGCTTTTTAGAATCTGAGGCCAAAAAAAAAACATTTCATTATAAAAAATTACAATTTAGAATGAAAATAATAAGGAATTGTGGGGCCAGAAACCCTAATACTGCGAAGTAAAATCGTAGCAATATCGCAATTCACGCTAAAAAGAATATCATATTTCTAAGTGGAGAGATAAAGAAGGAAGTGATTTTAATTATTACTAGCCTAATTGTCCAGACAAGGTTCAAACAAATGGGTTTCATATGTACCAACGTTAAGAAAACATTTTTTATACGATCTCCTATTACAAAAATTTAAATCTTCAGATTTTTCAACGGCAGTTTCCAAAATTTTCTCAGTTTTTTTAAAGTTTTAATAAGATTTTTGTTTATTCACCCAAATAACTGTATTTTAGAATGGTTCTGGGACTTTAACGATTATTTTTCTATTGCGGGTCTCTTTACTATATTAGCACAACAATGATGTGACTTTTACTTAGAATAGGTACTTCTAAAATTCATATATTTGAGCTTTTTCCTGGCGGTAAGAGCTAATATATTTATAATTACTTCTTTCTTTATAACATTAGATGATGAAACTCATTCTCTTTTGGCGAGAATATTGATATCGTTACGATTTTACGTAGTAGTCTTACGGTTTCTGCCCTCTCAACTTCTTCTAAATTTCGTTTTGAATTGTTATTTTCTATAATGAAATGAATCTTTTAGTCTCACATTCTAAAATGTTGTATTTTAAAGACAAATACACTAATTTTACCTTATTTTCTCTATCTGGAGTCAAGAAATCTTCCTGGATTGTGGTCGAAAGCTTTCCGATGATATAACCGTATTCATCTTTATTTTCTAAATTTAATAATAATGTTAATAGAAATTAATGAATATAATATTAAAACTTAGCACTTCTTAAACATATGCCTTCCATTTTGTATCAAAAAATGGAAACCAAATTAAAGTTATTATGTAGAGTCACTTTATTTTGTCGCACAAAATGCATGACCAACACAACACTCGAAATACGCATATTTCAAAAACTTCTTTTGTATATTAATTTAAAGAATATAATACGACAAATACCTGAACACTAAAAACGTAGCCCATTATGCACCTAGAAGACAATAATTATGAACTAAATAGCAAGAGTAAAAATCCGGATTAAAATATACAATCAATCCGGATTATAGTTTGTAATGAGTTGGGGAATGGCGTCCGGATTATCGACGTCCGCATTATCGAGTTTATACTGTATATTATCTAAAGGTAGAATATCTTAATTGTCAAAGAGAGTCAAAAAACGAATCTTGCTTTAAAAACAATAATATTTTTTTAAATTAAGTTCTCAAAAATACATAGTATGTCATAAATTAAAATCTATTTTATGTTAATTGCATTCTTAAACTTAAATAGTTTTAAATTTTTTCATAAACGAGGAAAATATAGATTTCCTATAGAAGATATTTTTAATTATTCAGAGGACAAATAAATAATTTTTAATATAACAGAACAAATAAATTTAAAAGTTACTTTATTTGTATTTCCGGTTTGAAATTATATTAAAAAACACTATTAACTTAAAACCTGAGCTTTTCGCATAAATGTTTAATTTTAATTTATTTTTTACACGCTGTAAATTTGTAATTTCTTTGATAGTTCTATTGAAAAAAAAATATAACAAAAATATAACTTTATCTAAAATAAATTAGAAATTTACAACAATTTAAATAGCAAAAGTTTCAAATTATAGTGTATAAAAATAGTTCGAAAATTTCGTCCTGAATATCGAACAATGGCGATTATAGAGATTATAAATTATAGCGTCCATTTTTTAAATATGTAATAAATAAATTTTTGCCAATACATAAAAATACTTTTAAATTTAATATGTTTTTTTTTTAATCATTATTAAAGAAATTAAAATTAAGAAAAAAAATACATTTTAAAATTACTTTTATTATTCTTCCGATAAATGAAATTTTCAGATATACAAATAAATTGCATGGACGCGGACCGACATATCGCACATTTGGACGTCATAACTCACAAAACTATGTATTATTCTTTTTTTTAATCGCATTCAAAGTTTTAAAATGTCATTTATTTACCTTAATGAAAAAATTTACATCAAATTCTCTTCTCAAACGATGGCCATAAAAGATATGTACACGATTTTACCGAAGATTAATCTTGATATAACGCATATTTCTACATCATGAAATCAGAGTTATGACGTTCCTAAGGTAAGTGCTATTGTGTAGTACTAATAGAACATACCGATATACAGAGCTTTGTAACTAAAATATTTATTTTTGCGAATAAAATATTTTTTTAATTGACCTAAAAAGACTTTTTATATTACAATGAATAACAAGAAAATAAGGAGATATAAATAAATTGGATATTATAACTTACAAAGAAAATATACTTCTTTTTATACTGGTATTGTATCATTGCTTAATTCATTATAAATGCATCTTTTTCAGATTTTCTGTTTTTAGTGCTTCTTTCTATAAAAATGCATATTTATATTTTATAGTTTTCAATTTATGCGCCTATTATTATTATTTTTGAAATGCACAATTTTTTATTTATATATATTCGAGCCTTTTATATCGAAATACGTAATCAATGATTAATGGCAATAAAATTTACGATTAAGGAAAAAAAAAATTACCTTGTGCGTAGATCTGACCGCAAAATAGACTAAACAATAACAGAATATGTATAAAGATATGTCCAAAGGTTTGAATGATTATTGTGCGCGTTATAACTTTAAATCTTTCAAGTCGTTCTACAAATTAAAAGAGGTAAAAATGTAATTAAAAAATTCAGTAAATTCAAATTGGTCGAAATAATTTTTATGTTTTTGATAGATGTTGCTTAAACGTTAAAATAATTAACATTTATTTGTTAACAAACCCCAAATCAGATCCGTTAATATATTAAATATTGTTTTGTTAAATATACGTATCATATTTAAAAATTGTTAAAGGTATCAAGGCGAATTCATAAGATGTAATACGAATGCGGACGATGTTATTTATTTTTTTATTATTTTTTTTATTATTGAAGTCAGATTTTGTTTGTATGTTTTTGAAGTTAAAAATTAATAAATTTTGAAAATAAAAGTAAGAAATGACATAATGCGTTATATATATGTACACATCCTGTAAACATAGTTTTACTAAGTAATATTTTATTGAAACATTTTGTTTTTCTTTTAAAATATTTAATTCGATTTCAAGAAATTTTATCTTCAACTGAAATTAAAAAATATTGCGATAATTAAAAAAAAAAAAATGCGTCTTAATTGATTTTAGATTTTACAGTAGAAAAAATACAAATAGAAATTTATTTATTATTACATATAATTTTTTTTTTTACTTAATTTATAAAATTCCAAACTGCGCGGACACATGATATATTTTATTTTAATTATTAATTCTGTATTTATGTAATTATTGAAAACAATTAGAACATCATACATTTTTTGGTCTCTTTTAATGAATGCATGAAAACATCAGAAGGACATTAAAAATTGTGCCAATTAGGTGGAAACTTTTTGAATCGTTGTTTATATACCTTATAATAAATATTATTTTCATATTATATAAAAAAAATATATTCAAACTTATTAATATCATTATTTTGTATATACTACATATAAATAGACAAACACACACATTTACAACACATTTATACGAATAAATTTGTTATATACAAAATTTTTTATGTATTATTCGACCACATTATCTTCTATGTATTGTACATTATACATATGTATGTGGATAAATCAATATATAGGCCTAACAGCCGCCTACTTTGGTGGGAGGTGATTAGTGAGAGTTAAAAAAATTAATTAATTAATTAAAAAAAATAATTCATGTAAAAATCAAACAATTGAAACTACCTACTTTTAAAACCGTCTAATTTTATAAAAATAAACGAAAACGTTTCGTTTTACAAAATAAACTCTCTAATATACTGTGTAAATTATTAACATAAACCAATATAAATTAAATAAAAATTTTAAAATTATTTTTTTTTTTTAACATTAACGTTTTTGGTAAAGCCTCATTAGGTATGTATGTGAATACGCACTTTTGGCAAATATTATAAAATTTTTTTTAATCAAGACATTTTTAAAAATGTGTCATCTTAACAGATGTTTTATTGAAAATTTTCCAGAAAGTCAAAACGAAACAAAAATCGTTTTGGACAATTCCATTAGAAAACTATAAAAGATATGTTGATAAAAAATTGAATCCGATTTATTTAATAACGAAAGAGATATTGTATCCATTATGTTCATCTTAATTGTTGAACTAAAAGGCAATGAAAATTGCAGTGACAATATTGCAATAATAATAATAATGAATATGTCACTGATATTTACTATTTATGTAGGTTAAATCGCTTAAGATTTCGTCCAAATTAGCCTAAGGAAGATTAAAGTTACTTGACCAAAACAAACTTTATAAACAAAATAAAAGAAAACAAAAAACATAGTATATAATATAAATATCTTTATTTTTAAAATAATAATTTTATTTAATGCTAAAATTTATACAACAAACAATAACTGAAATAAAAAGAAGCAAAAATAATATATAATTATAGTTTTTTTTCTTAATTATACAAAAGATACATATTAAACAAATTTCCAAAATAAAAACAACGCTACAGTAGTGCATTACATATAATACATATGAAAAACCTATCTTTATTTAGATTAAAGAAGATTGAAGAGCTTCGCTCTAATAAATAAGAATTTATATATGTGTATAAAAAAGCAAATATGTTACACTAAGTTTTGTATATTGAACGTTTGTTTTAAAATCTGTTTCCTCTTTCCCATGGCAAAATTTCGAAATGACGAAATGTCTAAATTATAAACATATTCGAATTATTTTTCAAATGTTTAAATTAAAACTCAAAAACAGCATAATACCTTAATGTTGGTTCAAATTTGTTATTATAAATACTAGTTAATTTTCAATAAGCTGTACATTTTACTGAATAAAAAACAGTTAAATTTTCGAAAAATTAGATTAATGGAAAAATGTAAATAACATATTATGGCAATGAATTTTACAAAGGTATGACATAATATATTCATTTTGTGTAATTAATTTTTAAACAAATTTACATATTTATGGTTATTAATGATTTAAAAATACAGATATATTGAACGCAATTTTGGTGAATGTGAATTATACTAATATAAGTATATATATATAAGAAATATATCCTCAACATTAAAATAATATAAAAACAAGTAAGAAAGTTATATTCGACCAAGCCCGAACACATGATATCCGACACCATTGTGCACTAAAGTGGTTGACATGTATATTAACGCCATTACATTAACACCACTATTAGTGATTCTGATTTGACTCGTTTATTTAAGTAAAGGGCCTGCCCACTTTTTATTTGTTCTTAAATTATTTTATCTTTCCGATTATTGTTCGCTAAAACTTTCGCATAATAAATGAATCGCATAAATGAAATTTAAAACATCAGTTGTTACATCTCTATTTAAGTTATTTTAATAATGATTTGATTTAATACTGGTTTAAATGTTTTCATATTTAGAATAAATTATTCCAATTTATAAAAATGTGTGATTTAAAAAATACAAAATTTGTTTAAATATATTTTATTTAAAACAAATCAGTTAAAACAATTTTAAATTTGTATTTTTTTAAATGGCTTATTTTTATTATTCGTAAAATTCAAGACATTTCTAACTATTGGGCATACATTGTTATGTTTTTGAGGCGGTATTGTAGTTATTTATACATCACTTACATATTTATTATTTTTTAGTTAATTTTGCAATAAATAATGAGAAATTAGGAGGTAGTTTATATTTTTAATTGCTTCTTTTATTTATATTATATTATTAATTATAATAATATACACAGTTAAACAAAATTAAATTAATACATTTTCATTATTTTTTTTTTGTATATTTTGCTAAAATCATATATTTTTAAATTTGCCTTATAAAATGTTCATTGGATGTTTGTAATAATCGAAGTGAATATAATTAATTGCAAAATTTTAGTGGAGAATAGATATATATTTTTTACCAAAGATAATACCAAAAGAAATATATTAAAAAGTTTTGTATACATGGTTTGGTTGGTCAAGAATGGTTTTAGAAATTGCTTTCAGCAAACGGTTTTTTTTTTTAGTAATACTTTTGAAAATGAGTCTTACTATCTGTACTCGGAAATCAATAAATGTTTTCTAATGTATAAACATGTTGTTTTCGTTAGAAATAAGGCTACTGCATTCATATTAGTTAAACACAGAAGGAAAGTTGTTTTTTTTTTTAATAATACAAACATATTCCAGTTTACTTAAAACCCCAATAGTATTAATGAAACAATTAAAATGTTAATTTAAAAATATTTTTTAGAGTCATGACAAAAAGTAGTGACTACTTCCAACGCATGAGCTTTAGATTTTTTTATTTTTTTATTTTCAAGAAATACTTTTTGTTATCCTTTCTAATAGATCAAATTTAAATGAAGGTGAACCAAAAAACCATTAAAATTAACGTGCAAAGAAGTAATACAGCTATCACTTACAATACAATACTTTTGATTCAACTGAAAATGACAGTTGTCCAACTAGTACAGAAAAATTTAGCGCAAAATAAAACAGTTTTCCAATTTTCATTTTAAAAGTGCGCAAAGTAAGTAAATAAAGGAATGATATGTTTTTATCTTTTATTAAGGTAGTAATTGAAATATTTACTTATTATAAGTAGCTCCCAGCTGAAACTAAAGAAATTGTAAAGTGTGCATCTTTGCAAATTCCTCTTCTAAAGTGAATTTTTAAAAAAATTCATTCAAACTATAAATCTTCATAGTACATAGCAATTAATCTGTCATCAGAATGTTTATTTATTTAGTTTAATTATTAACCACAAACATCATATATTTTTAGCGTCAAAAGGGCATTAAATACTATACAATTTTAGCAAAATATTGAAAAAATGAAAATGTCTTATTGTATTTTTATGAATATAAGTATATTTAGTACGCACATATACTTTTATATTTTATTATTATTATTACTTTTTTTTTTTTTTTTTGGTATATAATTAAAGATATACTGCATAAATATTTTAAGATTATTTTAAGCTTACTTTTCGTAAAAATATTAAAACCTCATTAGATATATATAAAAAAATCAGTCAATTATGATGGATACATATTATAAATCTGCAACAATACATAAGTATTTCAATTTACATCAATGCTTCGTATTATATACGCATATTTTGCTATAAAGATATAAAACAAAATGTTTTATAAAATAGGTGAGTGCAATTACACAACTTGATTAATATACTTAGGCTCAAAATATAATACGACTTAATATTTTTGAGTCAGTTCTGTTCTTAAAAGATTTTTAATAAATGCATTTATCGCAATAAGAATACATCAAATGAAAACCATTTTTTTTTTGTCAGCGTAATAAAACTTTGCAGAAAAATACTAAACAAATATTATTTAAACTAGAATAAAAACGTTTTTATAAAAAAAATAATAACTATTTGTAATTTGTTTGATATATTTTTTCTTTTTCACATTTTTTAGAAGAAAAATCTTTTTACCTTAAATAAAGCTTAATAATAACCAAAAATGCGCTTTGAATAAATTTGTAATTAAGATTTTATATTTTATTAATAATTACTTTTCATTTAGAATCTTTAAAACGTATACAAATTATTTAAAAAGAATAACAAATTATACAAATATAAAAAAATAAAAATCACAGTATTACTAAACTGATTGTTTTAATGAATTTATGATTCTCTGCACTATTGTATCAGTCTAATTTTGGTTTTGTCTCTATTTCGTTTTCAACACATGTACGCACACATGCGATTAATTTGTTGCAGTCAACAATTTGAAAGCAATGATATGATTTAATGTGAATTTTAAATGAATTGTTGCAGATTTCTAATATATATACACATACATATATACGTTAAATGAGCATCATTTGTTTTTTTTTTTTTTTTTTTTTTTAAAGCGAGATTTCTTTTTGTGTTTTTTGTTTTTTTTAATATCAGGGAAACTATTTTTAGGTGTTAATTCTGTTGGAATGTAGAAACAGTTTAATTAAAACATTTGCGAAGAAAAATTAGATACAAAGCCCTATTTGAAAACGTTTTTATAAATATCAACAATTGTCTAATTAGTCGTCACACTGTTCAATATTGAGATATTATTTCATTGCTCAATAAAACATTGTATATGTATATTGTGTAAAACTAATAGGGTCTGATACTAACGGCAAGGATCTAGCATCAACAATTATTTACTTTAAAACATTTGTTATAATTTAAACATAACAAAAACAAACAAAAAATTAATCCCTTGTCAAACGCCAACATTTAATTATGGATTCTATATTATTTGTTTAATTTAAGAAAGATTAGCTTTTAATTACACAAGAGCAAGTTGTATGCTTTATTTATGCTAATAATGAATTCAGATATTATTTCCATACTTTTGATTTCATAGTCGATTACAACTTATTCCTGTTTTCCAACGCTTGGATCTGGTAACCAAACATATCAATAAATTAGTAATGGTCATTGTTTGCAAAACCTTAGCTTAACTACAAGTAAAAACTTTCTGTTTTGCAACTAATAAACATACAAATAAAACTATTTCTAAAGGAATCTAAAACTAGCGGACGATTGCAAAAAAAAATAAAGAAATAGTAATTGGGATATTATTTAAAAATAACAAAAAAATATGTATATATATATAATAATTAAACGATAACTGTATGTAAAATCTGCCAATGTTTAATTTTTTTTTTTTTTTTTTTAATTAAAAAATTAAAAGAACTTGGAATAGGAAGTAAGTAGAACTTAATATGCTTATGACAACTGAAAGTTGACGAGTATTTTTCTCAATGCTCTGTATACATAAACAATTAATATACAGTGTGTGATTTTAAAATTTAACGACCAAAAAGATTTCTTGAAAATATTACGTAATAACAATACGTCTAATGATCAAATGTGACAACCATACTCTTACATACTAAAGGTAATTACGTTTTGTAATAGAAGTTTTGGTCTTAAGAAAATATAGTTTTATAAAAATAGAATTGCGTACTGTTAATTTTTTGCATAATTTTAGCCGAGTGCTGAACTCTGCATAAAACATACGTACATATGTATATTATATTACTAATTTTATGTGTTGACCATAATAAAAAATATATGTATGTATATTTTTAAAACCATAGCAAATATCCAACACTAAACATGTTTTTCTTACTGCAGTGATGAAGTGGTGATCACTGCAATAATAATTAATTTATGCATATTGTACACTTTCGCTGGACAAATTTTGGTGACGTGGGAAACTTATTGTGTAAAAAGTATCCTAGAAAAAAGGTAATGGTTTTTTTAAGAGAGCACAGATAACAAATTTGATTTCCACGCATTTTTAATGTTGAATGTTTTGGGACGTTGGTTTTTTTGATTATATATTATTAAAACTGAAGTTATACGAATTCTATGGCAGCAATTTATGCCAATTTGCGCGTATTCAAAAGAATCAACAGGTAGTTGCGCACCTTTATGATATTTTATTTCAAATAATGGCGGAGACGAAATAAACGGAGATCAATATTTAAATGTTGTGTCTTCATGGATACCTTATACAAATGATTTATAATTTCAAATAAATAGAAATACGCTTATTTATATAAAAAAAAATTGTTCGTAATTTGCTTTAGTGTAAATGTTTTTGTAGTAAAACTGTTAATGAAAACATTTCCAGTTTAAATTAAATAAACCATCCGATAAATAGTACGTTCGGTTGGTTTAAAGCTAACTAACTAAAATGAATATCTTTGCAATTGTTCTGTAAGGCTATCTATCTAAAATCTTAAAAAGGTTTTATAAAATCATACCAACCTATATGTATTTAATTACTATGTAGTATTATTTTAATGTTTCAGTTTTCTTTAAACACCCATATGTTTTCCTTTTTCCTTTAATTATATTATGATTACAAATATTAGTATTTACTTCCTTCCTTGATATTTTCATTATTATTCCGCTGACATAATATTATGTACTTGTTCTAGTTTGTAGGCAAGTCGTTGCTTTTGTGAAAATTCGTCTTCTTCTAACGTTACTGTTAATTGTTCATTATATTTCACTACATATGTATAAAGTTCATGGAGGGCACAGTTCGTATTAAATTCCGATGTGTGAAGCTATAAAATTAAAAATGAGTAATGAAAATATTTAAAATATTTTAAGTTATAGTATGTACAAAAAATAAAGAAGTTTATTTACCCTTGACTCTTCAGCAAGCATTGCATTCATATCTTGATCAGATATCGGTGGCATTTCTCTGATGTCACGATAATAGCGATCAACCCATTTACGATATTCTGGAATATCTTTAGCGTACAATAGTTTTGAGCTTGGTGAATCTTTACCTGTATTTGGAAATAAAAACATGAAAAATGGAATTAATATTTCTGATTGTTTTTAATGTGTTTATTTTTTATGCTTTATATACAAATTCTATATAATTTGCATAATATCGCAGGAATATAAGTTCCTCATAGAATTAAAAGATAAACAAAAACAAAGTGAGATGTTTTGTTAGTAAACATACGTTACGGTTAATAAACATTGCGGTAAAAATTAATGTTGTAATCACTCTGTCATTTGGGATATCTGTCAGTAAAAATTCTCAACAGTGACGACATATTATTGGCCAAATACGTCAATAACTTTTTAAGCAAAGTTGACAGTGCCAATATTTATATTTAAACAAGTTTTATATTATGTTGTATATACAAGCACCAGCAAGTGAAAATTCTCAATAAACGTATATTTGATGAAACCTTTATATATAGAAATAATTCATGGTAGTATACTTTATCTAAGTTGGATAAATCTTCTTCTCATTTCTGGAATATTAATAAAATATTGAAAAGAACATTGAAAGATATCACATCTTACTGCACACCGCAAGAAAAATTCAAATATTCAGAAGTAAATTCTGTCGTTGAGGGTATGAGGCAAATCGAAACACATAATATAGCTCAAAATTATATTTCTGTTAAAACCTACGTCAATTTTAATTAAAAAGCTAAAAAACTAAATATTACCTAGTTTAAATAAAATTAATAGCAAATTAAAAAAAAAAAGCGCGAATGTTATATTCGGCTCGCGGAATATATATAACCACCATCAACTTTTTCAAATTTTACGTTATATGGGAGGTGGGCGGTAAAGTGGGCGGACCACGCCAATTTTTTGTTTCCGAGTTTACATTGGTCCTTGAACTATTTGAACACAATTTCGTTGAAGTTTCACCTTACATGGGAGGTGGGCGGTAAAGTGGGCGGACCAAGCCCATTTTTTTTCTCCACCCTCAAACTATTTACACAAAATTTCGTTGTCGTACATGCTTTTGTTTAAGATACAGTTAGGGACAAAACTATTTGTACACCCATGCATTTTGTATATCTTCAATAATTTATAAAGAATAAAAAATTATTATATGTAGTTTTAATTCAGGTCCATTTTTATTGAATTATTTGATAAAAAATAAATTAATATATAACACATTGTTAAAAAAAAGTACAATTTAAGTAAAAATCTTTGGGACAAAAGTATTTGTACATCAGTACTTTGTACAATTATTTGTACGTTGGACTCTTGTATGATGATTTTTTTTAAATACCGTTATATTTTCTTCGTTAATCGAGTTTTATTTTACAAAATAAGAAGTTGGTTTTAACGTTTTGAATAATAAGCACATCAAAAATGGGAAAGCGAAAAGAGTTGAGTTTGGATATTAAAAATTTAATTATTGATGAACATAAAAAAGGAAAATCTCTGCGGAATATAAGTAATTTAGTAAATTTGCAACATTCCACAGTATAATACATTGTAAGCAAGTATAAAAACAGCGGATCTGTTGAAAATGTGCGTGAAGGTATACGAAATATATGAGGTGTACAAATAGTTTTGTCCCTAACTGTATATTAGCAGAAAAGTATGAAACGGACACCCTGTGTTTCTAGTTTTTAGCCCGTAACTTTTTTGTATGTTAACCGATTTTGCCCATTTTCAATACCAAACAAACCTGATACATATAAGATAAATATTTGTGCCAATCCTACGTTGCCCCGTTCGAGCCCTATCCTGCTTTCAACGGACGGACGGACATAGCTAGATCGACTCAGAATCTAACCAGGACCCAGAAAATATATACTTTGTGGTGTCTTAAATGAATCCTTCGACATGTTACACACGGAATGACAATCAATCTTTTTGATGGTGGTATAAAAAACTTGTCCAACAGTGGAGTCAGATATAAAAGCAACACATATAACGAGTGCCTAAAACTATGTTACTTTACAACAGAACGAAAAAGGTCAAAACAGAGAACACCTCTCAAACACTTTTTAAGATGATTAAGTTGGTTAAAAATAATTAGTAATTAATTTAAATAATAATCAGCGTTGGCAAAAAGAAAATATTTTTCCTACCAAAATTTTCTCCAAAAACTACCAAAAAGTGCCAACATTCTAAGTAAACTTATTTTACTAAAAATTATATTTGGATATTATTGCAAGCAAAACGTCTAAAAATAAAAGTTAAAGATTGTGGTCAAACAACTCCCAGAAAAATATAAATATATACTTTTCATAAATTTAATAGTTCACCACCTCTAAAATGTCCTTTTTAAAAGTGAAAATAAATAATTTAAGATTTTAACACTTGAAAGAAACTACTTTTATTTAAATTTATATGCTCCAAAAAAATGGAAAGTTTAAAAAATATTATTTTAAAATTTCTATCACTTTTTTTCTGAATAATAATGATGTAAAACTAAAAAAAGTAGCTAATGATTTTAACATTGTCATTGGAAAGAATATTTAAAATGAGCTGCAGAATTTGTGGTGTAAACAAAAGTTATTGATAATAACTTAAAAAAATGTAAAATACTTTTGAAGTGATGAAAATGTTATTTTTTATTTTATTTTATTTTTTGCTGAAGTTTCATTATTATTCTTATTCTGTAATTTTTTGTTTTTTCTGATAAAAAAAATATATATATATATATATATATATATATATATATTATTTCTTAAAGGTTAAAAAGCATTCTACCAAAATATCAGAATTTTTGGAACAAACCAACCAAACTACCAAACCTTCATAGATTAAAATAGATCTACCAATTTTGGTCCAATAGGACAAAAAAGGCCAACGCTGTTTTTAATATTAAAACTGCATTTTATTCCGTCTGGCATAACGGGCTTTTCTCTTTAAGTTAAAACGTTTGAATTTTCCAATAATTAAAATTTTAGAAAACTTTTTAAATGATAAATCCTTTAACGTTTATATTGAAAAAAAAAAAAAACAAAATTAAAATAATAATATGCACATAATTCCAGCAACGAGCCACTAATGCAAGAAATTATCTCTCATAGGTACTTCATGATAATTTGGGAATGATAATTTGATTTTTAGTGGAATGATAAAAACTAAATCTCGAACAAAGTTAAGAAAATCAACAAAGTACTAAGTAGCTTAAAATGCTAAGCAATGTGGGACCTCCTAGGAACTTTATAAACATATCGAACAATGTTACAATCGAACAATTTATTCTGGAAGAAATTAAAGTTTGACAACTTCCAGTCAAAAAAAAAATGCGGCTTTAATAATGCATAAGGCAGTCAATATCGAATACAACAAAGAATCTTTGCTTGTTTACTCCAATCGCAAGTTGGGTATTGTAATAAATTTTTTTACCGGGCAATATAAATCAAACTGAATTGTCATTATCTGTGAATCTGTTATTCTATGTTGTTTACTTTTTTTGATACACTCTCTCAAATTTCAATAATGTTGCACAAACAATCATATAGTAGCAAAAATTTAAATATTCAAATTAATATATTAGTGAAATCGGATATCGTTAACCCGAGCGGCATCGGACCTGAAGTTTGTAGGGTGCGTTTTTATGGGGAAAAAATTAATTTGTTTTTGTTTTTAGAGAAATTTTGCTATTAAATACTTTGTTTTGCACCTCCAAAGAGAAAATCGATTAAAAAATGTTAAAGTTATTACAAAATCCCCTGAGTAAGGAGTGTAAAATTTTTTTTAATAAATTTTTAAATAAAAAGCTATTTTCAATCAAACTTTAAAAAGGTTTGTTAAACAAATTTCAAAAAAGTTTGAAAAAAAACTATACAGGTTTATAAAAAACTGTATAGAAAATTAAAAAAGAATTAGGTCAATATCTTGTATGACCAAGCCGTGCCTGCGATTTGAATTCTGCGGATTTCGGCAAAAAGGCATTTTTTGCAGTTTTTAAATATAAAGTAAATTTTTTTTGAACTGATGTTCAAACTAAACAAAATGATTATGTAATAAGGTAAAACATATGTCAAGGAATACATTCTGTAGTTAAAAAAAATTGGACTAGGATAACTTTTAAGTCAAAAATACTCGTAGAACAAATTACAATTTTTATGGAAAACATAACAAAAAGTTTAAAAAAGTTAAAAGTTGCATGGATTTCTATGAAATTTAATCGAAATATAACTAAAGTTTATACAACATTAACCCTCAACTGACCGCTAACCCATTTCTGACCGCTGTTGCGTTTTCGCATAAGTAACTAACATCGCCTAATTAATTAATTATGCAGTTAATGCTAATTTTACAGTTATTATTAGATTAATATTTTGTCTTAAAAATAAGAGAAAAAAATCTAATTTTTTATAAATAGGCTCTCCAAAATTAGGTGTTAAAGCAATACGGACGCCTAAAACCCTAGTGTTGCGAAAACGCATAAATGGTCATTTCTTCGATATTTTTAAATCTGCTTTCCGAAAAAGTGCTTTTATGTTATGAGTATATTCTAAGGCTAAATAGCTTTAAGTTTGAAGTAAAAATATAGTTCAGAAAAATTTTCCGGGTCCAAAAATGGTACGATTTCTGAAATTTTAAATTTCGGAATGAAAAATATCTAGGCGTTCAAATTTTCTTAATTTTTTATCACAAAAATAAATTATTTTTCTTTGTTTTCCTTACAAATTTAAATTTTTGACATATGCTTTACCTTATTACATAATAATTTTGTTTAGTTTAATTATCAGTTCAAAAAAAGTTGACTTTATAACTGCAAAAAATGCCTTTTAGCCGAAATTTGATACGGCTTAGTTATACAAGTTATTGACCTAATTTTTTTTTAATTTTCTATAAAGTTGTTTATAAACCTGCAAAGTTTTTTTTCGAACTTTTTTTAAAATTTGTTTAAAAAACCTTTTTAAAGTTTGAAAATGGAGTTTTGAAACGGGCTTAAAACAAAAATAAACAATTTTAACCGAGCATAGAAAGGTGTTTGGATTATCCTGCGGAAACAAAAATGTATTATTTAAGTGAAAATAACTTTTTATTTAAACATTTATCAAAAAATTAAAAATTTCGTCCTTATACAAGTGTTCTAAAACACATTAATAGTCTGGGGAATTTGTAATAACTTTAACATTTTTTAATTGATTTTCTCTTTTTATATGTTATTTGATAGATAATTATGTGTAGATTACAATTTTTAACTTTAGGTGCAAAACAAAGTATTTGATAGCAACATTTTTCTAAAAACTGCAAAAAGACCATTTTTTTCCCATACAAACGCGCCCTATAAACTTCAGGTCCGATGCGGCACGGGTTAACGATATACGATTTCGCTAATATTTCACACAGTATGTTTTTGCAACCCAAAGAAAAATTCTAGGGGGAGTTACGGTAAAAAAGCATTTTCAACAGAAAAAACACAACTCGCATGTACTCAATTTTTCACTTTAAGAATTTTTAAAATCGTGGTGCTACAGTAAAAATATATTTGGTATAAAGCTAAAAAAAAAAAATAAAAAAAAAAACATATATCATTTTTTTAGCTTTATGTTTGTTCAGTTTAAAACGGATCTAATATGTTTTATTATACATTTTTATTTATTTTTTCTTTAAATTTTTACTTAACTATCCATTCATTCAACAACTTATTACTAAATATTATTAAATATTAGCTTTTATTAGCCATATATGGCCTGTTGGGCTTGGTTGAAGATGAAATAAATTGAAGATGAATAAATTTTATATTTATTAAAGAAAAAGAAAAAAACTCCATAAATTCAGAAGCTATCATTAAACCAATTAAAAAAAATAAAGGATTAAAATTAATGAGGAGCAATATCCACATTTCTTGTTTTAAAGCAGGAATTCATAATTCTGTCTCGTATTGACACACATGTAAAAAAAAAAAAAACTTGACCAATATCATGCCCGGATGTGTTGCTTTGTTGCATTTTCGTGATGTTTGTTACTGCTTGTGACGTTGCTGCTCTTAATAACGTTATTAGGTTTTCTTATTCAGTTTTTAAAGTTTTGAATATGGGGAGTTTGTTACCAAAAACAGAGCATTTGCGGGAAGTTTTACTTCGTTATTATTTTTTGAAGCAAACGACTGCAGAAAGCCATCATATTTTGGAGACTTTACTTGATCAAGACTCGTATCAAACGTAAAAAATGCTTCCAGAATCATTGGAGTAGATCATGTAACGATTTTTAGGTAGTCGAGCATACTATGTAGGACCAGGTACTTTTATTTGTTTGTGATCGTATTGTCATAACACTACAAAAATGTACGATAAATTGACATGACTGATAATTAAGGGTGGTCCGAAGTACTTTTCGTAATTATTGAAATGCTACAAAATTATTAGTTTTTGCTCTATGGAAAATCTAATGGTATCCAATTAAAGGTGATTATCTATACTTTTGAGTTTTTATCCACTTTTGAATAATTTTCGATTTTGTCTCATAACCTCACCTTTTATTTTGGACATATATTAATCTATGTGTTATACAGGGGTTTTCAGTTTATTTCAAAATGTTTATATATTTTTAAATATCGGAGGAAATCTACTAAACTCTGATTTATTTGGAGCATAAAATGTATAGTTTAGTTATAGAGAAAACATATCTGAACATCTGTTGTATCAAAACTACACTAATTGAAATTTAGAAACGTGTAACCCATTCACTACATTGATTGATCGCCAAACATAGCCAAATAAAGTACTTGACAATCTTTACCATGATACAATTTTAGTTAGTTCTTGCTAATATTATTGGTACAAATTGATCGTTTACAAATTAAATAGCATCATTCAGATATTATCCGTAAAGTACCCACAAATAACCAACCGAAAATATATCTTCTTAAATAATTTAAAACTATAATGTCCAAATATATCATGAGACTTGAATTGATCTCAAAAATACAAAAACTTAAGATATCATGCTCAGAATAATTTCTGTGCACCAGTTTCAATAATGCTTTATAATCCGCTGTTCAATTTTGCTTAATATTTATTAGGCATTCATATGATCCATCATTATTATACAATTGTATGCAGTATTTAATACAATTTATTAATTTTATTTATTTACATAAATTTCACACAGACGTAGCAGAAGAGAGTACAGTTTTAAGTTTGGAAGGGAGGCCCTACATACCCTTCAGGAGCGGAGCTATTAGGGCTCAAAATAGGGTAGCTAAAGAACAAAATTATCTATCGAATAGAAAATACTAGAAGTCGATATCTCTCCTGAGTACAAAAATAAACGATTTTGAAATTGAAAAATGCAAAAATTATTGTTTTTTGTTTAGTTAATAACATATAATAAGTTTTTACTTTTCTGAAAGGTATCTTAACGGAGTTGATAGAATTAAAAAGAAGCCCAAATGCAGAACAAAACTCCCTTTAAATATTTTCTTGTTTTTGTGAAGAAAGTTTATATTTGGTATATGTACAGTTACAGACAAAAAAATAGGGTCAAGTATATTTATTTGAATTTTTTTGAGTTTTCGACAAAATTTTATGCAAAACAATAAAACTTTTAATGCCAAATCATTGCCAATATATTAGGTTATAAACACATACAAAAATAATACGCGTAAACATTATCCCGAAAACGGTACATCGTCTCAAGCACGTTCAGTGTGGAACAAAAATAGGGTCTGCAGTAATTTTGTTAAAATTTGTTAATTTTTTTTTTTTGTAAAATGTTTATAAAACTTCACCTTTTTTAAATCTCGATAACGATATTCAAAATAAAATATTGAAAAAAAAGATGAGAATCATCGATTATCTTCAATTCCGAAAACTATTCGTATCAGAAAGAATCCTTGATTTGGCACTTTAAAAATATGGGTAAAATCGAAGGTTTCCAACAAAAGATAAGTGCCGAAATCGATCATTATAGTTAAATAATTTTATTTTCAATTAAATGGCAAAACTTAAGATCAATTAAAAAATATTAAGTGCAAAAATAGTTCTTCGGAAACGAAAAATCACCCAAAAATTTTACCAAGTCTGAAAGTTTTAATTCTATTAATTCGGTTCAAAATCTACTTAGAACATTTAAGAAAACAATTGTAGGAAACATTATTTCTTTGGAAGACCATTCTAGAGTTCCCTGATGAAGAGATATCGACCTGACAATTTGAAATGGTTGTAACCCTCTTCGATATATTACAAACACCATTATGCTTAATTGTACATGGGGTATTAAATATTTCCAAATCTGTATACCCATGCGAAAGTTTTACTACCAAATTTAACACTTATATTCTTCTATACAATAAATACACCTTTTTAGAGAATAATATGCAATTTTTATACTTTTGGGTACACGAGGATACCATTTGAAGCCTCCAGAATGGTATTTGGAATAAATTGTGTTTTCGCCAATTGTTTTCTTCCTGTTCTCAGAAGAAATTAAAATTACCAACCCAATATTGAATCGACTTACTGGCATTAAAAGTCCAGGACTTGATAAAAATGTTTGGTGGTTTTCTGTTCCTTAAGAACTTTTTTTACAATAAATCGTTTCAAATTGTCTATAACTACTGCCTTTTAATTGAAAATATAATTATTTAACTATAATGATCCATTTCGGTACTTATCTTTTGTTGAGACCTTCGATTTTACCCATATTTTTAAAGTTCCAAACCTATAGATCCTTTCTGAAACGAATAGTTGTAATTGGAGATAATCCATGATGAGATTTAAAAAGTAAAGTTTCATACAAATTTTAACAAAATCACTGCTATTTTTTATGTCCACACTAAAAATTATTATTTTTGCTTGAGACGATGTACCGTTTTCGGGATAATGTTTACGGGTTTTATTTTAATATAGGCTTATAACCCAATATATTGGCAATGATTTGGTATTAAATTTTATTGTTTTGCATAAAATTTTGTCGAAAACTCAAAACATTTAAAATAAATATAATTGACCCTATTTTTTATCCGTAACTGTATATGTTTAAGAACTATATAATTTATATGTTTATTCCTTAATATATTTTTTATTATGAACTGAAATAAAATTTCTTAAAACATTTTCTCTTTAAATGAACCCCTCTAGCATTTCTGATTTTCAAAAATGCCTTAAAAGTGCTAAAATGTTAATATTGCAACAATGAAGACATTCATTTCTTATTTCCTATTATTAATCAGTGTTTATCAGTATTTATCAGTGTTTCGAATGGCTGCTTAAAGCAGTCGTAATTTTCTAAACAGTTGCTTTTTTTACAGCATCTTGCTGAAACAAGTTTACTTGATTTAGTTATCCACCACATACTAACTAAACACATTTTGCTGCTCACACACAAAACTGATTTAAGCAGCATCCAGTTTTTATTTTGTTCAGCAGTCAAATTAAATAAGCAGCGCACTCACTCAGTTTTTTACTCAGCCAGTTTATTTTACGTCTTAACGTAACGTAAGAACAACTGGATAGTAAGACTGTACAGTTCTGCGCAGTCAATATACAAAGTTGTTTGGTTATGGTTTTTACATTTAAGAAGGAAATGAAGTGGTATAGTTTTTAAATGAAAACAAATAGAAAACGGTACAATAAAATACTATGAATTGTATTAAAGATATTTATATGTAGATTTATTAATTTTAATTAAAAAAACAAAAATTTTTTGTATAATATATTTATTTGCAATTTATTTAAAATTTTTGTAGAACTTTTATAAAAATATTAGATAATATTTAATATTAGTAGATGAAAAAAATATTAACTAAATATTAAATATTGTTTAAATTAAAGAAAAAAATTAAAAAAAAAATGTTTGTTCTTTTGAATAAGAAGAAAATTTTGTTATTTTGTATAATTTTCTTTGTTTTGATCTATTAAAGAAATTTGTAGTTAAGCTTAACTTTTGGACCCAATAAAAGCAATGTTTAATTGAATTAAAACGTTAAATTGTAATACGAAACTCTTTTTATTTTTTATATATATATATATATTTTTTTTTTTTTTTAATAAAGGGTGGTTCAAAGAGCTTTTTGTAATTTTTAAAATGCAATAACTGAGAAACTAATAAATATATTTTCATAACCTGATATAAGTCCTAATAATATGTATATATATACAATATTATACTGGTCAGAATCGTATATTATAACGAAATAATAAAAGAAAAAAAAATTTAGACACTTTCGGTAAAAATTATGGCTACATATGACTATTAAATGGAAAAAAGTAGTTCTAACAATTGTATATTTGACTAATTGATTATACAAGTATGTAAAATTTATGTTGAATTTTCTGTATTTTTTCATCGATATTGTTAGTAAGTTAGAATTTGCGAAATAATAATCACTAGATCATTAATACAAATAAGAGTAAATTATCTCAAAAATTGTTTATATTTGTAAATAAATTGTCGCCTTTTTTAAATATTGAACAAAATTAATCAAAAAATTACAAAGTACTATAAAACCTGGAGGGTTATTTTGTAACTAAATTCGAAAGGAAAATCTTTCGAATTTGTATACTTTATACATTGAAATTCGAAAGTGTTTTCTTTCGAATCGAATTACACAATAACCCCCCTGGTGGACAAAAATTATTCTGAGCATAATGGCCCGTTTTTTTTTTATTATTTAGGGAATTTCAAGTCTCAAAATATATATTATTAAATATTAATAATCACAGAATTGAAAATATCTTAACTTTTATTAAATTGATTAAGGATCATATTTAGTAGAAAAAATAAAAATTTTAATTTTAGAGTAGATCCGTGTGAGTGAAAAAAAAACTATATGAAATTTAAAAATTTTTCCTAACATATGGACCTACTATTCCGAAAGATATAATATGGAATGTAGCACCCCAACAAAAATGGAACTAATAAAGAGCTGAAGGAAGTACTTAGTGGTGAAAAAGTGCTGCAGAAGTTCTTTTTCTAACCCATGATTGTTATTGGTAAGATGTTCTTCTTCTATATTTCTAGTTCATTTCTTTTGCAGTTCATTTCTTTTGCAGTACTATGTTTATAAAATTTTATAACAAAAATTCTGTTTTAGAGCTATCAAAATATAATGAATATGATTTAAAATTTATAAAATTTTATTCTTAGAAATTATTAACCTTTTTTCCCGCTAGAAATTCATTAATTTTAATTTTTTTGGAAGTAATTATTATTAAATTTTAAAAAAGTTGAAACAAAGTAGTTGTAACAAAAAAGTATATATACACTTTGTTCTACTTTTGAAGAGATGAAAATGTTTTTTTTTTTTTTTTTTTGCTGGGACTTTTTAAATAAAAGTTAGCGCATTATAATTTGATTTGTTAATGTTTTACAATATTTAAATTTTGAAATAAATAGAATATTTCTTTGATAAATTGTTTAATTGACTATAGTTTTCCGTTTAAAACTTTTATTTATTAGCAGATGATCTGCTTAATTTTGATTCGTTTGTTATTATTAAAAATAATTCATTACTCAACAACCCTTCAACTCCAATTCCAATTTGTAAATAGTGACATAATTTTACTAAAAGAGAGTTACATATGTATATAATTTTCCAGCAGTTGGTTATATTTTATAAAACGGATAATTTATTATAACTTACGTGTAAATCTATAATTACGTAAATCTTAAATATTATATAATTGTTACTTACAGTGCTATTCTCTAATTCCTGACAATTATCATTAATTAATAATTACTTATTATATGCTTTTATGAGTGTGACAACTATCACCAAAAATATATAAACAATTTTTTTTTTCAAAGCCATTTTTTTTTTTTTTTTTTTGTCACTCGGTCGAGAATTGCACTGTTATTATAATTATTTTTGTATAATCAAATGTCTTATTGTTCGGCTGAGGTATCAATAAAAGTAAAAAATTAATTAAGACATTAAAGCCGATCAATAAGAAAATAATAAATTAATAACCAAAAAGTCATCAACAGTCTAAATTAATAACCAAAAAGTCTTCAACATACAAGTTAATGATTTTTATTTTTAGATAAATAAATAAATAAATAAATAAATAAATAAATAAATAAATAAATAAATAAATAAATAAATAAAAATCACAACAAATACATATAAATATAATGTCTTTTTTTATTTATCTTTACAAAATTTCTATATTTGTTAAATGAAAAATTTTTTTTATTTAAAATTAATAAAGATATATGTATGTAATATATTCAATAAAATTCATATTATTTTATTGGACCGTTTTCTATTTGTTTTCATTTAAAATAATCAACTTCATTTTCCTTCTAAAAATTAAAAACAAAAACCAAACAACTTTGTGTAATAGACCAAAACAAAGAAAGTTATACAAAATAACAAAATTTTCTTCTTATTGCAAATAACAAAAATGTTTTTAATTTTTTCTTTAATTTAAACAACATTTAATATTTAGTTAATATTTTTTCATCTACTAGTATTAAATATTATCTAATATTTTTATAAAAGTTCTATTATCTTAAATAAATTGTAAATAAATATATTATATAAAAAATGTTTGTTTTTTTAAATTAAAATTAATAAATCTTCATATAAATATCTTTAATACAATTCGTAGTATTTTATTGCACCGTTTTCTATTTGTTTTCATTTAAAACGAGAGAAGAAGATATAGTCGGTCAAGCCCGACTATATGATACCCTACACCATTACCATCCACATAATTTTGTTTTTATTTATATACAACTTACTTGTGTTAAATATTAACATAATACTAACATTTGTGTGGGATTTATGCACGTTAGTGATTTTCGGGAAATGAGTTTATATGGGAGCTATGGTCAATTATGGACCGATCTTCATGAAATTTGGTAGACGGATTTTTGCTGATATAAAACTTATACGTACTAAATTTCATTAAAATATTCCTATTTTTAAGGCATCTATAAGTGTTAAAACTCTATTCCGGGAGGACATTTGTATGGGGGCTAGGTGAAATAATGGGCCGATCATAACCAAATTCAATAGGCTTCGTCCTTGTGCTGAAAAAAGCATATGTACCAAATTTCATCAATTTATCTTCAAAATTGCGACCTGTACTTTGCGCACAAGCTTTACATGGACAGCCAGCCAGCCAGCCAGCCGACCAGACGGACGGACGGACGGACGGACATCGTTAAATCGACTCAGAAAGTGATTCTGAGTCGAACGGTATACTTTAAGGTGGGGGTCCGAAGATTTTTTCTCTGCGTTACAACTTCTGCACAAACACATAATACCCCAACCACCTTTGGTGGTGTAGGGTATAATAATCAACTTCATTTTCCTTCTTAAATGTATAAACAAAAACCAAACAACTTTGTAAATCAACTGTACAGAACTATACAGTCTTACTATCCAGTTGTTCTTACGTTGCTGAAAAAGGTTTCTACGTTGTGCTGAGCGCACACGACTAAGACGTAAAATCAACTTGGCTGAGCAAAAAACTGAGTGTGTGCGCTGCTTATTTAATTTGACTGCTGAACAAAATAAAAACTGGTTGCTGCTTATTTCAGTTTTGTGTTTGAGCAGCAAATTTTGTTAAGTAAGCATGTGATCGAAAATGAAAACTTAAACTGTTTTCAGCGCAGTCGCCAGTTGAAAAAAATTTTTGTGTGCTTAAAATTAAACGCTGGTATTTATCCGCTTATAAATGTATTACAATTTTTTAAAAAAATATAAAAAATAACGACTAGAAGAAATAAGCCTTAAAATTAAAACAAGAAATATTAGCCTTTTTCTGGCCTTATTTTTTAGAGCATTTGACCTTTTTTGACCCTTATTAAAGCTCAATTTAGCTTCTTTTTTTTCTCAACTCCTGGCAAAACTGACCAAGAGTTAAAGTATAAAATAAAATTACATTCTTATCACACAAACTAATCAATTTGTCTACAATTAGGCTTTATCTTTGGGTTAAAATTTGATCAGTAAACGGCCCTAATGTCTTGTTATGATGTTTTAAATTGGGTAAATATGTCTAAATATGTACTTATAAACATTTTAATTTTCAAGAAGATTAAAAATTTATTAAAATTTTGTTTTATTTTGGTTAATGACATGCAAACTAGATGTCTTTTTACCATAATTATTTCTTATAACAAAAGAATCGTAGTTTACTATACTGCCAACATTTTATTTTCATAGGTTAAATATTTAAAATTGTATTGGTTTTTACAATGTTTATTTTCCTAAACACACTCCTTAAAGATCGCTTTATTTACCATTGTTAAAAACATACAATTTTAGTTGCAGTTTTAATTTTTGAAAAAAAGAATAGTTTTTATAGTACAAAACTACAAATTAATTTTTAAAAATGTGCAAAAAGTGCTAAAAAAAAAAAAAATGCCAAAAATAATTCGAAAAGTGTTAAAAAAAGTGCCAGTCACTAGATTCACTTATTTGGTGCTAAACGAGTTTAAAAAGTTCTAAATTGGCAACACTGTTGGTAACTATTGCTGCTATTCCAGACTATGCATTTCAGCTAAAGGGAATGCTACAAGTGGATTCAAACATATTTTGAACTCCTAATATAATTCCCATAAATTTTTTTCTGACAGTTCATTGAAACTATCAGACATAATTTTTTATCTTAAGAAAAAAAAAGAAATTCTTAAAAATAATTTAAGCATTTTCTAATGAAGAAGAATTTTCAAAATTGTTACCTGGTAATACTTATCTGACATGACGATTTTGAGTTAATTTCAAACAAAACCCATTTCAAAATATCGCCTTTCAATAAAACTGATAACCTTGAATACCAGCCATGTTTTTAACCACTTATTGCACACATATGTGTGCAAAAACTCTAAACTCTGTTATGCAGGAATCTTATCATTTTCACATTTTCAACATTAATTCAATTTTCTTTAGATTATTTCAGAATTAGTTGTGCACTTTTATCTTGCATAACGATCGTACAATTCAAAGGGATAGGTAAAAGTGGACATGAATTCATAGGAAGACTTCTGGAATTTAAATAATTTATTTCCTAATCACTTCTATAAATCAATAAATAAAGATAGTCAAGGAATAAATTGCAAAAAATATGATTTTAGTGGAAAAGAAATGAACTAACCTTATCATTTTGACTCACTGGAAAGTTCACATTTTAAACACTTTTGTCTATAAAATGTCAAATAAATGATACCAAAAGGTGTATAAAGGAACACCTTTTAGTAATAAATATTTTAGCTAGTAGTACCATTAAATAACCCTTGTACTTTTTAATACACGGTGCAATGAAAAGTGACCTTATAATTTTGCCGGGCACCTTATATTATTTTAATATAATATTATTTTAATATACAGTAATATGATTGCCCTGAACTAAAAATTTTTGTTCTTTTACCTGTACATCTTACCTATAGAGCTCCAGGAGAGAGTGCCATATGGCACTTTTGTCCAGTAAGAATACTGATTTCTTCTTTATGAAATAGTTATAGTTTTGAGTGTTTGATTATAAAATATACATTTTATATTCAAATTTACTAGATAAAATGTACATAAATATTAAAAAAAATACAAATTGAGAAATATTTTTGCAGAATCCTTGCAATTCTAAGATTTTTAAACCGAAGATTTTGTTTTTTGTGAATATTTCCTACACAGCAAAGGACAAGACTTTGTGATAGTAAACAATAAATAAATAGAGTGGTTATATTTTTATATGCTGTGGTAAGGATTGAATCCTGGATAACAAAGCTATTACACATTTTTCATAAATTCGAGGGTTCCACCTATGAATGTTTCACTAATAAACATCAAATAAGAAACTATATTCCAACCAAGGTCTTGTAACTCGATGCGCGATTCGTAGAAGGTTAAGAAATAAATAAAAATATTTTTGTTTTCTGTATTTAGTACGAGGTCTACAATTTGTTATGTTGTGCCTAATAAAACAAATGTTGCAAAACTCTTTATTTTTGAAAAGCCTTATTTTGTATTCTTGCGATAAATACGAAATTTTCGATGCTTTCTTCACATATAAAGTGAATATTGTTCAATTTTACTTTTTACTTAAATTTTAGAGCCTCCCAGAAAAAGTGTAACTATTTGAAAATTAACTTGCTTTTAGCAAACATAAAGAATAACACAATTTTTTTTTTTTTTTTTTTTAGTTAAATATTATTTCTTCTTAAACTTCACATTAATTTGAGTGCCATATGGCATTCTTGAGTTGTAATGGGTTAAAGAAGTAGCTAGCACACCACAGTTAAACGACTGCATCTATATATATTCTTGTATTAATTATTGGTATATGAGTTTATTAAATACTTTGTGTCTTTGGAGCAAAGCACAAATCTGACTACATAAGGGTAACAACTATGACAAACGTTTTTTAGATTTGTTATGTCCTTTGTGAGAGCGTGCAAGTGTGATTTTTATTGAAAGGCTTTTTACATTACTTTGATATGAAATAAATTATGTTACTAAGCAATTTCATACAAATGAATTAAAAAATAAGTTTAAATTTAATATTTTGAAAATAAAAATTACGTCGTACGATAATATTTATTATTACTAATATATCATATTTACCTAGTCTGTGATCTGATGTGGAACATGAATCCATAAATGTTTGTGCTACTACTGATAGACAGGAATCAACAATATTTGATTTATGTATATCAAAAACAAAGTTCGGATTCTTAATAAGATTCACCCAGAATCTAAAAATTAAAAAGAAGTAATATGTTAGATATAGAAATATTTAATGTACTTACATAAATATATTTATTCATAAATAAATGATCATTTAAAAGCATGAATAATATACTTAATATTATTGTATGACATACATACATACATTTGTATGTACAATTTTCACAATATTGTATGTACAATTTTCACAATATTTTTTTTTTGTAGAACTAGTGGTCACGCAAATTTGTACAGTAAAACTAATATTTATACAAGTTGCTTTTACATGACCTAATATAAATATATATATATATATATATATATATAATACATACCTTAGTGGCAAGCTATTGCTTTTCCATGTGTGTACAACCTCTGGATCAGTAATGCCGTGTAATAATGCTTGATCGTCAAGAAAATCAAACATGTATTTTATTGCCAAAGGCAAAGCTGAACCACGATGTGCTGTGCTAAATATTGTTTCGAAAAGATCATCAACAAATTTTTGTAAAGTACCTTTAGTTGCCAGCAAACGGGTTAAATAAATTTCTGATACTAATTTGTTGACGCGTTCTCCCTCCTTTTGTATATCGTTATCGTGATGTTTTACTAAGTGCCAGTATTTAATACCGTTTTCATGCATGTCATTATTTAATGGACTTCCAGCGCGACTAAATGTTGGCGACGACGATGTATATTTTGATAAATTTAGAGTTTCGTATCTGAAAAGGAAATGAAGGAGGAAATAATTTAACATTTGTTTAACATATTTTTAATGAATAGTATTAATTATTGTTATTAAGAAATTCGTTTATTGTATTTATTAATTTAAAGTGTTATTAAGAAATTCGTTTATTGTATTTTTGTATATGTAATCATAAGACAAAATGTAAGAGTCTTCGTCTAATGAAGTTAATATTAATATATGTTGGAAATATTTAATTTTATAAGCAAATACATACTTGTGTGATTTTTCATTTTTATCCGATAGTATAGAAAAATTATAAATCGAACTTTGTTTTGGTACCAAACTTAGACCAGCACCATCAGGAACATTATAATGCTGTAAAGTATTTAGTTTTTTCCATTCGTTTTCAGTTTTAGATGTGGTATCTTCATCATATAAAATGACACGGCCGGTGGTACCTGTACGCCATTCTGAAAATATAAATGTATTATATGTAGTTATGTATGTATATGTATTTTGTTTGTTTAACTAACAGAGCGAATATCATAATAAAACCAAAACGCTGATTTAAATTAATTATATTTTATTACTATCCATCAAAAAGTTATTAAAATAGTTCAAACGAATGTAATATTTTTATAATTTCTTTAGATTATTCATTCAAATACATTCTTAATTACTTACTTAAACCTAATAAATTTATCATAAAAACAACAACTCATTTACCTTAAGTTTGAAAATTTACCTTAACTCGATTGTACTTCTAAATTATGTAATACGAGCGTAACCCGGTGCGCTTCGCTACCCCCTATTAGGGAATATCAAAGATTTGTTACCGTTTAGGGGTTTTAAAAAGTAGGCGTAAAATGTGGGCGTGGCATCCAACCCAATTCTTTCACAGCCTATAACGACCAGCCTATAACCTCATCCTGTTTATGTAGTCTGTGGCTCCCAAATCACTTCAGCGTCTCGGGCTGAAGCCCTACACAATGACAGAGTATGTGCTTCACTGTATCTAGCTCATCTACATAATAACACGTCCTACAAAAGTCTGACGTGCCAATGTACCATTTAATCATCACGTTCCCTATTGAGAAGTAACCAGTGATCATCCTAACCATGACTCTCAGACTACTACGACTCATACCCAGAAGGTGTTTCGAATCTGCCAGTTTAAGACTAGGGCACAACGCTCTAGATACCTTGCAGCCCGTTCTATTCCTCCAGACTCGATTCGTGTTGCCCAGAGTCCAATCCTTAACGGCTCTAACATAGGACCCAATCCTTACAGATATCTCCACGAAAGACTTATCTAGTTCCGAGCCATTACGAGTCAGCTCATCGGCTATTTCACTGCCAAGAATGTCGCAGTGTCTAAGAACCCCACAGATTCTTATCATGTAGACATCCATTAGTCTTCTCAAATCCTTCTTGCAATCAAGTACTAATCTGGATCTAACATAATGACACGTAAGTGCCAATAATGCTGCCTGAATATCAACAAAGATAGTAATCTCAGAGTCCCGTTCAACGTTTTCCTCCAGCAATCTCATGTGATATCAGTTCCCATAAAGTAGACACCCGCTCCCGTGCCTATTTCCATATTTGAGTCGTCTGTAAAGACAGTAGGGACTTCTTCTCCAGCCCAGAAGTCCCTGCTAGGTATGTCAATAACTGGAGTAGCCCCAAAGTCTATTATAGTCCCGACATAATCCGTAGGTTCGCCCAAGGATAATGTCCGACCATTGAATTGGACTTCGTTGAGTATTATTGTATTATTTTTTAAAAAAATAAATCAGTGCAACACCATGTGAACTCATGCATTTACTATTTCTTTGCTAGTCTTTTTTATCTTAATGTAAAGTTGCAGTCAAAGTAAAATTATCACGCGACTTTGTCTATATCAATTAAATTATAAAGGTATTCACTAGGGTAATCGATTATTCGACTTTTTGGATAAACCGGTTTTCAAATAGTTCGAATAGTCGGTAATTTGAAAAAACCGGTTGCACTTTTTTAAATTAAGAAAAAACCGGTTAAACAAAATCTTTGAGAAATGAAGAAAATATTGAATCACAAAAAGACTAAAACATTAAAATTAGGTGTAAAAATATTACAGGATTATTACTAATTTATTAATTTCGATTTAACCTTAAACTATATTTTTAAAACATTAGAAAAAATAATTTAAAAAATATTTATAAATTTCGATTCAACTATCAGTTTTAGTACATATTTTTTTAAATAAAAAGCTATTTTTGAACCGGTTTTTTGTGTTTAAAAAAACCGGTCTATTCGACATTCGTAAAATCAACATTCTGAAAAAACCGACAGCACCTTGACTAAAAAAACCGGTTGGAAAACCAAATTGAACACCCTAGTATACATATCAAAATTTTGTTACCCTAGGAATTTTTCTCTGTTTTAGCTTGACGTAAGGAACTAATTTTATAAAAAAAAAATTGTTTGGTTGATTTTTTTTTCTTATAGCAACTTATGTTGGAAATGAAATGCTTTAATTATAATTTTTGTATGTACATACATTTTTTTTTTTTTTGTGTTGAGTAGAATAAACATCACATTTGGTTCTCAATTTATGAAATAAATAAAATAAATGAAATAAATATGTAATATAAAGTCTTCGTGGACAAAATAACAATATTACATAACATAATACCTGAGAAATGTTGATGTATTTATATTATAATCAATTAATTTAAATTTTAACTAGTTCAGTAGCTCCCAAGCCATAAAAACCTTAACAAACAATAAAAATAAATTGTCCTATTCGGTAGCAACTTTAATTAGGAATCACAAATTAACACATTTAAATAAAAAAAGTAATGTATCATTAATATCATCAATCCAAATCCTATTTCAGCTGTAGTATCACAAAAAGAAGCTAAAAAATAACGTAAAAATTATGTACTAAACTAGCAAAAAGCTAGAAGGAGTTAATGAATTTTACCAATATGCAATCCTTACCATAAAAGACCTTCCAAAAAATGGAGAATTTATTCTCAGTATATAAATCTGAGGATTTCTAGTCGATCGCGAGAACACAAAGTTCCCATATAAAGTAACAGGATTTCAACTCCTAATGACTATAGAAACATAGTAAATTCCGGTATATAACGAAATATTTAAAGGTATAGCCAAAAAAAAAAGCGAACAAAATGTTGGGAAAAATGTTTACGACGCTGGATATTGTAATAAATAAAACGTACAACATTAATCAAATAATTAATTTTCCTGCTATGAACCGCACAGGTACTAAAATAAGCATCGAATTCATATAAGATATGTAACATCAACAGAACCCACGATATACGAATCCTAACAAGCGGAAAAAATAGATTGACTGAATTAATTCTACGCAAGATACTAAATGCATAAATACCTTTAATATTGCAAATACTTTGATAAATTTTGACACAGAAAAATTTTATATAATTATAAATCTGTGTACTAAATTTTATAAAGATGAATTCATAATTGAACATAGTTTCCATATAAACCCCTCTTCCGGAAATCAGTTTAACGTGCACAAATCCCACACAAATGTCAGTATCAAATTAATATTCGACACAAATAAGTAAAATTTTATGAGAATCGGACCATAATTTATCGGGCGCTTTCATTACAATGCTCCCACATAAACCCACTTCCGGAAAACGTACTAAAGTGCATAAAATCATACAGATGTTAGTATCAACGCAGTATTCTGTATTTGTTTTTTGCACATAGTAAAGGTTTTAGTCCGCAATTGGACTCAGGTCTAATATATATACAGTGGGGAGCACAAATGAGTACATGTTTGTAATTTGTGCACTTGTCGTTGCATAAAAATTAAAATAATAGAGCAAATCCAAAAATTTTTTCTTTAATTTACTTAATGTTTAGAATTTAACAAAATAATTTATAATTAAAAAATAAAAGCATCAAACTCTAAGGAAAAAAACAAACAAAACGAAAACAACTCGCATGTACTCACTTTTGAACTTTAGGGATTTTATGGAATTTTTAAAATATTTTTTTTTTACAACAATAAAAATATATTTGAACATAATATAGTGTAGTTTATAGATAAGGGTCAGTAGATTATTATATAATTTTTAGAGTTTTAAATATACCTTCAAAATCGGGTGCTATATCCGAAGGACCAATTTTTCGGACTTCGCGGTTTTAAAATGTTTATCTAAAATACTAGTTGACCAAATTAAATTTTTTAAACTGAATTAAAAAGACAAGAAATCATTGTTTTTAAAAAGTATATACGGATTTAAATTAAAAGCAAAACTATG
The DNA here is from genome assembly GCA_951394005.1 of Protophormia terraenovae. Lineage (NCBI taxonomy): Eukaryota > Metazoa > Arthropoda > Insecta > Diptera > Calliphoridae > Protophormia > Protophormia terraenovae. Next base: position 7,733,821 of record OX596078.1, read on the forward strand.
TTGAAAATTTAAGACACAAAATCAGTTTTTGAATTTTTATATCCTCCACCACCACTAGTGGTGAAAGAGGGTATACTAAGTTTGTCGTTCCGTGTGTAACACCTAGAAAGAATCGTTTAAGACCCCATAAAGTATATATATTCTTGGACCATATGAAATTCTGAGTCGATTAAGCAATTTCCATCTATCCGTCTGTCCGTCTGTCCGTCTGTTGAAAACATTCTCACATCCAAACTAATTGAGCTATTCCAATGAAAATCACTCAGGTTATTTGTTGTTCCTCGAAGAAGTTTCGGATTGCAAACCAGCCAAATCGGTTCAGTAGAAAAAAAGTTATATATCCAAATCTGAAAGAACCCCCAAACCACACTTGAACTGATAATATTTCAAAAAGCAATTAACGGATTTAAATAAAACTTAGCCAAAATGTCTATCTATATTCACTTTAGATTACTGCCAAAAATTGGCTAAATCGGTTCAGTCGGAGAAAAGTTATAGGCAAAAATATGAACAGTTCTTAAACATCATGTTATAATTTGTATATGGAGTGCATATGTGTATGTTCACCTCAATATGAATGTTGATAAACACAAAGGCATACAACTATGTTGAGTTTGATGTTTGATCGTGGTCACCATCGAACACACCACGTTCGCTACTTTTTAACAACATATGTTGATAAGTTTATTAAACTAGTTAGTAGTTCGGTGTGTTTCAAGCTGTACACATCGGTAGAGAAGGATACGTAATGGTTTTATTAAAAGTTTGTCTGCTAACATAAAGATATAAATAAATATAATGTTGATTGCATAAATATGAAATTGTTTTGATTTTTATTTAGCACATTGAAGAAAAAGTACTGATACATAATTATGTTACTTTATAATTTCTTATTCATTATAGTTTTTTGTGCGTTTATAATTAATAACTTGTAAATGTGGAGATATTTTTTTAATTTTCATTGTAAAAATAAAACTGTAATATACTTAGTTATGTGAGAATTTTGTTTATCTCTTTTTAATTTATTTAAATAACTATCTTTAAAAAGCATTGCTAATTTTTATCATTTTCTTAAAGATTAGTATTTATAAAAGTTTTCAAATATAATTTTTCAAAAATTTTGAGAGCGCCGTTGGGCAGAAATAATATAATTCAACAGTAAATGCTTAATTCATGACCGGTTAGGGTGATTTATATAAATGCAAATTACGAAGAGGGAAACTCTTATAGTTAGTTTATATTTGCTTTAGTTTACTTATTTAGTTTTTCCAACATCATCAGAGAAACGGCTATCTAATCGAATCGTTAAATATAAATTTGAGGTAAGCGAAGATTTACAGAAATAATTGATCAATTTTATTATATTGATTAAAAGAATAAGTTTTAAATTCGGTAATATTAAAATGTTTCTGAATAATTATGGCCTATTTGGTGTATAAATCTGTTTTTACCAATCGAGCATCAATTTTAACGCAAAATAAAATTTCAGTTTTTCGTTCTTTAAATCGACTTTGCACAGAAATATAAAAAAAATTGGTGGAAAGTTGCATAAAAATAAAGAAAGTCATGTTTTTATTATTCGAGTGTGCTTAACCCATTTACGACTGCTGTTGCGTTTTCGCATCAGTAGCTTTAACATCGCCTAATTATTTAATTATGCAGTCGATGATGAATTTTTTCACAGCTATTATTAGATAATATGTTGTCTAAAAGATAAGAGAAAAAATCAATTTTTATATAAATACTCTGTCCAGAATTGAGTGTTAAAGCCAGGTGTATCAAATAAATGGTTGGTGTAGTGAAAAGGCGATATTTTCAGATCTGCTTTTCGAAAATATGTTTTTATATTATGGGTGTATTCCAAAGGTAAATAAATACCTTTAAATTTGAGCCAAAAATGGTACGATTTCTGAAATTCTCGAAGCATTATATTTCGGAATCAAAAATATGTAGGTGTCCAAATCTTTTTAATTTATTATAAAAGTCGCAAAAAAAAACTTCATGCTAAATTTCGTAGTTATCTTAACGGAATCGGGTAGTGGTCGGAAATAGGTTAAATACACATTTTCTACATTTAAATGGTAATAATTGTAATTGTAACAAAACTAAAAATACAGATTCTTTACACATACAAGGTATTAAAAAAACTAACAAAATAATTTATACAAATCAAACTACAAAAAAATCTGTAAAAAATCGGGTTTTTTGATAAGAACTCCAATTTTTGCGAAATATGCAAGAAATCACATATTTTCATTTCTCCTAGCCCTTAGATTTCTTATAGAATAAATTAGTTTTCACTAAAAAAAGCATTTTTTTTTTTTTGTGAAGATAGTATATAGTAAAAACTAATTTTCGTTCGTTTCGCTCTGCAACTACTATTTAACTTTCTTACAAAATGCAATTTTTTTACTAAATGAAAAATATACTTTTATTTAAAATGAAATATTCTATTTTTTACCAAGATAATCGACTTTTTGTAAGAAAAATAAGGCAAATAGATTTTCCTCTTTTTTTTTTTACTTTTTACACATCATTTGCATAATAGTTTGTTAAAATATCTTATATACAATACAAAATCTTTATTAGAACAAGTTCATACTACTACACTATTATGGACGCCAAAAATTAATAAGTAAATTAGAAAAACATCACTTTCCGAAGAGCTTTTCCTACATAAAAACTGATGAAAACACTATCTCAGTGGTGGAGGGTATATACAGTTAGGGACAAAACTATTTGTACACCCATGCATTTCGTATATCTTCAATAATTTATAAAGAATAAAAAATTATTATATGTAGTTTTAATTCAGGTCCATTTTTATTGAATTATTTGATAAAAAATAAATTAATATATAACACATTGTTAAAAAAAAGTACAATTTAAGTAAAAATCTTTGGGACAAAAGTATTTGTACATCAGTACTTTGTACAATTATTTGTACGTTGGACTCTTGTATGATGATTTTTTTAAATACCGTTATATTTTCTTCGTTAATCGAGTTTTATTTTACAAAATAAGAAGTTGGTTTTAACGTTTTGAATAATAAGCACATCAAAAATGGGAAAGCGAAAAGAGTTGAGTTTGGATATTAAAAATTTAATTATTGATGAACATAAAAAAGGAAAATCTCTCCGGAATATAAGTAATTTAGTAAATTTGCAACATTCCACAGTACAATACATTGTAAGCAAGTATAAAAACAGCGGATCTGTTGAAAATGTGCGTGAAGGTATACGAAATATATGAGGTGTACAAATAGTTTTGTCCCTAACTGTATAAGATTCGGCATGGCCGAATATAGCATTCTAACTTGTTTCTTCTAGGTTCTACAATTTTCATCCGATTTTATCAAGTGTCACCTTTTTGTTTTACAAATGAAGTATAGAATTAGGTAGTGTATTAAAAAAAATATGTCTTAATAAAGTGTGGGTCAAAAATAGATATAACTTCATAATAATAGAAGAAAAAATTCAAAAACTGAATTTGTGTCTTAAATTTTCAACATAGTTGCCCCTAAAATTCTAAAATATTTGCCAGATTCCCTATAAAATTCTAAATAATATTGCTACAATAATCTTATAATTATATGAATCCGTTAAAAAGTTATAATAATCTAAATTTGGAACTTTAAACAAATTTTACATTTCTTGGTTTTTTTCCAAAAAGGTCTATTCACTGATAAAATTAGTTTTTTGTTCTGGGCTTTATCATTTTTTAATGTTTTCAAAATAAATCTTAATGTAAATGCGTGTAAAGTAAATTCGGATAAATAAGTTTGGGACAAAGGTCTGCCCTGTGTGCTGAAGCATTCTATATACATAAGTGCACAGCAGTTTCAACGTGTTTTTTTAAATAATTTTGTGCAACTTTTGAACGGACAAACATATTTCAATGAAATTTTACATAGTTATTACTGAGGTATTTTTCAACTGTTTTGGAAGAGCACAAGTTTCTAGCTGGTCTCGGGACAAGGGGGAGGACCTCCGAAATGGGTAACCTCGGATATTATATAATAAATAATTAAAGGAGTTGACCACTTTCGGAGGTTCTCCTCCTGTCCACAGACCAGCTAGAAACTTGTGCTCCCACAAAACAATTGGAAAACACATCAGAAATAACTGTGTGTAATTTTATTGAAAAATATACAAAGTTATGTTTTTTTGACAGTAGTGTTAGGTTTTTTATAAGCATGTTGAAGTTATAGTTGTTTTTATGGTTATATTTCTTCGAAAACGTTTTAAGAACATATTTATATAACTCCTTTTTCTTTTCTTAAAATAATTGTGTAAAATGAAAAATTATGTTAGCGAAGCCGGTTTTGGACATACCACAGAGTTAAAAACCCTTCCGCCCAGGCCGGCTAATTCGAAAAATTATTTTGCCGCATACTAAAATAAATGAATATTCGCCAAAAAAAAAAAAAAAAAAAAAATGTTTGGTTAAATTTTACAATTTTAAAATTTGAGTGATTGTTCACAATGTACAAACACCAAAAATATCCGAACATTAACACATGTCAAAAAATCCGAACACAGTGAACAATCACCCAATTTGAATTTTTGTTTTTTTGGGCGTTTATTCATTTATAGGGTTCGGGCGATTTTCCCTTGGGTGATTATTCGTACAGACATCTAACATAACACCTAAACACTTTAAGTTACTCACAAAATCAATACGCACATCTCCTAAGATCACATCCAAGTCCAAAATAAAATAAGGACTGCGCACGAAAAAATCCGTGCATGCAAATCTGCTTATAGAAGCTAAACCAATGGGTGAATTTTTTAAAGTAATATTTTTATTAATGACTGTTATGTTCAAGTTCTAAACATAAAAGAATAAATGATTTCCTGTTGTTTTTTAAGGAAATATCTGATATTTTCCAGAATTAATCTAATTAAAGGTTTTATTGAGTTTCGGTCAATTTTTGCTCAAATAGGTCAACTTATTTTAAACTCTGTTTCATTTTATGATGTGCTAATGTCTTTTAAACAATTTTCCATTGTTTCCATTGTTTTGTTGTTGTAATGAGAAGAAGCGGGAATAGGCCAGAAAACAGCGAATAGACTGTATTTTCTTAGGAAAGAAAGAAATATTTTTCAAAGGCACTCATTCACATATATTTCTGTGTTAATGGAAACATTTTTAAGAATGAAGTGTTTTTTCCCGCATATGCATATGGCTTTCCAAATCAAAAACTTTCTTGCGAATTTTGATTTCTTTTATACACGAAATTTTTCATAACCCATAATCCCTCTAGCATCTGCAATATAGAATTCCTGTGTAGGTAGTTGAAAAAAGTTACCCTGTACGAACGTTTCATCGTCTATTATACAGAAATAAAATTTCTGAAAAAATTCGTCTCATGTTATTTTTTACCTCCAAATTCTTGCTTGCGTTTCTATTAGGATTTTTTTCTTACTTTATACGTCTTCAGGCTAAATTTCTTTTAAAATTTTCTGATAAAGATTTAAAGCAATTAACTTTTTGTGACACTTTCCTTTAAGAGATTAGAGGATTTTCTCTCAAAATCCTTTCTAGTTTGTCTGAGTCCTACAGCCTGAAGATACCATTTTTCTTCCACTACCAGGATTCCATTCAGTGACCATGACTTCTTTGTATAATATTATGACCCAAGAAACTGTATTTTGTAATACGACTGCCTTCCTAGCAATTGTTTTATATGACCGATATACGATTTCATGAAAAGTTTTAATTATGTGTTTATATGTTTTTTGTTAAATCTCAATTTTAAGAAAAACTAGTTTTGCTATTATCGTAAAATTTAGCACACTGCTAGTGAGCATAATGACAAATGAAACCAGTTAACAGAATTATTTATTTTTCACCACATCAAAAGTTATAAGCCCAAGAACATGCACGGATTTTTTCGTGCGCAGTCCTTAAAACGGTTTGTAGCTCCAAACGTGATGCTCTTTGTTTTAGCAGGATTAAAACCGACCCCTGCGGTAATCTGGAGGAAAGTGAAATCATAATTGAATCTACTTAACGTAATAAATTGGTTTCTATCGGCCAAATAAGTTTACATAAGATCTAGAAAAATTTAACTAATGTTTAAGCTTTTCAATCTGAAACAATTGTGTTGAACGCCTTCGAGAGATCAAGACAAATTAGCTGATATTACCATCATTGATACTAGGCCTAACCCTAAAGTAAAGAGAACCGGTTCAAAACTAGTCACGTGACAGGTTCTCAGGGCTAGTGACCGGTCCCAGTTCCGGAACTTTATATAAGAACCTGTCACTTCTACATGGGGTTGTCATTGGAGGTGGCTAATTAGCCCCTTGGGACAGGTCACAGGATAGGTCCTAGGACAGGACCAAAAGGAGAGGTTCAGTAACGATTATTGTAATAAAAATTTTATAAAAATTCGGTAATTGTTTACATTTTAAACATTATTTTTATTATTATCTTTATTAAATTATGTTTATTTTAATTTTATAATTTTTCGTTAATGTCGATGGCGTCACCCCGGCTCGAACCCATGTTCATCTGACGTATGTTATGTTTTATAGTCTTCAACGCTTACCACTCAGCCACTGATTGTTATTGCGCGCGAGTTGCTATTTGCGCACTTAACGAGCATGTTAATAGTGACTGTGTTTGTGTCAATTGGTTCTCAATTGGAACTTTGGTGACGAGTTAGGTGTCAATTGGTACTCAACTGGTACAGAGAAACCGGTCCACTACTGCAATTACCACAAATTTCCCGCAGGGAATATCATCAGAGTAAGAAGTAATTCAGTTGTGCTAAACCCCTTCTGATAAGTATATTGATTTTCATAAATATTAATTTTATTTATTCAGTATAGTAATACAAAGCCTTCAAGCCCAAAATATAAATATGTATTACAAATTAATAATCCTGAGTTTTAAATATAGCTTACATAATAATATAAAATAATCTTAAAAAAATTATTTAACAAAAGAAAAAAATTAAATTAATCAATTAACATTTCATAGTGAGAAAAAAAACTAATTTACAATTTATAGAAATGTATTCGGCTCCCCAGCCATAAAAGTTGAAATGGTAGGCAATAATATTAGTAACTAAAAAAAAGAAATAGATGTCCATATACAGTGGTGGCCACGAATTTAAGACACGACATGTAACGAACTAAGTTGTGATAATTATTACAACCCTGCAATATAAAATTAGATTTTGTTAATTTTTCAGTGTACCCTGTAATGTTAAGATCAATTACCGTTATTTGGTTTTGTTTGTGTATACATTTTGTTGCTGTTTTTATTATATTTTCGTAAAAACGTGCTTTTGAAGCTGGTCACGAATTTAAAACATATAAGAAATATTTGGTTTTTAAGTGATTTTTTGGTGTTTTTTGAAGCTAAAAGGTAAGTAATGAATGTTTTATTCCATTTAATGTTAGAATACATCAAAATATTTAGTTAGAAATGGCCAGAGGTACTTGGAGTTCGGATGCCGAGCGAAAATTGATCCAACAAATGAATACTGATGGAAAAACAGTAATGGAAATTTCCAAGCTACTAAAATGTTCCAGATCCAAGATTTACAATGCACTGGAACACATCAAGCAACATGGCACTACCAAAAATGTCAAACAGCACCCTAGAGCCCGAAAAACTACACCCAGGGAGGATAGCTTAATTTATAAATCAGCTGCTAAAGATCCTTTCAAGAGCTCAAGTAAAATTAAAAATGAGATTTCATCGGATTTTGGTATTAATATATCGTCCAGGACAATAAGAAGACGTCTGAATGAGAAGAACTTACGTGGGTGTATTGCACAACGTAAACCACTTGTGTCAAAAAAAAATATTAAATCCCGACTAGCGTTTTCAAGAGAAAATCTCAATAAGCCGATGACATTTTGGAAAAATATACTTTGGAGCGACGAGTCGAAGTTTTGTCGCTTTGGTTCTGATGGAAAACAGTACGTATGGCGTCCTCCAAACCTGGAGCATCACCCAAAGTACACCCTTAAAACGGTTAAGCATGGTGGTGGAAATGTCATGGTGTGGGCAGCATTTTCCTGGCATGGTGTAGGTCCCATTCAGAAGATTATCAATAAAATGGACCAGCATATTTACAAAAATATACTGACAAGCATCATGATACCATTCGCTGAAGACAACATGCCTCTAATGTCGAAATTTGTGCATGATAATGACCCTAAGCACACTTCACGCCTAGTGAAGAGTTGCTTAGAGGAAAATAATATCACAGTTCTGAAATGGCCAGCTCAATCCCCGGATCTCAATCCAATTGAGAACTTGTGGAATGATGTTGAGGAGCATGTACGAGCAGTAAAGCCAAAAAATTTGACTGATTTATGGGAAGAAATTCAAAAGGCTTGGTATGCCATTCCAAAGGAGCGCTGTATGGCCTTAGTTGAAAGTTTACCCAGGAGATGCGCTGCTGTGATTCAAAATAAAGGATTTCCCACCAAATACTAATATTGTTTTATGAAGCTGAGCTTTACTTTTGTGAATTAACTTTTATTTTGCCTATGTCCTAAATTCATGACCAGGCTTAAACTTGTATTAATCTGTATAATATGTAAATAAAAATTGGAAACTAAATATAGGTAACAAACTATTGTTGATTTTTTTTCATAACATTACTAGGATCTTTAAAAAATAACATGGATCTAAAATTTGTTCGATAAGATGTAAAAATTATCAGAAATATATAAGTGAAATGTCGTGTCTTAAATTCGTGGCCACCACTGTATATAGTAGCTACATATATTAGGGTAATCAAAAACTATCAGCTAAAAAAGCAAGAAATTTAAGAGGAAAAACATTGTTGGAGTGAGAAATAATACGAAGTTTATAGGGCAAGCAATTCCAACAGCGTGCAATCCTCACAACAAATGATCTTTCAAAAGATAATTTAAAAATTCTCGGAATATAAATTTGAGGATTCCTGGAAGAACGTAAAAATATAAATTTATTACACAAGTTAGAAGGATAACTGTTCTTAATTATATTCACCCCTATTATGTAAGTCGTTGTCGACGTCGTCGTCAATTTGTACTCGTTGTCACATTAAGTCGAGATCTACATCACCTCGACGCTAAATCGGTATTTTCTAATAGTATTGTGTGACGTCGACTTGTTATCGATAATTTAAAAGAAATAAGTATCATACATAAATATTTTGTGAAAATTGTTTAATTTTATTTTGAAATTTATGTTTTTTTTTTTTTTTTTTTTTTTTTTGCACTAAATTGTTGTAAAAGATCTGCCAATGAAGAAAAGTCCTGGCACAAAAATTTGAACGCAGAATGATTGGTTAACAGACAGAAGTGAATGGTGACTTTACAAAGAAAATTACAAAACTTTGTCAATATTGAGATTTTTAGTCAATATTGACATTACAAATACCATTTTTGTTTTATCGACGTGACTTGCTGTCGACAACGACATACATAATAGGGGCGATTATAAAACAAAGCCAAATTACGATATTTAACGAAATTCTTAAAAGAGCTACCAAGAAATTTTTTAACATAAGCCGAAATACGTCTTATGTTAAAAAAAAAATCTAACAATAGTATTACCAATACATTTTAATCTATTAATAGAGAAAGCAGAACATCCAGATATTACTTTGAGACAATATAAGACTTGTGGCATAATTAGAGCATGAGCTAATCTTCGTCTAACACGAAAAGGTAAATACATGTTAGTCGAATAAATTTTCTAAGTGCACCCACACCTTTCCGGATATGAAGTCAATATGACAACCAAACGAAAGTCCACTGTCGAGAACCAAACCCAGACACTTGTGCTGACAAACAATTTCAATAGCAACATTATTAAGACAAAAAATCATATTAAGTAGAGTAGTAATCACTATTCTAAATATTAGAAGAAACTGAATCGATTGCTTGATCCTTGATAATATGCTCAACAACCTTTGATAACGCTGGAAAAACAGATCCTCAATTCCATGAACCACATGAATTATATTTATATTATGTTATTTTTATTCAGGGTATTGCTTTATATATATATATATATATATATATATATATATATATATATATATATACACAGTTAGGGACAAAACTATTTGTACACCTCATATATTTCGTATACCTTCACGCACATTTTCAACAGATCCGCTGTTTTTATACTTGCTTACAATGTATTGTACTGTGGAATGTTGCAAATTTACTAAATTACTTATATTCCGGAGAGATTTTCCTTTTTTATGTTCATCAATAATTAAATTTTTAATATCCAAACTCAACTCTTTTCGCTTTCCCATTTTTGATGTGCTTATTATTCAAAACGTTAAAACCAACTTCTTATTTTGTAAAATAAAACTCGATTAACGAAGAAAATATAACGGTATTTAAAAAAATCATCATACAAGAGTCCAACGTACAAATAATTGTACAAAGTACTGATGTACAAATACTTTTGTCCCAAAGATTTTTACTTAAATTGTACTTTTTTTTTAACAATGTGTTATATATTAATTTATTTTTTATCAAATAATTCAATAAAAATGGACCTGAATTAAAACTACATATAATTATTTTTTATTCTTTATAAATTATTGAAGATATACGAAATGCATGGGTGTACAAATAGTTTTGTCCCTAACTGTATATATAAATAAATAAATAAATAAATAAATAAAATATAGTTATTGGAATGTCACTGAAATTTACATCGCAAAATTGTTTTAATCGTAATAAATATTGTGTAAAAAAATAATGGATCCAAATTAAAATGAATTAAGAGATAACATGTCTAATTACACTGAGCTCCTTCAAAAAAAAAAATATGTACACTAGATGGAATTCTGCATGCTCAACTCGAATCTGCTTTCAGTTTTTTTCCATCAGATCGGGATTTTTTTTATGGGCGTGTCTAATATTGCGCCCTAAATAAATAATACACCAAAATATGTGGAATAACATTGGCTTTTAGTCGCTTTACTATCAAATTTTTATTCGCTAAATAGTTTAGGAGATATTTCTAAATGTTTTCATGCAAAATTCAAGATTTCTTTTTTTTAACTAAAACTATTTTTAAAAGTGAAAACATTAAAAATATTTAAGTTTATCACCTTTATCTCAAATCTGGCAAAACTGCGAGTAAATAAAGCCACATATTGTAAAAATTGATGCACAAATTTTGATTGGATTCACAGTTAAGTTTGGATACTAGGGTGATCGATTCGGTTTTCCAACCGGTTTTAAAACCGGGTTTTTCAGTCAATGTGTTGTCGGTTTTTTCAAAATGTTCATTTTTCAAATGTCGAATAGACCGGTTTTTTTTAAACACAAAAAAACGGTTTTAAAAATAGCATTTTATTTCAAAAAACATGTACTAAATACGGATATTTGAATCGAAATTTAGGATTTTTTTTTTTAATATTCATAAAAACTGTTTTAAAAATATAGTTTAAGGTAAAATTGAAATAAATTTAGTAAGATTATAAAAATAAATTTGTAATAATTATCTTGAATGAAATTTGTTTTATCTCTTGTAATACCTGCAATTTTTTTTACACCCAATTAAAATTTTTTTTTATCCAATATTTTCTTCGTTTTTTAAAGATGTTATATTAAAAATGTTTCACCTTCAGAATCGTTTCAATTGAGACAGGGTTCCATATTAAGCCATGGTTTCCGTTTATGCTAAGTAAAATTTAATCTCATTTTTCATGATTATTTTTCTACAATTTAGTAGTTATTTCCAAAAATAATTATATTTATTAAGTTTTAACCTAAATATTATTAAATTTTTTTATTTTTTTTTTATTATTTACTTATTTAGTAGTATTTTAAATACTTTCTTATGACTATAATACATAAAATTTGACATTTTTATATGTTCTGATATATCCATTTTTTATATAATTTACACAATTTCTTATAAAAGCATTAATATTTAGAGTCCGACCGAAACCGATTTTTCAAGGCCGAAACCGAACCGAAACTAATTTTCGGCCAAAAAGCCGAATATTCGGCCGAATCCGAAACTAGCCGAAACAATGTACTGATATATTATTATTTTTGTTTTTATGTATAAGCTTAAAATAATACTTAATATAATGAAAATTATGATTTATATGCAAACAATCTTTTCGTACATAATATAACAACTTGGAGCATAACATGCATTTAGCTTTTGGCCTACATACATATTTTAAAATACAACCAAATTGAATTGTTAGACATTTGTTATAGCTTTTTTTATTATTTTATAAGAGAAAGTATCAGCTTTTAAGATTTTTTTTCTAAATTCTGAGTTCATAGAAGATATTGGAGAAGATAATACTAAACTTTTACATCTATTTACCTCCTTCGCCTATTAAGTCAGAATTGAACGCCGACTGTCTTAAATTATAACAGTACCTTTTGTTTATTACTCACACAAAAATTTTAGTATGTGTCCAGTAGTAATTAAATACTATTCAGCAATTATTTTACAATGATATAAGTGGTAAGAAACATGAAAAAACAGTTTTGCCACCTTATTAATTTAGAAAGATTTCAACGTTTTTATCTAAAAAGTTTCGGTTTCGGTATTCGGCCAAAATTTTGCCGAAAACCGAATATTGGCCGAAACCGATTTTTTGGCCTAATCCGAAACCGAAACCGAATATTCGGTCGGACTCTATTAATATTTGTTTCATTTTTAATATATTTGATAGAAATATTAACTTCTGCGAAAAACCGGTTAACCGGTTTTTTCTGAATTTCAAAAAGTGCAACCGGTTTTTTCAAAATACCAACTATTTGAACTATTCGAAAACCGGTTTCTTCAAAATGTCGAATAATCAATCACCCTATTGCATACCCATGCATACCTATAGCTAAGTGGAAATACACTAGTGGGCAAAACAAAAATTTTTTTTCGTCTTAAATAAAAAATAGGTGGATTAGATGGAATTCAACGTGCTAAATAAGAATCAGCTTTTACTTTTTTTCTATCACGCATTGATTTTTTTTTTTTTATGGGCATGACTACTATGACCACGCCTTTAGGCAGTCACACTTGTATAACTCGAGAACAGTTTGTCCAATTAAGATAAATTGAACTTTTATATAGCGACCTAAATTGTCTTTGAGCTGAATTTATATAATTTTTTGTCCAGTTAATATTTCCGTAGTTATTCGGTAATTAGTACCGAAAATTTTTAAACTTATTTTTTTGAAAAGTGGTTAAAATTTCCATAACTCTCTAGTATTGTTGACATACCTTGAAGACAATTTTCGCATGCATTTTTAGATGTATCACTTATCAAAATCGTGTAAAGGGTTCTTGAGTTATAGCCTAAGTTCGACAAACCATTCTCGAATTTTATAGTGTAACCGTTGAATAAGGTGATGATATTAGTCATGCACATAAAAAAAATCAGTACCCGATAGAAAAAAAGTGAATGCAGATTCTGGTTTAACTCGTCAGAATCCACCTAGTCCACCTATTTTTGTTTCAAGACAAAATAAAAAAATAAATTTTTTGGCCTCCACTGTATTTCTACTCAATTGTATGTAACATGGGTATTTTTACTTAACTGTGAATAAAATCAATATTTATGCATCAATTTTGAAGATACATACCTTATCTTATTCGCAGCATTACCAGCTTTAAGATAAAGATGATAAACTGTAACATTTTATATGTTTTCATTTATTAAAAGAAATTTTAATAACAAAAAAATCTAAATTTTTTATGAAAATGATTTTTTTCGGACAAAATATTTCAAAATAACTCCGAAACTATTGAGCACATAAAAAATTGGAAAATTTTAGGATATTTTTAGTCCGCATCTTTTGGTGTATCACTTTAATCAATCGTACACGCCGTTCTTGAGTTATGAGGAAATATACTAGAATAATGGCCTTACTATGGACGAAATATTAGACACGCCCATAAAAAAATCCAGACCTGATGGAAAAAACTGAAAGCAGATTCGTGTTTAGCACATCAAAATACATCAAGTCCAACTATTCGTCTATGGGGGAGGATTTTTTTTTTGTTGACCAGTGTTATTAATATATTAAGTGTGTTTTCGTACTATCCAGCAACTTTTCTTGAGAGAGTAAGAATAAATTTATTCTCAAATAGAAAAAATATGAAAAAAGTAGACGAACAACATTTTGCAAAAATTTGCAGGTTTTTGTTTGTAAACAACAAAAAATAATGTCCCCTCATTAAATTAAAAAAAAATATATATATACAGTTAGGGACAAAACTATTTGTACACCCCATGCATTTCGTATATCTTCAATAATTTATAAAGAATAAAAAATTATTATATGTAGTTTTAATTCAGGTCCATTTTTATTGAATTATTTGATAAAAAATAAATTAATATATAACACATTGTTAAAAAAAAAGTACAATTAAAGTAAAAATCTTTGGGACAAAAGTATTTGTACATCAGTACTTTGTACAATTATTTGTACGTTGGACTCTTGTATGATGATTTTTTTTAAATACCGTTATATTTTCTTCGTTAATCGAGTTTTATTTTACAAAATAAGAAGTTGGTTTTAACGTTTTGAATAATAAGCACATCAAAAATGGGAAAGCGAAAAGAGTTGAGTTTGGATATTAAAAATTTAATTATTGATGAACATAATAAAGGAAAATCTCTCCGGAATATAAGTAATTTAGTAAATTTGCAACATTCCACAGTACAATACATTTTAAACAAGTATAAAAACAGCGGATCTGTTGAAAATGTGCCAAGAACTGGACGGCCAAAAAAGGTTTCCAGACGGGAAGCGAACTTGGTGATAAAAGAAGTGGCAAGAAATCCAAGAGTAACTCGGGTAAAATTAGCGGAACAAATCGCAAATACTACCGGAACAATTGTTCATCCAAAAACAGTAGGGAGGATCTTACATTCTGCGGGATATGCAAGTAGAATTCCCCGCAAGAAACCGCTGATTAGTAAAAAAAAACCAGCATTTGCGTTTAGAGTTTGCCAAACGATACATTGATAAGGACGAAGAATTTTGGAATAGGGTTTTGTTTACTGATGAAACCAAAGTCAATCTTTTCGGAAATGATAGCAGGGGAAAAGTGTGGCGCAAAAAAAAACAATTTGACCCCAACAGTGAAACATGGTGGGGGAAGTGTTATGGTATGGGGGGCAATAGCAGCCAGTGGGTAGGGCGAATGGTATTTATAGATGGTGTAATGGACCAGCATTAATATAAACGTATATTGGAAGACAATTTGAAGGATTCCGTAGATGGTTTGGGTCTTGGCCAAAGTTGGATATTCCAACAGGACAATGACCCAAAACATACAGCGCGTTCAGTGAAGGAGTGGTTGCTTTACCATGCACCAAGACAACTTAATTCTCCTCCCCAATCACCTGACTTAAACCCCATCGAGCACTGTTGGGATATTTTGAAACGTAAAGTCGCTACAAATCACGTCCGAAGCAGGGATGAACTTAAAATTGCTTTGGAGGAAGCCTGGAAGGAAATATCTCCAGATGAAACGAGAAATTTGGTCTGATCGATGCCCAGAAGATTACAGGCCGTGATAGATGCAAAAGGAGGACCCACAAAATATTAAATTTTTCCAATATAAGTATTATAAGTAGGTGTAGATTATATGTACAAATACTTTTGTCCCAATGAATTTTCATTATTTTGTATTTTTTTAAATAATGTGTTGGATATTAATTTTGTTTTTATAACTTAATTAAATAAAAATATATTAAAAATAATACTGCATACGACAATTTTAAATTCTTTATAAACTATTGAAGGTATACGAAATATATGAGGTGTACAAATAGTTTTGTCCCTAACTGTACATGTTTGTGTGTGTATTTATATTCTTAACAGATTTGTTTCTGGACCATAACTCTGTTGATTATGAACGAATTTGGTTTATTAAAAAAACCGAAATTTTATAAAAACATTTATGACTGATCTATATAAAATAAATCTGTAGCTTGAACAAGGGCTTCAAAAATAAAAAATTCGTTTTTCCCGATATCTCAGTTATTACTGAACCGATTTATTTAATTTTTTCAGAACAAAAATTCAGAAAATAATTTTCGAGCCCCCTTTAAAAATTCGATGTCCCTGGTATATGCAGAGGCTTCAGAAACTGAAAAACCGGTTCCAAAAACCGGTTTTTAGAGCATATCTCCGCCATTTATAAACCGATCCTGCTGATTCAAAAAACCGAAATTTAAAAAAAAAATATTTGTGACCGATCTGTATAAAAATAAAAAACCAGGGCTTCAAAAAATAAAAAATGCGTTTTGTCCGATATCTCAGTTATTATTGAACCGATTTATTTCATTTTTTCAGAACAAAAATTCAGAAAAAAATGTCCGAGACTTCTTTGTAAAAACGAAGTCCCTAGTATATACAGAGGCTTCAGAAACTGGAAAACCGGTTCTAAAAACCGGTTTTTTTAACATATCTCCGCATTGTATGAACCGATCTTGCTGAATTCCAATAGCAAAATTCTCGAAAGCATTTTCGATCGTTTGATATATATATTATATATGTCAGTTATCGGTGGGCTTCATAAACGCCATTTCAACCGACACACGGACGGACGGACGGACATGGTCCTATCGTCATCATTTCTTACAAGGATCCCGAAAATGTCAAATTTTTTGCTCTCCGACGAAAATTGTGGGAATTACAAACGGAATGACAAACTTATATATACCCTTTACACCTTTGGTGAAGGGTATAAAAAGATGAAATTCCTTAACTAAAAACGCTAACATAGTATCTCTTAAAATGATGTTCAACAGAAAATACAAAATTTTATAAATAAATTTTTATGGAATTTTTTAACACAAATCTAAACAATATTTGTGTACTATTTTATTAATTTTTTATTTTTTTTTGCTTTTCGTAGAATTTGTGTTTTTATACTTTGATTTTCTTTGTTTATATTTGTAAATTAATGATCATATGTTTCGCTGATGGAAGTTGATGGAAGAAAAACAGCCAGCAGCTTTCATCAATTTCCCCTTCAATGAACTGTCAAATTTTGTCTCTCTCTTGCTCTCAATTGCAAGATTTTTAAAGTAAACGAACGCGATTTAGCAACTTCCAGCAACATTTTGTGATAATTATCACAAAATATCAGGTACGCGAACACAGCTATTATTAAATATCAAGAGATTTTTATTCTTAGAATTTATCAATCGCAGTATGGTTTTCGTCAGGAGCATAACACTACTTCACTTCTTCTTAATCTTACTGACTGCATTAGGGAGGATGTTAATTATGACAGATTTAGTGTTCTCGTTTCGCTTGATCTCTCAAAAGCTTTTAATAATGTTGACTTTAGGAGAATGATTGAATTGTCAATTTTGGGTTTTCTATACTTGCAAGTTAATATCATCATACTTACATGGAAGATATCAGTTTGTGTGTGTATAAATAATCACCCCTATCGTGATTAACAAGTGGAATTTTTGTTTCCATGAAATTTTTATCTCCCTTGAAGGGAAAAATACTATCGTGAATCTCCCGTGAAAAAAATTCCCGCTATTAATTCTCAGTGAATTCAAAAAAAGAAGAATTAATAAAAAAAAATAATATAAATCGAAGAAAACAAACCAAATTAAACTGAAACAAATTAAAGTGTAGAAAATTTTTAGAGTTGGGACAATAATTTTATTGCAAGAGGTGGAAAGCAAGCACCAGGTTTGCGGGACGCATCTAACCCCCTGGAGTTATCCGAAACTTTTTATGTGACATACACTGTCGGACAAAATAAAATGCGGTTTTTTACTCTTGCTATTTATTTCATAATAATTGCATCCTAGGTTCATTATGGTCTACTTTTTTGGTGTCCAGGTATTTGTCGTTTTATATTCTTTAATTTAATAAACAAAAGAAGTTTTTGAAATATGATCATTTCGAGTTTGGAGTAAAAGTGTTGTATTGATCATGGATTTTGTGCCACAAAATAAAATGACACTTTACTTAATTTCTTAAATTTGGCTTCCAATTTTCGAATTTTTTGATGCAAGATGGAAGGCATATGCTTAAAAAGTGCTAAATTTTAATATTCTATTCATTAAATTCTATTAAAATTATTACTGCATTTGAAAAATAAGGATAGATTCGGCCATATTATCGGAAAGTCTTCGACCACAATCCAGTAAGATTTCTTGATTCCAGATTGAGAAAATGAAGTCAAATTAATTTTACATTTAATTATACAAAATTACAATTTAGAATGAAAATAATAAGAAATTGAGGGGCCAGAAACCCTAATACTGCGAAGTGAAATCGTAGCTATATCGCAATTCTCGCCAAAAAGAATCTAATATTTCTAAGCGGAGAGATAAAGGAGGAAGTGATTTTAATTATTACAAGCCTAACTGTCCAGACAAGGTTCAGACAAAAGGGTGTCATATGCACCAAGTTTAAGAAAACATTTTTTATACGATCTTCTAATACAAAAATTTAAAACTTCAGATTTTCCATGGCAGTTTCCAAAATTATCCAGTTTTTTAAAAGTTTTAATAAGATTTATGTTTATTCATCCAAACAAATGCATTTTAGAATGGTTTATTACGGGTCACTTTTTTATATTAGCACAACAATGATGTGACTTTTACTTAGAATAGGTACTTCTAAAACTCCTATATTTGAACTTTTTCCTGGCAGTAAAAGCTAATTTATTTATAACTACTTCTTTTTGTATATATTTAAATGATGAAACTAATTCTCTTTTGGCGAGAATATTGATACCGTTACGATTTTACTTCGTAGTCTTAGCGTTTCTGCCCTCTCAATTTCTTCTAAATTTCGTTTTGAATTGTTATTTTGTATAACGAAATGAACGTTTTAGCCTCACATTCTAAAATGTTGCACTTTAAAGACAAATACACTAATTTTACCTTATTTTCCCTATCTGGAGTCAAGAAATCTTTCTGGATTGTGGTCGAAGACTTTCCGATAATATGGCCGTATTCATCCTTATTTTCTAAACTTAATAATAATTTTAATAGAATTTAATGAATAGAATATTAAAATTTAGCACTTCTTAAGAATATGCCTTCTATTTTGTATCAAAAAATTTGAAAATTGGAAGCCAAATTAAAGAAATTATATAAAGTGTCACTTTATTATGTCGCACAAAATCCGTGACCAACACATCACTTTTGCCCCAAACTCGAAATACACATATTTCAAAAACTTCTTTTGCATATTAATTTGAAGAATATAATACGACAAATACCTAGACACCAAAAAAAAGTAGACCCATTATGCACCAAGAAGACAATAATTATGAACTAAATAGCAAGAGTAAAAAAACGCATTTATTTGTTTGATTAATTCTATTAATTATACGCTGATGATGTTGCATTGCTTTTCAGTTCAAACCGTGATTTTCCAGACGTTTTGAAAAATAACATTAATTATACTTTGAGTATCGTATCAGATTGGGAGTTTCTAAATTCAATGTCTCTTAATGGGTAAAAAAAACAAAGGCAATTGTTTTTAACCCATTTGACCGTTTTGCTGTTGATTTGGATATTTTGATTGATGATGTGCGTGTAGTTTTTAAATCGAATAAGGTGTTTAGAAGTCATATTTGGATATTACTGCAAACTTTGAGGAAAATACATTCAGCAAATGTATTTTATCCACACCATGTTAGATATAGGTTGGCATACTCTTTACTTATGTCCAGTGTTGCCAATTTAGCACTTTTAGTACTAGATCTAGCACTTTTTAAACACGTTTAGCACCAACGAACTTTTTTTGGCATTTTTTTTTTAGAACTTTTTGCACATTTTTAATTAATTTTTAGTTTTGTACTATAAAAACATTATCAGTTTTTTTTTTTCAAAAATTAAAACTGCAACTGAAATTTTATGTTTTTAATGATGCCAACTAATGCAATATTTAAGGAATGTGCTTAGCAAAATAAACTTTGTAAAAACCAATACAATTATAAATAGTTAACCTAGTAAATAAAATTTTGGCAGTATAGTAAACTACAATTCTTTTGTTATAATAAATAATTTTGGTAAAATAACAACGAGCTTGCATCGATGTCATTAATTAAAATAAAACAAAATTTTAATCAATTTTGAAACTCTGAAAATTAAGATATTTATAAGTACTACATATATATTTAAATAACAATTTACCCAATTTACTGATCAGATTTTAACACAAAGAAAAAGCCTAATTGTAGAAAAATTGATTAGTTTGTGTGAAAAAAAAAATCTAATTTTATTTTATACTTTAACTCTTGGTCAGTGTTGCCAGGAGTTGCGAAGAAAAAAGAAGCTAAATTGAGCTTTAAAAAAAGGTCAAAAAGGCCAAATGTCCCAAAAAAAAAGGCCAGAAAAAAGCTAATATAATATTTATTTTTTTAATTTTAAGACTTATTTTTTCTAGTTGTGGTTATTTTTTCATATTTAAAAAGGAAATTGTAATACATTTATAAGCAAAATATAAAATTCCTGCCAGCAAAACGACCTAATGAAAAATCGTAAAAAAAAATCCCATATAAATTTGTATTATTTTTCATTTGAAAGTGATCAAAAAAGGTTAGAGGGGTTCATTTAAAGAGAAAAAAAAAATAATTCTGGAAAAGGAAGGAATTCTAAATATTTTCACATTTAAGAACTCCTTACCTGGTAAAACGTTGAAAAGGAAGAATATGGTATTATTCACAATTTTTCATGGCTAAATGTGGAATATAAATGTAAAATTTTTTGATAAAAAATCGTAATGGCTTTCGGTGATTTTACCATATATGGAGTCACATTTAATAAATATAAGAGAATTTGAGTGTATTCAAAAACCAAAACCGGAAACCGGTTAATCAGTTTTTACTTTTATTTATTTTCGAATTATTCGATATGCCGGGTTTTTTCTGTCGGTTATTTAGAATTTTTTATATTTGTTCGGGAAACCTTATTTAGTGCGGATTCATTAAACCAATCAAATTGTTCGAAAATTAAAAATTTTAACAAGTATTTTTTTTTTCTAATAGTTTTCATACAAATTTTATTTTTAAGTAATTCGCTTATTGTTCTGAATAAAGCCCAAAAATATTTGAAAGTATTTCTAATTATCAAATAAAGCTCTAAGTTTAGATGTTTAAAATTTATAGTTAGGCAATACAAAAAATGAAAACGCTTTGATAGCGCTCTTCATGATGGTAACAGCTTAATGAGAGCGCTCTGATATAGTGTTAGTAGTTTTGTTCACATATCTGATATTTTATGATAATTTTCACAAAATGTTGCTGGAAGTTGCTAAATTGCGTTCGTTTACTTTAAAAATCTTGCAATTGAGAGCAAGAGACAAACAAAATTTTCAGCTTATTTTATTGTATTGGTAAAAAATTATATTTTAATAAATCAACTATCAACTTAATGTTTTTAACAAATAATTAATGTCCGACCGAACGGTCGGGTTCGGCTACGGTGTTCGGTAAAAAGTGATGTTCGGTGGGTGTTCGGGGTTCGGCAATTTTATTGGCCGAACTTTACCGAACACCGAACTTTTTATTAAATCTGAATTTAACGTGTATTTGTATCACCAAAAGCATAAAAACAGTACAATTGCAATTATAATAACCAAAAGAACGTAAAAAAAACAAAGAAAAGGATTAAAATTATTTTAATCAAGAAAATTAAATTTTAAAATTAAACTTTAATTTCTCAAAATACAAATATCTGTACATTTCCAAATTATATTTAAGTTATATGCGTTCAAACAGCGTCTAGAAAGTACTTTCCGGTATTTTTGTTAATAATAAATATTTTTTACATATTTCAGGTCCTATAACAAAAAGTTCGGTTCGGGTTCGGCCGAAATTTGCAAAATTGACCCAAGTTCGGGTTCGGTTTGAAAAAGTGCGTTCGGTCGGACTCTACAAATAATATTTATTATAAATAACATTTTATTTTTATTTTGTTAACAAATATATATATATTTATATATATGCCAGTCCCGAAAACCCGGGATTGAACAAAAAAAATCCCGGGATTTCAATTTCGGGATTTATTCACATAAATACATTCCAAAAAATGAAAGACAGAACATTAAAACATTTACAAACATTTTTCAATAATTTTTTAAAAATCGACTATGTTTTGCTGTTACGAATGAATTTCTTTAATTGAAATATGTATACAAAATGTATTTTTTTCTTATATTTAAAATATGTTCATATGAAAAATAAATCCCGGAATCCCAAAAAATCCCGAGATCCCGGGATTTGAAATTTTTAAATCTCGAATACCGGGATTTGAAAAAACCAGTCCCGTTTGGCATACCTAATATATATAGATTAGCGTCTTTTTTTTTAATTTAATGAGGGGACATTACTTTTTGTTGTTTATAAACAAAAGCCTGAAAATATTGTTCGCGTCCTTCTTTAAATATTTTTTTAATTTGAGAATATAAATTGGTTTTCGCTCTCTCAAGAAAAGTTGCTGGATAAAACTTGCTGGAAAGTACACGAACCCAGCTAATGTTGTAAGTAACAGCTTTGCGTTTTAAAGCTGACCTAATAAGAAATCAGTTGGAAACGACATCGCAGTCCAGTGATTCCAATTGGATTCTAGAGTTGGCTTATAAAGCTGTCAAGCACATTGCAAGGATCTACATATTTTGCCATAAATAAATTTTGGAGTTTTAGGTCTACTTTTAAATGTTTCCTTAAATGTGAATAAAAAATATCGATTTATTTTTATAAAATAAACATGAATTTTATTACTTTTTACCAAAATATTCAAAAAAAACAAAAATTCGTAAATGAAATCCGACAGATGTTAGCTGGTTGGTTTGTTTCCAATAGAAAAATCTATAAAATTATATATTTATGCTGATGATTATGGTATTGTTTAAATGTGGACGTGATTTTCCTGATATATTAGAAAATAATATACATTTCTGCTAGAATCATGTTGTGGAATTGACTCTGTCAAATTCATTTCAAATAAATGTCTCTACGACGAAGGCGTTAAGTTTTGGTATGTCACATCGCTTCGTTTTAATTCTGAAATCAAGCTTAATCGAACTCGAATTTGTGGATCGACTTAAAATATTAGTTTTTTTAATTGATGACAGACTCTCTTTTGGTTCACATTTGGATGGTTTAATTGCTAAAATTTGTGGTATATTACGCAGATTATATTCTGCTAATATATTTTTTATTTTTCAAATTAGGAAAAAGTTAGCACACGCGTTATAAATGTCTCTTGTTATGTATAGACTTGAGGTTTTTTCTGGAACATCTACAGTTTATTTGTACAAACTTAAACGTACTGTCAACATGATAATTCGTTTTATTTATAATATAGGTTTGCGTCATCATGTTTCGGGCTATGTTCAACAGTTTCTCCGTTGTTCGTTTGAACAATTTTTGACGTTGAGGAATATGATGCGTTTCTACAGTGGCATTGCGAGTAGTAATCCTGAATCGCTTTGCAGACACTTTGTTTATTTTTATTTATCTATCAATAATTCAAATTTGGTATCTTACTTATAAATTACAATTTAGAGTTATTATAATCAAGATATTACAGCAAATAAATACATGTTTAATAATAAAATATCTTTAATTTATAATAATTTGGTTTATAGGAAAACGATAGAGAGAAAAAACCTGTATATAATATCACAAAAAGTTGTTTAAAAACATGACATAATTGAATATATACCTGTGGGTATCAGTCATATCAGTATAACTCTTGAATCATTAATTAATTAATGATTCAATATTTCTTTGGCGAGATAGTCTGTTCAGTTCCGAGGTAGGAAATCGTCTTGGAAAATTGTAAATAATTTTCAAATTTTTATTTTGAATAATCTTGTTTCTTAGGAATTTTGCTCAAATCGAACGAACATCAAAAATCAGAAATATAAAAGTTTATTGCATAATTCGAAAGCGCGACCAAAAAAATAATAAAAGTGTTCTACAACATATTTCTAAAATTTTTATATCATTCTGATTATTTTAGTTTAAAAATTTTTAATAATCGTTATTTACAGTCCCTGGTTAAAACAAAGAATTCAAAAAAAGAATCCTGTTCCAAAATATTCCCAAAGGAATTTTAAGTTAAAAAAATATTAAATTCAATAATATGATCTCATGATTCAACAATTGAAATTAATATTTGTCGTCATAGATAAGATCATTATATCTCATTCTATAAAAAATAATATTAAATGCAATATTTGTTGTTTTGTTTTAATTATTATTTAGTTTTTTATAAAATTTAATTTAATTAATTATTTGAATACGTATTTTTAATAGAATCTTTGTTTTTTGTTTTAGTTTTTTATTAAAAATTTATTTCAACCCCCTTCACTTTACTTAGAAAGTTTTTTCATAAACATTTTTGAAAAACAAAAACAATTTATATGAACTTTTGTTCCAAGTGAGTAGTTTGGAGAAGTGGTTTACAAAATAAGATTAATTTCATATCTTAATAATAAAAAAAAAATTGTTAGGTTAAAGAAAAGTTTTTAATTTTTAACTTTAATTACAATAATTTTGCAAAAAATCTTATATTAGGGCACTGCCGGCCAAATTATTTTCCTGACTACATTCACTACTGCCTGGCAGAGTTGGGGGTAGTGCACTAAATTTGCAGTTTCCACTAACACTTAGAGATAGTGCAAAATTTGTAACTACAATATTTATTTTTTAGTGGTGAGTTGAAAAATATCAGCCTCACTTTTTTCCAATAAAATTTATTAGTTATAGTTAAAATTTTTTCAGCTCAAGCCTAGTGCAACATTTTTTTTCTTCACTAAACACTTTAGTGCAAAAAACAGCATTCCACTAATGATAGTGGAACTTAAAAATTGTTCACTATATAGATCTTTGTAATATATGTATGTTAATTGGCCTAAGATGGCTTTTTATATTACTGTGAATTTTTTAAATAAAATAAAATAAATAAATTGAAATGACCTAATGTTTTTTTAAACTTTCTTCACTAAATATAAAACAAAGACTAACGCCAATTTTCACAAACCAGTTTTAAACTTAAAATGTAATTTAAAACATAAATTGTATACAAATATGGTCTCTTAAATATTCGAATTTTCAAAAATCCTTTAGTAATGGATATATTTTTCGGGAGACCAAAATTTTATCTCTCTAACTTTAGGCGTTCGGTCTGTGGAATGATAAATTAGTCAGTAACGTTACTCGTTTATATATGTATGTCCCAACATACACAAATACGCTTACAAGATTTCCAAAACACACTAGAAGAAATTCTAAATTATGTAGTGTTGTTCTAAAACGATTATAACTTTGATAATTACCATCACAGCCTTCTAAAATTAGTTCAGTGGGTTGTGATTGTTTGGAAAAATGTCATGTTTATGTTTAGTGAAGAACAAAATTTCATTTTTATGTTTTGTGAAAAAAAATTATTTGCAGATTATGTGTAGTGACTGTTCAGATTTTGCACTATTGAGTGCAGTGCAAATTTTTTTATTACCACTAAATTTAGTTATAGTGAAAAAAATGCAATATCACTAAAATTTTTTAGTGGTAGTGAAGAAATGTTTCACTATAACTATAGTGGTGGCAAATAGTTAAAAATCAAAATTTGTTCACTATAGTGCGATTTAGTGAAAAGCTGAATGCACTCACAATTTAGTGCACTACCCCAACTCTGCTGCCTGGTACAGATGAAACAAAATCAATAGCTTCCTGTAAATTACCTGGCAAATTTGGCAATTCGCATTCTTCACAAATATTGTGAATTACAGCTGTTGCGAAAATTATACCTTGTACTTTGTTTATATTTAAACGAATTCCCAAAGAATTTGAAATCGCTTTTTCCAGACTCCGTAGTGTTCTTATTTGCGATTCATTATAGAAACTTTTTGCTGGAGTTTAAAATTTGTCATAATATATTTCTTATTAAGATATCCGCTATCTCCCACAATTACAGCACTTTCGAAATCACCACATTCAAGTTTTGAATAAACCTTTGAATTTCTAACTAAGTTGGAGTCATGTGATGAACCTGGCCAACGAGTAACAATAATCGTTATTTTTAAATCACACGTTGTTTGAACGTTAAGGGAAAAAATCCTTCTCTATTTTTATATATTTCTGCATTGTTGCCTCCTGGAGATATAATTTTTACATGCGTGCAGCAATAACTTTAGGAAATTTTGCAATTTCAAAGATTTCTTTTTTTGCTTGGACAAGTTCTTTTTCAGATTGAGGAAATTCAATGAAACTATCCTTTAACAAAGCAATATAATGGGTCATACATGCAACCACTTTTGAGACAGTTGATTTCGACACTCCATTTATATAACCTATCGTCATTAAAATTCCCCCAGTTGCGTACACTCTCTGAGTTATCAATAACATTTGCACTTCTGATAAAGCATTGTTCCTAAAATATTTTTATTACAATTTTCTTTATTTATATTTAAGACACGAAATACTAACCATTTTGTTAGATTTTTTATGTGAGGTCCTATTAGCTCTAAAACTTTATATGCAGCAGACAATTTGGTCAAACGGAATCGTTCAACAAATCCTGTGTCGTTATATATATATCAAAATGATTTGGACGTGTTCTTATCACTCTTGGCTTCCTGATAATAGTTAAATTAAAATTTTCAATGATTTCCAAATCACTTAAATCTTTGTCAGCGATGGATTAATCCATTTTAATTGTTTTTTGCACAAAAATAAATTTTATTAATTTTTTTTTTCAGCTGTTTATACTTTTGACAGATCTAAAGCAAGATTAACCCGCCAATTTTAGCCGTTTAAACTAGGAAAGAAATATAGATAATCGAGTACTCAAAAACAACATACGAAAATTTAATCGCTAATCTTTCATTGAAAAACTGGATCTAAGTTGTTGCATTTTCAATGTACACTTTTACAGATCAGAAACAGTTCTAGTAAAAATATTGAATAAGTCATCAATAATAAACAATTCATGTACTGTGTTAGATGTAAAATGGGGTGTCCTTACGTCATCAGCATAAGTTCTAGCGGCAAAATGGGCATCGTTTTCAGGCATTTTAGCAGTATTAACCATGTGACTGGCATTGTTAGGTAGTTGATCCAAGAATTGATGGAAACGTTGGTTTTGTAAGGGTCGGTTTTCCTTATTAACATTCTCTCGCATGATTAGATATTCCTTGCGGCTGGGGCATCAAGGATCGTCAGCATGTGGTTTGTATTTTTAAGATTTTTTTGGTGCAATTGAAACACTTATATACTGTTACGTTTCCTTCAGGTATTTTATTAATTGAAAACAATCATGTTGGAGGTCACCTGTCTAACCTAACCTATCTTCAGGGGAAGAACGAACTGTATTTATTTCTTTAACACTAGTTACAGCAACGTTATATTCCATTTTGAGTTCTTCCTCAATTTCCTTTGGGTCAATTATGGGAAGGCCGTAAAAAATAGTTTAAACAGTTTAGTATATTTACTTTCAAGCGTATAGAACTCAAAATTTGCAGCACAAAATTTGTTCTTAGCTAGATCATAATTAGACAATGATGAGAAAATTATTTTTGTTCCAACTTGCGTTCTTTTGAAATCATAATCCTTTCCAATTAGCTTAAGTACTGAAGTTAAACGATGGGCGGCTACAATTGGGGGAACTACAACTTTGGACTCCTTCTTTTCTTCTTGGTCACCTTCGCTAAAAGTATCCTCTTCATCATATGACTTCTTTTTTGGGGCACTTCCCCAACATTACTTTCTTCTTAAAACACTCATAAAAAAACTTGTTTATACTTTGTTTTTACGTTTTGTAAATAAATAGAATTCATTACTAATGTTGTTATTGTTTTTAACGGTAATATATTCTGTTTTTGTCTAAAAAAAAGCAAAACGAAGAACAATAATAACACTGGTTGACAAAAATTAAATTTTTTCGTGCTCCTTCAAAAAAAAATATGTAGTCTAGATGGAATTCCGCATGCTAAATTCGAATCTGCTTTCAGTTTTTTTTTTTTTTTTTTTTTCATCAGGTCGAGATTTTTTTTATGCGCGTGTCTATTATTGTGCCCTAAATAAGCCGATTACTCGAGTATATTTCACTATAACTCGAGAATGGTATGCACGATTTACAGTGGGGAGCACAAATGAGTACATGTTTGTAATTTGTGCACTTGACGTTGCATAAAAATTAAAATAATAAAGCAAATCTAAAAATGTTTTCTTTAATTTATTTTATGTTTAGTATTTAATAAAATAATTTATAATTTAAAAACAAAACCAACAAGCTCTAAGAAAAAATCCAACAAAATGAAAACAACTCGCACATACTCAATTTTGCACCTGAGGGGTTTTATAGTATTATTAAAATACTTTTTTACAACAATAAAAATATATTGGAATATAATATAGTGTAGTTTATAGATGTGGGTCAGTAGATTATTATACCATTTTTAGAATTTTAAATATACCTTAAAGATCGGTAGTTATATCCGAAAGAACGATTTTCCGGACTTCGCGAATTAAAAATGTTATATATAAAATACCAGTTGACCAAATTAAATTTTTTAAACTATATTAGAAAGACAAGAAATTATCCTTTTTAAAAAGTATATACGGATTTAAATTAAAACTATGTTGACTATTTAAGACACAATTACTCCACCTATTTTTGTTTCAAGAAAAAAAATGTTTGCCCAACACTGTATTTCTACTGAATTGCATGTAACATGGGTATTTTTAATTAACTGTGAATAAAAGCAAGATCTGTTCATCAATTTTGAAGATACATGCTTATTTTATTCGCAGCATTATCAACTTTAAGATAAAGATGATAAACTGAAACATTTTTGATGCTTTCACTTTTAAAAATAAATTTTAGTAACAAAAAAAATCTAAAAGTTTGCATACAAAATTTTTTTCGGACATTTATTTCAAAATAATTCCGAAACTATTGAGCACATAAAAAATTAAGTTTGGAGGATTTAAAGATATTTTTAGTACGCATCTTTTGGTGTATCACTTATGTCAATCGTACACACCGTGAGTTATGAGTAAATATACTAGAGTAATGGCCTTATTCGAAATATTAGACACGCCCATACAAAAAAAATCCAAACCAGAAGGAAAAAAACTGAAAGCAGATTCGTGTTTAGCACATCAAAATGCATCAAGTTCAACTATTTGTCTTTGGGGGAGGATATTTTTGTCGACCAGTGTAATTGGTACGTCTATTCGCGATCAATGACTGCACAATACTGCTTTGCAGACACTTTATATTTTCAAGGTGTATGAGGAATCCACAGATAATTATTCCTAGAATCCCAAATCATGTTTTTGAAAAAGCATTTCTGATTCGTGTTGCTCGTACTTTTAATCAATAGCCAAATAATTTACGTAATTTTTCTATTTCGTTGAATATATTCCATCGAAAATTATTAGAGAATTTGTTGGGTCAATAATGTATTTTTCTTTTTTGCTTTTGAGGACTGTTATTATTTTATTTACTGTTATATTGGGGAGCCAATAGGAATTATCAGATTTATATTGATTTGTTTTTGATGTTCTTTACATTGTAGATTTATATATTATTACTATATAATTTATTTTTTTGTATATGTGTGTAAAAACATTAATATTTAGTGGAATAGCCCTTATTGGAATTGACGGCGGCGCAACGTCGTGGTCCGCTAATTACCTAGACCTTTAGATGTTAATATTTTTCCATACTGACTGCACTGGGGCCAACAATTCCTACACATTTTCCGGTTTCTTTTCAAAAACAACATGACTATGGACCCAGCGTTCCAAATAAATTGTCGAAATTAAGTCGGTCGAGTTTTTGTCAAAACGTTTAGTTAAATATATTGTATATTTGTGAAAAATGTAAAGTTCAATGCAACTATCCATGTTGGTCAATACATATGAGGAGTCTCTTAATCACGTTAGATTACTCGAAGGTAGTAGATGGCATTTGTTCACCAACAGCATCAGCGGAAGAGAAAGCGCAATGGAAAACTACAGACCAAAAGGCTTTGGATTCAGAATTAATACACATCAAAAAAAATTTAGAACTTCTAGAGATGCATGGGAAAAACTTAACTCCATTTACATACCTAAAAGTCCTGCTCGAAAAGTTAATTTATTTAAAAAATTGGTACGTTTCAAAATACAAGATTCTATTAGTTACACGTAACAAATCAACGAATTTAGTAATTTGGTTGAATCGTTAAAAAAAACGATTTTGTTTTATTACTACCAACGATAGATCAATTGAAGGACAAAATATTGGAAGAATATCAACGTCGAGGCGAAAAAGTACATGTGGGTGAGGAGCACGGTTTTGCGGCGAATTGTAAACATAAAGAAAGAATTAAGAATAAATACCAGACAAATAGAAGATATAACAACGTAAAATGTTATTCATGTGGGAATAGAGGACATATCAAATCACAATATAATAGAAATAAATTGTGATGAGTGCAAGAGAACGCAATTTATACTCAGATTATAATGAGTGGATAGTTGAAAGCTTTTCTCTTTATTAAGAGAGCATAAACAAAAAATAACTACGGCTTCGGGTGATTGTGTATATGCAGAAGGCATAGGTAATGTAAATATAAAATCGGAGTTTACCGACATTACACTATGCAATGTCTCTTTGTGCCAAAGTTAAATGCTAATTTTTTATCAGTGAATAAAATAATTAAGCATGGAAACAAAGTGTACTTTTCTCAAGAGAAAGCAACTGCGAAAACAAAACACGGTGAGAAATTTTTGAAGCTGAAGCTAAGAGTGGTATTTTTACAACAACATTTGTCAAAAGAAATAAAAGAAGATAAAGAAAAGGTGATGATGGCAAAATCTAAAAATCAAAATTGTGACGTATTGCATAGAAGATTCGACCATGTAAATATTACAGATTTAGAAAAAAATGTACAAACATGAAATTGTTCGCGGATTAGAAATTAACGAAACCGAAAAAATTTTCTTGTGTTACATGTGCCATGTATAAGTGTACAATCTTTTACAAGATATGGTGGTCGTTTTGCAAAAAACCTATTGGAATTAGAGCACACCGATATATGCTGTCTAAAGTGGATTCCAAGTGAAGGTGGTTCACGCTACTTCATATCGTTTATAAACGAATTCTCCCGGTTTACAATATACTTCCTTAAATACTGTCAGTATTTAAAGATTTTCATACGAACTCAAAAAGGCAGACAGTTTAAAGCTAAAAACATTACGCAGCGATAATGGCTGTGAATATCTAAATAATCACCCTTATTCTAATTGTCGTTGTCAACACAAAACGACGTCGTCTTGTATCGTCTGTGGCAAATTCTCGTTGTCGTTATCGATATCTTTCGATGACAGTTGTATAATTTTTGGTATTCTCTGAGAAATGTCGACGTCGATAATGTCGACTCTTATTTTGTTGTCGTCAAATTTGGTGACGACTGGAATTTTTTAAGAGAATAAAGTATAAAAAATTAAAATAATTGAAGTTTATTTGAAATATTTATTGAAAATATTTATAATTATTACTAGACAAGTGAAAAGTAAATAAAATTTAATTAAAACGAAACATATCTGTATGTAAATTATAAAATTCACTTCCTAAAAATAACAAGAAAACAATTTAAAATCAATGAATATGAATCATAAGAATAGAATATCCTCCAAATCACAAGACTGTGGTTAATTCTCAGTATGATTGTAGTATGCAAACTTTATGCATTGGAAACAAACTGTCACCTTCAACCCCTCCGGAGCCCAAGACAAATTTCGGAAATCACTTACTGCTGCAATCTCTTGATCTAAGAGACTTAATGTTACTACATACATATATGTTTTAAAGATCTTTTAAAAGAGCTCTTTTTTAACATTGGGCTGATACTATCCGAAATTCGATTTTTAAATTACTATTGCTTGCAGTACGTGTTTGAAACTTATTTGTCGGAAACTTTTTGCAATATTAGATTTTGTAGTTTTTATTCATTACTTTAAACTTAATCTTAAATAAAAAATATTTTTAACTGAAATTTAATATTTGACAGGAAAATTTATTTTTAAATTCTCTACAAAATAAATCAGCTGACTCAAAAATTAGTGATGCGTGTTTTGTTTGTTAAAATAATCGATTAACAGTCGACGTCGTCTCAAGTCTGTTAGAGAATACCAAATAAGCGACGAAGTGATGTTGATGTCGACACAAAGTGATGTTGACTCAAAAAAGACATTGACGTCGACGACGACAACTGGAATAAGGGTGAATAATTTTCATCATTATTTATCCTCAGCAGGTATATCGCATCAAACAACCGTGAGTTACACGCCGCAGCAGGACGGTATTGGGGAAAGGGCAAATAGAACCCTAATAGAAATGATCGCAGCCCCACGAAAGCGTTGGATAATTGTACTCCACACAAGTGTTGGTTTGGACGTAAACCCTGTGTTTTTCACACGCATTTTTGGTTGCCAAGGTGTAACTTTAAACAAAAAACTCCTACCAATGGTTAAAAAGTATACGTTTGTTGGGTACTCTCACAAAACAAAAGGCTATCGTTTGTACGATAATGAAAGTAAAACTATTATGATGATGATTGTGGGAGTCTAGAAACAAACCATCGTATCCCTTAGTTCTATGGAAGCCGAATATGTAGCATTGTTCCTAGGTTCCTATTCACTAAATGTTTAGGAAAAGGAAAGCATTTAAAATTTTACAATATATTGTACAATATTTGTAATAATATGTAAATAATTTGTTTTTCGTAAAGTATTTGGATTGAGCAGGAATATGTCAGTAATCACCCTATGATTATACTCTAATACAATCCACACACTTTACTATATTTGTATAAATCTTACTATGTAAGATAGCAATAAGTTTACTTTATTAATTGAAACTTTACTCATTTACTCTTTAAGAAAAGTTCGTCTTTTGTCTCGTGTACTTAATTTGGGAATATCGAGAAATAGTTAACGTATTAACTTTCAACTCTTGCGACTTGGTTTTTTTTTTTTTTTTTGTTTTGTTTTTTAACCTCAAATAAATTGAATTTCTTCCCTATTATATGGTATACATAAAATACCTTTTAAAATAAAAAATAACTTTTTCTTATTCTTTATATAGTTTTTGCTTTTGTTTT
This sequence comes from Protophormia terraenovae, assembly GCA_951394005.1. Classification (NCBI taxonomy): domain Eukaryota; kingdom Metazoa; phylum Arthropoda; class Insecta; order Diptera; family Calliphoridae; genus Protophormia; species Protophormia terraenovae. The sequence goes on from OX596078.1 coordinate 7,766,940, forward strand.
TCACAACAACTATACTAAATGAAGGCAACAATAAAAAACAGTATGGCGGAGATTTATGAACCGATTTGATTGATTCCAAAAAATATTTGTGATAAGTAGAACTATGTAAGAAAGAAGTCCCCAGGTTACAAAGAAGATTCTAAAAGTCTAACAACGCGTTTTGGCCTATATCTTGATTAATACTTAATCGACTTAGTTTATATATTCAATACAAAAAATAAAAAAATAAAAAAAAAATATTATTTACAAATTAAAAAAACGGATTTTTGTACATATCACAATCATATATTCAATAGCAAAATTTTACAAACGGTTTCCAATAGCTTGATACACACATTATATTTGGCAATTAACGGTGCGATACATAACCGCCATTTCAAACGACGGACATTATTATATATACACTTATATACATCCTTGACACCTTCAGTGAAAGGTATACAAAAAACCTATTATGCAATCTCAAATAAAATACACTCTACAACTAATATCTTAATTTGATATTAATGAAGTTAAGACACAAATAAAGAAATAATAATAATTATGATATACATATTTTTTGTTACTTACCTAAATCCAAATCATCTTTTCGTGGCCTTTGGCTCGCTGGTATATTACGATATATAGTGTCTAAACACTTTTCTTTAACTTGTCCTATAGTGTCACAATCCAACACTTTTACTGGCACATTTTCTGTATGAGATGGTAGCATCTCCATATTATTACAAAATATTTGCTGTTGTATAATACTGGCGTATACAGTCATTGGTTTAAAATCGATTAATTGACGTATAAGCTTCTCCTCACTCAAAGAGTAGCGAGCTTCATGTGTACAGGCATCAACAGGACCCTTATCGACTTGTCCTTTAACGGCACGGAAAAGCATGTATAGGGGTTCTCCTGCACATTCCTTAAGGAATTTATACAGTAAAAATGTAAACCACGCACTAAGCATTTTTTCGGCAACACTTTCTGTTCGTCGTAGTAATAGCTTTGGATGTGATTTACCCTCAATACACTTTTCAATTAGATCACCTAACAGAGTTTTTAAAATATCTGTACAATATTCTAGTTTTGATTGCAACGTAACCATAATCAATGAGGCGACGTTGACCCGTTCACGCATTGAAAAATAGCGATTAGATTCTAGCGTTCTTATAAAGAGCAAAAGAAATGTTTTATTCATAATAAGTTTTCCAAACAGTCGTAGACCATTTTCTTTGCGCAATAATTCTGGTCTCTCCCACTGTAAAACGATATGGTCTTCATGATTAGGAAATAAAATCTTCATCGCATATGTGCAATAGTCCAAAAATGGTATTCCTCCTGAAGTCAAATCACCTTTAGATAGAAAAGTATATTTGTTAGAAATATTTTTAAAGTATTATTACAAAAATTGTATCACCTGTTAAGTCCGTCATTTCGGTTTGTAATTCAGCAAAGGCTTCCTTGCACTCAGCAGCTACTCTAAGCTCTAATATATCCATCTGTTCCTGCATGTTTCGTAAAACACGATTAGACTCAGATGTTTTCTTTTTGTAAGCTACTAAAAGTGCAACAAAAATTAATAACAACACAATTACACCGGCAATTACAACAGCAAATGCATTTTTTCCTAGATCATGTATAATATTAGGGGAAGCATAACTTAGGACACCAATTCTATATTTCAAAGATCGCCCAACGCGTACTATGACTTCAGGTCCCGAACCATCTCTTCCTCCACTAATGCCACCGCTATCGTCATCGTCATCATCATAATCACCCGTGAATGGTTCCGATGGAGGACGACATGTTAGTTGTTGACGTGAAAGTGATGTAATATTGCACAATTTTTTGCCAATGAACACTTGAACATCGGTTTCTTTGCAAGCTCGATCTAAATTGCGGCCATTGATTGTTAAATATTCGCTTTTATAATATTTTACGCGTTCTTCAAAGTTGAAATATACTGGATTTGGATATAACTCGAAAAAGTTATTATGTTTGAGTGAAAGGTTTTGAACTTGCAAAACATTGTCCATCAGAAAACCATATTCAAGTTTTTCCGGATTTTCTGCATCCAACAAATCGCTGTTTGCTGTTTCTATTGCCGGCGAATCACAAATCATGTCGGTTGGTGTTTTTACAACGCATTGGCTTAAGTATGTAGTGTTTTGGTAAATCACATACATACTGGGCGCCTGTATGTAATTAAATTGAGTTCCAGTAACAGTGATTTCAATACCTCCAGCTGGTATACCTTTTGGAGTTTTCAACTGTCCTCCTGAAGGGCCAGAATAAACTTGTTCAACTGTTGGATCAAGCACATATTTGTAATTATACTCATTAAATTCACGTGGCCCATTGTCAAATGCCATTTTCAGACGTCCTTCAATTATCCCCGGAGATGGAGATGTTCTACAAATTGCTTGATTGACATCAACACTTAAAATTTCACATGGTAAATGATCATTAATAAATGCCTGAATTCGGGAACCAGCATTTAAATATTTTCCAATTATTCGAATTTGTGTGCCACCAGATACTGGACCATATTTAGGACTAAAATTTGTTATTTTGGGATCTACAAATTCATAGTCCTCCTCTGATTCTCCCCGATAGTCTCCGATTTGCACTACAATACGGCCATTTCGGTACATTTGCTCTCCCGGGCTGTCCACCGTACAGACAATTTGTTTAGTATCTATATAGTATTGCTGGAATGGCATACAGTTAATTCCAGCTATACGGACACCTGAATAGATATCAGTGAAGTTCTTTCCCAAATTTATTCCACGTATGGTAATATTTGTGCCTCCTTCCCACGGACCGGTCTTTGGCGAAAATGAGTGGATTTCGGGGTTTGGACAAGTTTCCATGCGATTTAACCAGTCAGTTTTGCCTTCATTGTTATTTTTATTACATTGCTCTTCTACTTCGCATGTATTTGTTGAAGAACACCAACCACAATTATATTTTTCAGCCAAAGCTAAACACATTCCGCAACTATCGGCCATATCCCGGCAGCGGTAAATCACAACTGCAAAAAATACAACAGCAATATGAGTAAGTTTTTATCTAATATACGCATGTACATATCGACACCTTCATTATATAACAAACTAAGTCTAAAATTTATTTTTTATCGAGTTTAAATTTCGATCATTACCAAAATTTTAAGAAAATATAATTAAAGGTGTCGATTTACATTTATTTATTTACTTATTTCAAAATAAGAGTTGCCGCAAGTTCACAGAGCTTAAATTGGCTAGACTACCATATAACACTGGACGACAAAAAAAAAAATTTTTTCGCGCATGCTAAACTCGAATCTTTCAGTTTTTTTTTTTTCCAAAAATCCCTATTTTTTTTTTATGGGCGTGTCTAATATTGTGCCATAAATATGCCGATTACTCGAGTATATTTCACTATTACTTGAGAACAGTATGCACGATTTATACAAATGAAATACCAGAATATGCGGAATAAAATTAGCTACTATCAAATCCGCGCAATAGTTTAGGAGATATTTTAAAAAAGTGTCGGAAAAAAATGTTTTTCATGCAAAATTCAAGATTTCTTCTTTTTACTAAAACTTTTTTTAAAGTGAAAACATCAAAAATATTTAAGTTTATCACATTTATCTCAAAGCTGGCAAAACTGCGAGTAAATAAAGCAACGTATTATAAAAATTGATGCACAAATCTTGATTGGATTTACAGTTAAGTTTGGATACCCATGTATACCTATAGCTAAGTGGAAATACATTAGTGGGCAAAAAAAAAAAATTTCGTCTTAAATAAAAAGATGTGTGGATTAGATGGAATACAACGTCCAAAATAAGAATCAGCTTTTACTTTTTTTCTATCACGCATTTATTTTTTTTATGGGCATGACTACTATGACCCCGCCTTTAGGCAGCCACACTTGTATATCTCGAGAACAGTTTGTCCAATTAAGGTAAATTGAACTTTAATATATAGCGATCTAAATTGTCTTTGAGCTGAATTTATATAATTTTTTGTCCAGTTAATAATTGCGTAGTTATTCGGTAATTAGTACCGAAAATTTTTAAATTTATTTTTTTGGTAAGTGGTAAAAATTGTGATCCATAACTCAGAAATTCTTGAGCGAATGAAAATACTGTTGACATACCTTGAAGACAATTTTCATATGCATCTTTTGATGTATCACTTATAAAAATCGTGTAAAGGGTTCTTGAGTTATAGCCTAAGTTTGACAAACCATTCTCGAATTTTATAGTGTGACCGCTGAATAAGGTGATGATATTACCAAACATAAAAAAAATCAGTACCCGATAGAAAAAAGTGAATGCAGATGCTTGTTTAACTCGTCAATATCCACCTAGTCCACCTATTTTTGTTTCAAGAAAAAAATAAAAAAATAAAAAAATTTTGGCCTCCACTGTATTTCTACTAAATTGTATTTAACATGGGTATTTTTACTTAACTGTGAATAAAATCAATATTTATGCATCAATTTTGAAGATACATACCTTATTTTATTCGCAGCATTACCAGCTTTAAGATAAAGATGATAAACTGTAACATTTTAGATGTTTTCGTTTATTAAAAGAAATTTTAATAACAAAAAAATATAAAATTTTGCATGAAAATTATTTTTTTCGGACACTTATTTCAAAATAACTCCGAAACTATTGAGCACATAAAAAAATTAAGTTGGAATGATTTGAAATTTTTTAGTCCGCATCTTTTGGTGTATCACTTTGATCAATCGTACCACCGTTCTTGAGTTATGAGGAAATATACTAGAGTAATGGCATTACTATGGGCGAAATATTAGACACGCCCATAAAAAAACAATCCAGACCTGATGGAAAAAAACTGAAAGCAGATTTGTGTTTAGCACATCAAAATACATCAAGTCCAACTATTCGTCTATCGGGGAGGATTTTTTTGTTGACCAGTGTGATTAATTTGTACTAAATTTGTAATTATTAAAAAAAAAGTTTTTTATTAAAACTAAAACCTGAAATTTACGCACACAAAATGTTTGACTAACTTGAATCAAGAGGACGAAAAATAATTACCCACTATAAATAAAATGAATAAAATTAAACAATGATATAATGACAACAAAGTCTAATTATCATAAAAATATTTTCCATGTAGCAACATTGTGTATTAAATTCAATATTTATTTATGTAAGTCCTGAATGTTGGCGTATAAACTCTAAGAATTACAGATAACTGTTAAATATCAACCATAAATTTAACAAAAATAATGAAATAATAAAATAAGAGGCAAATATTTATAATTTTTTAGTAATTCTGTGACATACAACCAGACTTAAATGAGTAATGTGAAAGTGTTGTATAAAAATATAGTTAAGACATTATTGAGGCGTGATCCATACCAAGTACAATTAAAAAGAAATTTTAATTGTACTTGGTATGGATTTTACATTACAAGGGATCCAAAAAAAAAATAGAAATGAAATCTTAACAAATTTTAAAATAAAGTATTTCAAATATATTGCCTTTATGATAATCATGATTTTGTTTTGTTATATTAATATGTTATATTCGACTTGGCGGAATCTATACACCCACCATCAACTTTTCCAAATTTTACGTTACATGGGAGGGTGGCAGTAAAGTGTTCGGACCATGCCCATTTATTATATCCGAATTTACATTGATCCTTGAACTATTTGTACAACATTTTTACGTTATATGGGATGTGGGCGGTAAAGTGAACGGACCACGCCCATTTTTTATTTATATCACCAGAAAAGTATGAAATGAAGCAGCAACGGACACCCGGTGTTTCTAATGTTAAGCCCATAACTTTCTTGTTTATTAACACATTTTCAATACCAAACAAACCTTATATAAGATAAATATTTGAGCCAAATTTCGTCCCCCTAGGTTGTCCCGTTCGAGCCCTATCCTGTTTTCAACAGACAGACGGACATAGCTAGATCGACTCAGAATCTAACCAGGACTCAGAAAATATATACTTTATGGGGTCTTAGGTGATACCCCCATCTTTTTGATGGTGTGTATAAAAATCTATATATATAAAAATGAATGTGTGTTTCCTTGTATGTATATATGTATGTTTATTTGAAGTCTATAGCCGCCTAAACGGCTAAACCGATTTGAAATTTTCACAGTGTGTTCCTATATGCCTGGAAAGAAAATTAGGCTACTTTTTAATTTGAAATTCTATGTGGGCGAGGTGCCACGCCCACTTAATAAATAACTATACGTTACGTAGTATATCTCGGAAATTGGTAATACTAGAGTCCTCAAATTTTGCCAATACCAAATGCCGTAAATTTAGGAAACTATAACAGTTACATTTCCCAAATTTTGTACAATAAACTTAAGTGTCAATGTGAACATTTTGTGCAAAAATGGTGGAAAAGAAATAGTGGGCGTGTCATCTCTCATATCAAATTAATACCAAAATTTTTATACCTGGGAAACTATAAAAGCTAGAGAGCTCAAATTTTGTACGACTAGCATTAGCTTCAATATGAATATTTTGGACAAAAATTGGTACACTAGCAATAGTAGGCGTGGCACCTCCCATATAAAGAAAATATTAAATAATCATATCTGAGAAAATATAACAGTTAGAGTTCTAAAATTTTGTCGGTGCCACTTTGGTATCAATATTAATATTTAAGAAAAATATGGGCGGACTATATCTGGGAAACTATTGGAGTTGGAAAGCTCCAATTTTGCACAAAGAATTTTGACATCCATGAAAACATTTGTCTAATAAATTAGCGGATTATGGGGGTATGGTCCCTCCCATAAAAATTAAATTAAAAAATTTGTACATCTGGGAAACTATTAGAGCTTGAATTTTCAAATTTTGCACGGGAAACATCTATCTATCGGGTGGTGGCGAAGCACACCGGGTATTAGCTAGTATTTTATAAATATATGTATATATATATATAAAGATATGTTTATTGGCCTTGGAAGGCTTTTTATATTACTTGTTATGAAATAAATATAATAGCATATGAATATAATAGTGTTCCACAATCTACAAATATTCACAAGACCGTGCCATAAACATCGATTTATGTCTTGGACACTAGATATCTAGTAAACATCTGCATCAATTCATTTGTAACTCATTTTTAATGATTCCCTTTCTTTTCAATTGTTGACTGTTATTGTTTTTTAAACTTAAAATCAATTCGCTGTGTGTGCGTACGTATGGAAAAGACAAAGAAAACAAAACAAAAACAAACAAAATCATTTGTGCAGGGAGTCATAAAAACAATTTAGCAACAAATCATTTGCAACTGAATTGAATTGAATTAAATATAAAATGCAATACTGTCATTTGTTTGTTTTTTGTTTACAAAATTTGAAGTGAAGGAAATATTAAATGAAAAAAATTTAAATAGTATAGATTTGTAATTAAAAGTAAATAAAAATATCAAAAATAAAATAAATTTTATTTCATTTAAGATATAATTAATTATAATTGAAATAAAAAATAATTAAATTTTCTTAGCAAAAAAATTTAAAGCAAACGTAATCATAATCTATTTTTTATTTAAAAATAAATAATTGTTACTTTCCATGCATTTTTTCATATTAAAGTAAGGGAATGACAGTAATTCACAGTTTTGATTTTATGTTTTTTATTAAACATTACTGTTTTTGAAAAAAATTTCTTATGACAAACAATTTCTCAAAGAGAACATAACATGATTTGTTTTTGTTTTATCATTTCAATTCAACTCAATTCAAATAATATTTTTTTGCGTGGTTTGTTTTGTATTTTAGCAGTAATGTGAGAGCATGTATTAAAAAACATTACTGTGAGTTGAAAAGCAAATGATTTGATGCAGATGTTTAATATCTAGGATTTCCATATTTAACTGTTTAAACAAAAAAAGAAGTATTTATCTTAATTTTACGTGTTGATCGAAACTGCAGTCCAATAAAGTCATATAATAATCTGAAACGTGATCTCTAATACGAAGCCTAAAAATGTAACGAATAATACGATAAAAACCAGACCTTAGTCTATATAGGTTCAATTCAGAGGTACACGAATGAACTTCAATACAGTATATAATAAGAGGCAGACACAAAGATAACGCAACGTGGCGTCTTAAAATATATGGTAGAAAATAAGCTGTATTATAAAGTCTACGAAGTGCCCATGAAAAACTAGAAATCAAAAAAAATAAATTATCATGACCATCAAATGACAATCTATTATCCAAAATAATACCCAACGTTTTGTTTTATACTGAGGGACCATTGTCCAGCACGATGTCAAAAACAACATTGGTTCTAGAAAAAACCATAGTCAAATTTAAAAAGTTTGCCCTAGACCAGTCTACAACACAGTTATGTTCAACTTTAATTTTAAATATCTAGACAGAAAAATACATTTGGTCAAAGAACAGTTGCACTTTTTGGTGAAAATTGTAGCAAAAAATAATATATATGATAAGAGGAAATAACCACAAAAATATGTCGACAAATTAATTTCGACAGGGGCGGTAATAAACACATTTTACTTTATTTAGCTACCAGACTCTTAAAAACGCGGCAGGAAAAGAATCCCAATGAATGAATATATACCCAACCCAATGAGGTGTATAAATTGTGAAAAGCTTGGTAACACCAAAAATAGATGCAAATCAATAGAATTGTACAAGGAATATGCCCTATCACCACCACATGAGATCTACACACCTCTTACGATTATCTTTTTCCTAGTTTCTCTCTACGACAATCCAACCTTAGTACTCTCAAACCACCATATACTGAAAAAAATTAACAACCCAAATTATGCATAAATAATAGTTAATGTTTCAATAAATAAAATAAATAAATTATTAAAAATATAAAATTATAAAAATATAAAATCTCACGAAGTTTATCATGCTAATAGCTGGTATTACATAATATTTATACTGCGGATCTTGATGCACAACTTCAATTTTTGACAATGATACCTCAATATTAACCTCAGATCTATATTCCTATAATATAATTAAAAACTTAGAACCAGCTTTGGTTGAATTTAATAACTAGTTTACTTAATTGAAAATTCTAATAAACCCAGTAAAAACAATATATTTCACAAGAAAACGAAGACGTTTTTTCATATCGCAATACACACTTTGATATTTAATGGAAAGAAAAGGTACTTATTCAAGAGATGTCAATACTCTCACTATCATCACTTCAATGAGTTAATCTCTGCATAAATTTTACCTCCTCACCCTAGTTTTTGAAGTCTTTAGTATATGTATAAGAATTGGTTTAAAATTTGTTTTACTTACATTTTTCCTCCAAAACTAAATAATATTAAATAAAATACATAAATATTTTCTCCAGGTTGAAATGTTAAAGTAGAAAGGAAAATATAGTTTGGCAATCTCTTTAATCAAAAAACAAATTCAACGTTGTAAACCTATTAATTTTAAAAATATGCAAACATACAAATGAAATTGAATGGAAAGAATTTAATATTTATATTATAAAAATGAGATATAAGTTTGTGTATCAAAATCACGCCTAAATAGCTAAAACAATTTTCACGAAATTTGACACACATAGTGGAAGTGGCAGGGGAGGCTATGTTAGATCCCGAATGGATGTCAAGCCCACATTTTACGCCTACTTTAAAAAAAAAAAAAAATACTTTTTTTAATTTTGTATGTTATCAATTAACCCAGGAGCAGGATACAAGCCAAATATTCTTAATGGCATATTAATGAACTCTTTTAGAGAAAAGCCTCAAATTTTGTGGAACTACTTTATCATTTTGCGGCGTAACCCCCATACAAAGCAAATAATAATTTTCACATATTTAATGAAGTACTTAAGTGGTCTTAAAATATTATAGAAATAATTTTCATAATAAATTTTGAATAGGGTAGATAAGACGAAACGGAGATATATCCCCCATATAAATTAAATATTAGTTACCCAATCAAAAGGGGTTGCAAGGCGGACCGGGAAGGGCTAGAGATACAGAGAATTCAAGAACTTAATATAGTTATTAAATTTTTTAGGGAAGCATATTCGCATTTCTATTTCAGTTGTCAAGTATTGGACAATAGCAATTAAAAATACACACAATGTGTACACTTGATAAATATTATTATATCAATTACTATTAAGTTGGTAGAGAAAACATAGAAAAGCTTAATACTCACCATGAATATCATGAGGATTGTCTAGAGGCTTTGAACCACCCCAAATAACGGCAAAAGTTGCTGTCAAATTTGGAGAGCGTGATGTATACTGGAATTCCATGTTATCACAATAGATGGTGTCACCCAATAGTTGAGCGTTTAGGCTGGTAACACGCCCTTCAATATTAAACTGACAAACAAATCGTGTTTGAACTATAAATTGTCCAATAATATGTACTTTAACCTTAATTGATTTACTAGTACCAGCTGCTACTAAAACCTCGCTTCCATCGCCAGTAGCATTGATTGTAGGGCAGAATCCTGGTCCCGAACGATAACTAGGTCCTATACGACTAACGCCTGTGACTAATATATCATTCCGACAATTCTCTGCTGTATCATGAGTGCACCGATGTGCCTCAACACACCAATCACAGGGAAATTCTGACGAGACGCATCGTGTGCATGAAGAGTGTGTACTACAGTCGAAAAATGTAAAATCAGTTGATACTAAATCCGGTCCATTCCTAGTGCGTACGGATAACTTTGCTGTAAAATGATGCTTCCCTTGTTGAATTTGTGGAAGCATGTCAGTGCGTGGTGTTGTGCAATTAACACCGTTACGCTTTTTCGTAGCATTTGTAAAAAGTGCCTTCTCCTCGGTGGTAAATGCACATACCAGATTTTCTTTAAGTTGAGGTAAATGATCGATTATTAATTCCAAAGTACGTGCTGTGGTGCGTTGCAGTTGGTGCGGCATAACGCTTGTTATGGTGGTACATTTACCGGTCTTATAACTAATCCAATATAGCGGGTCGTTTACATCATCTTGACATGTAGATCTTGGCGAACATTTATTTTCCAACGAACACCAGCCACAGTAGGGATCTCTTGCACCTAAGCACTCGCCACATGTCTTATAATCACTACAGTCATATACTTTGGTTTTGGCCACCTGAGATTGCGACATTACGTATAAATGTAGATTTTGATTATCGAAATGCATATCACGATGAATAGGAGATCCAACACTTATTGGTATATTTGCATACTCATTTGCAACCGTACTTGATTCAACAACTACTTTCTTTAAATAACCATTTTTTGTACCAATGAACGCCACCGTATAACCACTGGTGCTTGTTGCTGCTATCGACGTTAAATTATCTTTAAACACGGCTACAGGAACCGCAGTAATAGGCTGATCACCACCGAGGGGTGAATTTACATCAAGACCACAAAAGTCTTCGCCAATTGTTTGCAATTTGGTCGGAACACATGCCATATTTGGAGATATGAAATCTAGACCACGTGAGCCTACACCGTTGAAGCAGGACTTGATATTTTGCATAAATTTGCGGCGAATTGCTTTTAATGAGTAGATACACAATGCTGAGTTATCTGTCGATTGATTGCCGCGTCCCTCAGAGAAAACTGCAAATAAAACATCATCTTGTGGTGTTATCGATAGATTATCGGCTAAATCTGCACTAGGTTTTCCGAGATAGGCGGCCTGCACTAAATTATATTTCGTACCGCCTTGTTCAGTGCTGATACAATCAACGGGAATTTCAGTATATGAATAATAATTAGAATCTTCTTGACAAATGCGCACTAATTTTGTAATATATTCTTTAGGATTAGAATGATGATTATGTTTTAATTGCGTAGTCAAAAAGTAAGAGAAACGTTCCGAACTAAATCCATAAATGTAAGTAACCAAGTATCCCTCACGAGCATACGAATTTATAAATGTACGTGTACCCGTAGTAACAGCAGATGAGGCTATTTGAAACATTTTCGTCTTTTCTAAAGAACGAGAGGCAACTGCGGGGATTTCACTCCTATAGGGCGAATTATTTGTATAAGTTACGCCCACATACATCACATTTGTAACAGGATGCTGTGGAGGACCAGGAGCAATAAATGCTACAGTGGATGAATTAGCATCATTAGCTACCACTGCGTCGGGAACTTCCTGCTCAACAATCGACACATTTTGCAAATTTCGTACAGTACACGTACCTTGAAAAAGACTTCCACAAACTATTAGACGAGATGTGGCGCGATCGATTAATAAAACTTTATTATAATTATCGGTGGGTTTGCGTTGGGCGTGTACAGGACAATCAAGAATTGAGCACTCTACTGAATCATTTTTTGGACCCGTTTTAACGGTTTCATGAATTTCCAAATCTGGCGATAATTGATACAACCGGTTTACACCGCCAACGTAAACACGGCCAGTAACCGAGTCGACAACTAAATGATTTAGAGTCGTATCAAAGTTAACTTTATGTGTAATAATTGAACTGAAATTTTTACTTTCATCTGACGATGTTACAGCTGATTCGGCGTTATTTAATGCTGTACTTCTATCTGATTTTTCACTCTTTTGATACTGCTGCAATCTAGAAGATGCTGACGAAGATGATGAAGATGCATTACTGATATTCTCCGTTTTTAAATCTGCTGTTTCAAATTGGCCAATTCTATATAATGAAGTTTCTGGATTTGTATACAATATTCCATTACGAGCTGGCGTTACTAATGTCCCCGTTGACACATGTGATTGATGAGACGACGATTTTAATGTAGATGTAGACGATGATATAGTTGAAGTTTCTATGTTTTTTTGGCTACTAATTTGTATAGATGAAACACATTGCATAACCAACATAACTGTTAGGCAGGAAAGAATAGGTATCTTCATTTTTCACCACAACATATGATTTCTAAAAATAAAAATAAAATCCCATATTAATAAACAGAGACCATTAAGTTAAAGGTTTAATATAATTAAGTGTTTAATTACTTTTTGCTAACAGTTATTTTAATTCTCTTTGTAGTCTAGAACAAAGCAACACATGCTCGTTACAAAATATATTTTACACTTTACAAAAGATAAATGTGAAGATAAATTCAAATTAAATAGAAAAGACAAAACCCATTCAAATCCATATAAATTTAAAAATTTCTATTGTCTTCCCAGCCGCAACAATATAACAGTAAAATTAAATAACAGAAAAATGCATTATTGGCCCGACAAATGCTCCAATAATTTGCGATGAAAATATTAAACGAAAAAGAATTACGTAAATTATATGGCAATTGATTAAAACTTCGAGAAACACAAACCAGAAATTCTTTTTCAAAAACATGATTAGAGATTTTAGGAATATTTATCTGAGGATTCCTCATAGACCTTGAAAATATAAAGTATTTGCAAAGTTATTGAGGATTACTACTACTAATAACACCATAGAAGAGCATCATATTCCTCAACATCGAAACTTGTTCAAACGAGCAAACCTATAAACAAAATGAACTATTATGTTGACAGTACGTTAAATTGAAGTATGCTAATAAACTTAAGATGTTCCAGAAAAAACCTCAAGTCCATACATAACAAGAGACATTAATAACGCGTGTGCTAAATTTTTCCTAATGTGAACATGAAAAAATATATTAATAGAATATAAATCTGCGTAAGATACCAACAATTTTAAAAAATATAACTACTGTATAATGAAGTGTTGATAAAATCTCCAAGGCTGTTTTTAAATACATATTAAACAACAGTGAAGCCAGCACAGATCCTTGAGGAACACCAAAGCTAAGAAAACTCACACTTACTTACATTATTAACAGCAACGAACTGAAACCTACAGATCAAGTATGAGAACATAAGTTTGCAGGCTAACTGCCAAAAGGTAAATTTATTCCGGTGTCATAATAATTTTTTTATTGATAATTGAATTAAAAACTTTAGCAATATCATTTCTGTTTTCTGCTTTAAAAAGCCGCAAATGTAGCGGTCCATTTTTTAAAATGTATATGTTTTTGATAAAGTCAATTTGTTTTCTTTTACATTGATGACAAATTTTTCAAATATTATTTAATTTTAGGTTTTTTTCTAGAGAATGTTGAAAAGAATTCGTTTCCCGGCGAGTCAAAAATAAGTAAACAAGCAACTTTTGGCTTATTTTTTTTTTTTTAATTTTTTATTAAAATAATTGTAATTTGAATTGTTAAAAGTATTACATATATTTTATGCTTAGGCATTAGTACTACGTAATATGTGTTTATTGGCCTTGAAGGCTTTATATTATTTATTTATTTATTTATTTATTAAATTCAAGTAATATAAAAAGCCTTTCAAGGCCAATAAACTTGAAAAAATAAAAAATGAATAAAATAAAAAAATAAAAAAAAAGAGTAAGTGAAGTTTATTATTGCAAAATGGTTTTAGGACAACAGCGATAGTTATTTGTTACATTGCGACAGAAATAAAAAATCACCTTTTTCGATTACATTAGAAAATTTGATAAAATCAGGCAATTTTAATTAAAGGCTCACTTTATTTTCAAGGTGGTTAAACGCTTCAAACACAATTATCGCGTTGACCGCAATTATTCTCATAAACGCCTAAGAATCACTGCAAAAAGAATAGATAACAATTTAGCTTTAAAATCCTATGCTTTCTGCTCCAAAATGTTTATCAAAACTTATTCCGGAAGTCCAAAAACTATGGTCTGAATTTACAACTCGCAGAAAAATATGTAAAGACGAAAAACATGGTCTAGCGGTACGGAAAATTTTGTACATAAGAATAATAAATCTCTTCAAAATTACGACGTTCTATGCAGATTATTCCTATAAATATGAAAAATTTAGAAAATATGTCTCTGGATTGAAATATAATGTAGGCTATATGTACGTTTTGCGCTATAATGTTTAAACTTTAACCTTTAAGTATAGAAAATCAATACTTAAGTCCGGCGGAAAGGGCTTAATGGTTTGGAAATACATTTCTATTTATAAAATAGGAAAAACAGTGGAACACAAACGTAAAATAAATTCCCAGATTTACCTTAATCTGCTCAAAGGTGTAATAGATCCAAAAAGTTTTTGTTTAATTTTTGTGGATTTTATCCTATAGTATGAAAATTCACCTATAAATATAATATAATAAAGAATATATAGTAGAGGAAATAATTAACATTTCAGTGTGACCTACTCAAAGTCCAGATGTGTCACCAATAGAAATTGCATGAAATTTAATAAAAAATAGAGTCCCATAATTGACCAATCTGATAGACTTATTTATTATTAAAACCTCTTAACTTTGTCTAGGGATATGCAGAATATATGTAGTCACTATGACAACACGTTTGGCACTAATGTATCAAAATATAGGCGGTCGCCGGGACTATTAAAAACCTTGTTTACTTAATTATGGAGCATTGATTTTTGTCAATTCTTTAAAAAGAACCGTATTCGCTAAGTTGTAATGTGTTGAGTTGAATCTTTTGCTGTTTATTTTGCTAACAATACATTATATATTTATAATTATATGTTACTTTTGATATCTTCGACCTACATCTTGAAAAAGAACCAATTAAGTTCAAAACACTACTTTGTTTACTTATTTATGACACTTACTATATATATCATTCCTTACACAAATGCACACTGGTAGGTTCAATACACAGAAAAAACATAAACTTTTTCGCAACTTCACAAAAAACATGAACTAAACACGAAATTTGACACATAATACAAACATTAAGTAAAATATTTTCGTCTTTATTTTAAGTACACACCTCCAATATTGTAATCCATTTTGGTAAACTTTTAGTTACAACTAAACTAAACTTTTTCCTTATTGTAATTGTTTACCATTCAACAGTTTGAAAACTACATTTAAAAAATATAAACTTTCACAGCTGTTTATCTATAAACTGATTTGGCATAAATTTTCCTTTTTTTACAAAAAGCGAAAGTTGAAAATTTGACTTTTTCCCGCTGGAAAGATTTAATGATTCTTAATGAAAAAAAAAAAGATTTTTGAAAAATATTAATTTTGTAATTTTTAACAAAAACAATTTGCTCAATAATAATGCAGCTTTGAGTATATAAATATAACTTATATTTTTCCCAATCTTTGATTCTGATTTTCGAAATTTTTATGTGAAATGATTCATATAATGATTCGAATAACGCTTTTCGCTTGAAACTGTTAGTCTATTTTTCTTCTCTTTAATGGAGATAACTTCTTTATTCACGTTTAAATTTGCTTTTATTTTAGTGGAAATCATTTTTAAATAAAATTTTATTTATTTTTATTTATTTTATTTATTTTTATTCATTGTAATATAAAAAGCCTTTCAAGGCCAATACAATATAAATATATTACAAAGCTGTTAACCTGAATTAAATTTAAAATAATATATATATACATACTTATATAAAATTAAAAATCTATTTATACAAAATAAACAATTCAATTGTATCAAATCATATCAATGGTTCCCCAACCGAAGATTATTGTTAATTACAAAAATACTGAAACAAAATGATCCCAACAGTGATTAAAATAAGAATAACAAGAATATTTTAAAAGGGAGAGAAAAAAATATATATAATTCAAACTAATTGGAAAGGATGGCCATAAGTTTAAGGCGAAAGGCATTATTGGAATGGGAAAAAACTCTTAGTTCCAAAGGTAAATAATTCCAGCACCTAGCAATTCTCACAATGAAAGATCTTTCATACAATGAAATGTTAATTCTAGGAATTAAAATCTGAGGGTTCCTAGAAGAACGAGTAAATACAAATTTGGAACAAAGTAATGTAGGCAACCCCCTTTTCATAACCTTGTAAAAACAAAGTAAGCTACGATAGCGTAAAAAATTTTGAAAAGAACAACCAAGAAAACGTTTAAAATATTCTGAAATATGTTCTCTCATCCGTACATTGAAAACAAATCTCACAATCATATTAAAAATTCTATTCAATTTAGATAAAATATATGAAAAAGTCCCTGATACAATTTCAAGACCATATAGAACAGTTGACATTAAAAGAGAATGAGCAAGGCGACATCTCATTTGAAAAGGTAAGTAAATACCAGCTGAATAGAGTCTACGTAAAGTACAGGAAATTGTGCAAAGTAAATAATCAATATGACACCCAAAAGTTAAAAATCTGTCAACATAAATTCCAAGACATTTTAACTTATCAACAAAAGTAATAGCAGTACCATTAATTGAAATAGTCAAATCAGAATCAAACTCCTCAGCAACTCCAAACGCAAGAGCCTTCGTTTTAGTTGAGTTAACAGACAGAGAATTTAGAGAAGTCCAAGAAAAAAAGCGCTCAAGAATAGAATTAATATCGAAAGAGAGTCCCTTAAAATCACCTTTACTACCACTAAACAAAAGCATCACGTCATCAGCAAATAAAAATGATCTAGAATGCATAGAATCAACATAAGCAGGTAAGTCATTCACATATAAAATGAAAAGAAGTGGCCCCAACACCGAGCCCTGAGGTACTCCAGAAGCAAGGGGAAGCATATTGGAATATTTACCATTAAGATCAACAAATTGACATCGGCCGGAAAGATAAGATAAAATTAATTTACAAGCAGTATAGGAGAAGCAAAACGAATCCCTTAATTTACATATTAAAGTGGAAAAATTAATTGAGTTAAAAGCCTTTGTCAAATCTAGAGATAAGAGTACAGATACTTTGCCATCATTTAGATGTTTCCTTATATCATCCGTCATGTTCAGCAATAAAGAAGTCGTGTTATGACCAGGGCGAAAAGCGTATTGAGATGGAGAAATAAGATCCCCAACAGATGACATTATTTGGTCCTTCAAAATATGTTCCACAACTTTCGATAAAGCAGGAAGAATAGAGATAGGCCGTAAATAATCTAATACGCGAACAGATTTAGATTTCGGGATGGGAACAACACGGGCTGTCTTCCAAACACTTGGAAATATTGAAGTAGTTAAAATCGTATTAATATGATGAATAAGAATGTGTGATACAAAAGGATAAATAATTTTAATAAAATGGATGGGAATAGTGTCAACACCAACTGCTTTGGATTTAATTTTACACAATGCTTCAAACAAGTCGTCTTCACTAACACAAGCAAAAGAAAAAGATCCATTAGCATCACTATACAAGCCTAAATCCATATCAGTTTGATTTTGATCAGAACCTCCAATATTTACAAAATAGCCATTTACATCATCAACATCAAAGTCACCATGCCATACATTATTTCCAGCTATGCCACAATTCTTAAATACTCTCCAAATACCACGTGAATCAAGACCAGAAAATAATTTGCAGTAAAAAGCTCTCTTTTCTTTACGAATCACTCTCTTAGCTTTATTCCGATATCGGCAGTATACACTCCAAGTCTGAGACGATCTGTTTGAACGGAAAGCAGAGTATGCCAAGTCCCTAAGGGAAGTTGCAAGTAAAATACTTCTAGACTTCATCCAACTATTATCATTAGCTCCAACTCTTCTTCTTACAATAGGCACAAATGTGTAAAGGACATTAACAAAAGAATTAATAACAGAACCCTGACAGTCTACATCATTTGACGCAAAAAAAGAATCAATGTCGAATTGCGAAATTGAAGACAACAGACCATCCCAATCAATACGATTAAAATCTCTATATTCAAAAGATTCAACCACACTTACCACATTTAAATGAAATACCGCAAAAATCAAAGAATGATGAGAAATAGAGGGACATTGAACCTGATCCGAGAACTGAACCATGGAACAATCACTAGTCAACCAAATATCTAATAATGATGATGTGCCATGAGCAACATCAAAGTGGGTTGGTTTAGAGTTATGAAACACAGAAAGGCCACACCGCATACACATCAATCGCAATAGATAAGATTTAGAAACATCAAACATGTTACAGTTGAAATCACCAACAACTATTATATTAGAATATTTCAAAAATAATTCATGATGAGCATTCTCAAATCCAGCAATATCCCCATGAGGTAAGTAAACAACTCCAAAGAGTGTTTTAACATTGTTAAAATAGACTTCAATAAAAATAGATTCACAACCATCAACGGAAACCCTAAACACAACTCTATACCTCAGGCCAATTGATACAAAGATGCAAACACCCCCACCCCTGCCTAAAATTCGGTCATTTCGCACCAAGTTATAGCCAGTCATATGAACTGAAGCATCAGGAACGCAGGGTTTAAGCCACGTTTCCGATAAACCAATAATATTAAAATTACACCCAAAGATATTTACTAGTTCATTAAATTTAACAGAATTATGAGAAGGCCTAATACTTTGGCAATTCATGTGTGCTATTTTAAGTTGGTTAGAGTACATAAATAAGTTATTATTCAAATATAAATCACTGCTAATAACGGGATCAGAATTAGATCCATTAAAAGACATCAAACTGTTTAAAAATGGTAGGGAACCAAAGATATGAATTAGGCATTTGTATAAAAAACATAATTACAATTAAATGCAAATTTAATCACAAAAAAACAAATTCCATAAAATATACCCAGCTATCATAAGCATGAGGTTGAGATCATATAAGTAAATAGAAAATACTAAAATAAGAAAAAAATAAAGTAAGCAAGACTTAACGATTGAAAATCGTAAAAAAAATAGAATAATCAATTCAAAAAGATTAAGAAAATCGTTAAATCTTACTGATTAAATGTTTATAAATAATCTTAAACATGAGAATTGCTCAACAATTCAGCACATCCACCAACATCATGAAAAACTTCCTTGCCATCTTTCAGGGTTAATTTGGCCTAAAGTTCATCTCTGTTGAGAATTTTGTATTTCAAAATAATTTTTTGATGCAATAATTTGCGACAGATTAAATTCAGATTCGAGGCACCTGGGGAATAATGATCGTTTAGGTAGACCCGACTTTCTATATCTCCACCAATTATATTCTTAACTTGAAGTGATCTGCTTCTAAAGTATTCCTTCATAAGACGGTCACGTAAACCAACATCATTAAATTTCACCAATATCAGTTTGTTATGATTCAAGTAGCAGACATTATTCAAATTAAACTCCGATATATCAATGCCATAAAAAGAACATAAAGAGATTACGACGGATGTTAGTTCATTTAGGCCGGAGGGCAACCCACTAATTATTATGTCACTTCGATTGAATCTTCGATGCAAAACGTGATTTTCTAATTCAAAGGCAGAGAACTTGGCAGAGGTGGAAGAATCAAGATTATTAATTAGTTTGTTGCAGGTCACAACATCAGTTTTCAGCTCGTTAATACTTGATGAAACTTCCTTTTTAAAGTCACTTAGAACCTTAGCCATAGTATCTTTGAAGTCAGCAAAGTCGTCCTTACCAGACTTGACAAAGTCATCAAAGCTCGTCTTTAAAGCCCTCAACTCCTCCCGAATTGTTTTCTCATCACCAGAACTTTTGATACAAACGCAACACGTAAAACTGAATGCATTAGGTCTTTCCTTAAACAAAGCCAGATGCTTATCAGTGACATCGGCACAGGCCAAGTGAAGCCACAATTTACAGCTCTTGCACTGAATGCATGCTTGGGTTTTCGCAATAGTATCCTGGCAAACACCACACTTGTAAGTTTTTGCGACAGGCATGTTGAATGTTTTAATATGTATACAAACAACAAGCAGCAGCAACAACAGTTAACAGTTATATTTATGTATAACAATTCAGCAATCCCGATGACTTCAACAGCAGCAACAAATTAATGGTGGTAAACAGCAAAAATAATTAAAGAATTCACTTTATTTTATAAAATTGTTGAAGAAATATATAAACTCTAATAAAAAAAAGCGCAATATCAAATTTATTGGCGCAAGTTAAGTATTTTTTTTTTTTAATTAACAATGACAGCTGAGTGACGCGCACGTTTTATTCAGGCATAGCGTTAGCGTTTATTTTTCTATTCGAATTATTTCTTTTTTATATAACTTTTTTAATGTTGGCTGCCGTTACATTTAATTAAAAGAGTTGCCATGTTTCTATGGCACTACTTGGGACAATTCACTTGTTGTTCTTACTTTTTATTTCTTCTTTCTCGACTGGGGGGCCAAACTATTTTTGTTTTTATCTTTTTAAATTCTTAAATTTATGTATATTATTTTAGATTTATATTATTTTATATACAAATAGTATTCAGGAATTTAATTTTGTAATATATATTTATTGGCCTCTAAAGGTTTTTTATGTAAATAAATAATATAAAAATAAAATAAAAAAATAAATAAAATGTATCAATACCCAGAAACAATTTTTTGAAGTAGATCAAAGGCGTGTAATATGTTTTTAGAACTTATGCATTCAAATGCATAGTTAATTACTTCCTTAAACCTTAGAAATTTATCATTTATCAACTCATGAAAACAACGTTCAATGCATACATTAAACACTAGTTTTGGAATTTGACTTTAACTTGATTGTACTTTAAAATTTTTAAGATTATGCATTTGTTATACTAAAATTAAATAATCTTTAAAAATAAGTGCTATTTATTTGTTTATAAATATTCTGATAAAATCGGCAGCTTAATTTATGTCCGAAATAATCTTTTGGTATATAAATATGCATTTATGAATATGCTCATCATTGAAAAATTATATACTTTTTAACAAAAAAAGTTTTTGCTTAAAAAAAATAAGATTTTGGAAAAGATTTTTGAGAATAAAATATGGAAACACTGCGCCGCTCCATAATTATGGCTAAATGAGAGTAAGAAATTCAAACTCTGCATTCGCTCAGGAGAAAAATTTATGATCGCCAAATTCTATAACTTTCTTCAAGAAATCTTTTGTAAAGATGACCAAACACTGACATTATTATATATTTCTCTAAAAATTTAATTTAATAATCCAAATTTCCTAAATAATATTTAGGAAATTATTTAAAACATCCAGTTGTTTTAATAACAACATATGATTTTGGCAATACTAGAAGATTTAATCTCTGACTTAAAAACACAATGGCGTATTAAATTAATATTTATTTGTTTAAAATTCACAGTAATATAAAGAAGCCTCCTTAGGGCAATTAACATATATTACAAAGATTCACTCCTGAATAAGGATATCTAAAACTAAAAAACAAAAATCAATTCATTAATCCTCAATACTACAAATCATATGGCTCCCCAGCCAAAATTAAACAAGATATATTTAAATGTATATAGTTACATATTCCCATAAATAGTAGTATCAAAAAAAAACAAAATAACAACTCCATACATTCATATTGAAAAGAATCAAAATAATAAAAGAAGATGACTACAGAGCAGCAAAAAACCGCATAAGCTTCAATCGAAATACATTATTCGACTGAGAAAACAGACAAGCTCAAGTGGTAAAAAATTCCAACAACGTGCAATTCTTACAATAAAGGATCGCTCAAAAACAGAGTTCCTAATTCTAGGAATAATAATTTGCGGATTCCTAGTAGAATGCGAAAAAGTGAACAAAGACCGAAGTTGAACAGGACGTCCAGTTTTAATAACCTTGAAGAACATCATTAAATTTCTATATAAAACAAATTCTCTAAAAGAACCCAAAAAAAGCCGAACATATTCTGAAACATGCATACGACGAGAAATGTTATATACATAACGCGCAATCATGTTGGTAATACGATTAAGCCGAGAAATATTATAAGACACAGTACCCGATATTACTTCCAGACCGTACAATACATGTGTCATCAAAAGCGCATGAGCAATAACATATCTCGTATGACAAGGTAAATAAACACCTAGAGCATAAAGCCTAGGTAAATTACCAACAACTCTAAAACTAATTCTATCAATATGGTAATCAAACAACAGACGTCTGTCGAGGTATACGCCCAAACAATCCAACCTATCAACAAAATTAACACAAGACCCATCAATAACAATTCTCAAGGGAACATAAATACTACCAAATAAAATCGCCCTCGTTTTAGAACTATTTACGGTCTACCCGTTATCAACAGACACTGCATAAAACGAGCAACAGAATACTCTATATTAGACTGTAGTACATCCCTATTATCAAAAGCAGTTCGAAATAGAAGCATAACATCATCTGCAAATAAAAATGATCTGCACACACCGGTATCAACAAAGTTCGGAAGGTCATTAATATATAGAATAAAAAGAAGTGGTCCCAAAACTGAACCTTGTGGAACACCAGAAGCCAAAGCAATAACATTCGAGTATGTACCACCAATATCTACATATTGATATCTGTTTGTTAGATACGAAAAAATAAGTTTACATGATGATTTAGAAAAAGAAAATAAATTCCTAACTTCCTTATTAAAATACCGAAATCAACAGAATTAAATGCTTTAGCTAAATCCAATGATAGCATTGCAGCAAAATCACCACTATTCAAACTCTGACGAACACAATCAGTTAAACTAACCAGCAAAGATGATGTACTATGACCACGACGAAACGCATATTGGGAAGAAGAAATTTGATCTCGGACAAAAGAAAAAAAGCTTAACTTAAGTTGAAATGCCACGTATCTAAGATAATACATTTTTTGTGCTCACACTTTGACTTTTTATCAATAAGATAAAATAGGAAGCAATTTGTGGGATTACAAGAAATGTAATCATCAGTTCTTGAAAGTACAAGTGACCTACCTAATTGCTCCATACTTTCAACATTGTTTTCATTTTATAACCATGGAGGCATAATGTAATGGGCCTTTCGGGACAAAGGCTGGAACCGGTACGTAATATTCAGGGCTGTCATAGAATCCAAGTCGGATTTGTTTTTTATCGGAATTACAAACCAATATTGATTTCATTTCGTGTCATGAAACCGTATTGGTTTGGGTATTTTCGAATGTAAACAAAACCGATGTTCGAATCAGCTGTTTCATACATTTCTTCGTTTGTTTACAATTTTTATATAACATTTTTTTTAGAAAATTTGTAAGCAATAGTGTTTTTGTTGAAATATTATTAAAAATTATTGAGTTTATATTAAAATATTATTTAATAAATCAGTTACAATAAAATAAATAAAATTACATTTGCAGTTGTAGTATTTTTTGTTAGAAGAGGAATGCTCAAAGAAGGGGGCGAGAAGAATTTCAAGAGATTGTGGCAATACGCTTGTTAAGCTGCCGGAGATTGTAATTACATTGTTTTTTCTGTGCATTTTAATATAAAGCTTCTTTGAAGATTCGCAGTCCATTATCGGTTAAATAAAAACGATTTCCGAATGAATCTTGGCATTTCTAGCTTAATAAAATTCCGCCAATGTTGTAACTAGCAGCTTTGCATTTGTTATCTAAACGAGCGAATAAGAAATCAGTTGGAAACGACTCTACAGTCCAGTGATTCAGCCAATTGGATTCTAGTATAGGCTTTTTAAGCAGTGAAACACATTTCAATGATATACATATTTTGCAATAAACCTTATAATTGTGGAGTTCTTATTTTTATTTTTAAGTGTTTTCTTACAGTAAATAAAAAATATTATTTTCCTTTTATAAAATATCTATGAATTTACTTACATTTTGCTAAAATATTCAAAAAACAAAAGCTTGTTAATGAAATCCGACAGCTGTTAGTTGCTTGGTTTGTTTCCAATAGAAAAACCGATAAAATTGGATTCTGTGACAGCTAAAACCGACACTAATTTAGATTCGAACATAAAACCGATATTACTGGAATTCATGACACCAAAGTAATTTTTCTGTCGTTTTTAAATCCAATTCCGACAACAATTGGATTCTATGACAGCCCTGATTAATAGTATAATCAACAAGTATCGAAAAAATTTGCAGGAAGTAATCTTTGGAACAAATCAAGATTATTAGCAAATGAAATTATTATATTTTTTCCCGCCTTAATAAAGGTTTTTCTGCATAAGGCTTTCTCCTCTGGGTATGTCGAACACCGGCTTCGCCGATTAAATTTTTTTTAAGTAACGCTAGGTCGATTGAGAAATATGGTTTTTCTTGTCAAAGAGTTATTGAAAATAATTGTGTTGTTTGCCATTAAAATGGAATTTGAAAGTACTTTTAAAGGGTATCAATATAAATTGGATCACATTTGTTTTAAAACAGATATTCAAATAAATCTAACGACACTTTAGAAGCCTATAACTCGTAAACTATGAACGAGCGGACAAACATTTTTACATATCTTTAATCGCAATATATATATATATATATATATATATATATATATATATATATATATATATATATATATATATATATATATATATATATATATATATATATATATATATATAGATATAAATCAACTGTGCTGGTGATCTTGATTTACGCATAATCTTTTCATATGCCAGAGATAAAATAGTATCCCCTTGGATAGACGAACATGATAAGACCCAAAATAAACCTAAAAATTAATAAAAATTGGTTACATCAGCAAGTGGTAATCGTCATGAACAAAACTAAATAGTTCCATGATCTTAATCTTAATACTATTTAAAACTTATGGTTAATATTAAATCAGAAGAGCAATGTGGTCGAGATCGGAGGAGACCCAGAGATACTCTCTTGTGAAATTCTTGGAAGCTTGCAATACAAATGCTAATAATATACAATATAAGCATAAAAGAGTATCTAAAGTGGTCAAAAAAAGAGATTGTCACAGATTCTTGAATTCAGTTTTCAATCAATCACAATTACAGGTTAATTGTAATTGAAAAGTTCTAATTACAATTACAATAATTGTAACTGAAAATTCCAATTACTAATTAACTTCAAAATGTATGTTTAAAAAAAAAAAAAAAATAATGATTATATGACGTTAAAAAAATACAAAATTACCGGAAACAATAATCGTGTGTTAAATTTTTTTAATTGCATTTCGATAAAATTAAATTTTAAAGGATTTAAAAGTGTAATTAATTATAATTATTTCCAATTACATTGTTATTGGAAATTTTCCTTATAAAAAAAATCATTAAAAAGAAAGAATTACTTTAGTGAAGCCGCTTTTGGCTGAGTTTAAAACCTTTCCGCCCGTCCGAAGGCCAGCTATTAAGAAAAATTATTTCCACAAAAAAAAAAAAATATTTGCGAACAAGAAATTATAAAAAAAAAATAAAAAAGTTGTGTTTATGAAACTTTTTTATTATTTTTATTTTATTTTTGTAAATGCACCCTTAAGAGCTTTTAATTGACACCTAAATCTTTGCATTCGGATAAATAGTATAGGAAATATTTACGATTTTAAGTGAGTTAGGGAGGTAAATGAGTACCGAAATTTCTTGTTAAGAGGATATTTTAGAATAAAATGGGATGTATAAATGTGTAAATGTTAAAAAAAATAATAAGATCAGAATATAGCTTTGTTTTCGCTATTTATAAAATACAATTGGATTCTAACGGAATATTTACTTTCTGTAATGCAAGACACTTCTTCAGCGTTGTTGGTGGTAACCTTACCATTTGGATTTCGTTGAAAAATTTAAAACATACTATAAAGAAATTACGGTCTAAAGGATCCTAAATGAAATATCCCATAAGGTATTGGAATAAATTCAATAAATAAAAAAAATCTAGAGGTTTGTATTGAAGTATACAAATTATATAGAATGGACGTAATATATAGAGGAACTTCTGAAAATATAAATTAGTTTTGTATTACTTAAAAAAGGAAATAAAAAACTTTTTTTTTCTACATAGTAATCTATATATGCCTAAAATATGCATAAAAATTCTTTGTAAATCTCGGTTACGAATGACACTTTTGGTATAGTGTATGTACGTAGTATGTACATGCATATGTTTGTATGTATTCCTATAAACCACCTGCCTATTGACAATTGAAAAAAGAGTAATAATTTCTTTTATTTGTGCACTTCAAAGATTAATTAAGCTAACTTAATTTAATCTATACGGAATTGCATATATAATACTAACATAATAAAACAAACTTTATAAATGTAAAACATATAAAAATAACTGTGATAAACATATTTAAAACATTTTGTCATAATTTTATGCAATAAAAATCTGGACATAAGTAGAAATTTATGCCTTACATTTGTTTCCTTTTACACCAACCCTATTTTTTTCTCTTACCTTAAACGAAATATTTTGTTTCTGATGTTTTTGTTGTTATTGAAAATTTTAATCATCCACCGGTTACTTTTTTATTATGTTATAGTTTCAAATATTTAAAAATATACATATCTTTATTGAAGTGTTTCTTTTTTTATAACTCTTTTTTTTTTTTTTTGTATTTATTTCACAACTATTTGCGGTTAATTACAATATATTTCCATACATACGTATATACATTTTCACAAAATGTATCTTTTTTCACACAGGGACATTAAAGACAGTATTATTACAATAATGTTTTGTTTTACCATATCACTGAACATGACAAATCAGACATTTTTTAGATTTTTTTTAATAATGCTGATAATAAAATAAATAGTTATTCTGTGTTACATATTTTTTTGTACAAATTTCCTGTTGAATTTTGTATATACACTTATTAACAACAATGCACATCGCTTTCAACATTTAATACATAGTTTCAAGTTACATATCGTTATCTCTTTTTTCCTCATTGAATTAATCAGCAGATATTTGAGTAGTAGTTAATTGCCGCAATCAGGTTATCTCTGTTTTTTATACATAAAACAAATTTTACATATATATTTATAAACCCCAGGGTTAAAAGAAATTAATAATTTTAATTTTATAAGCCAATGCTAAGGGAAGGATAAATAATTTTTGTTTTAATATTGCACACACACACAAATATAATTTTCGTAACTTCTTTAATACAAATTTCCATTAACCAACACCCGTACAAAATCTACTTGCTAAAACACGGTATTCTGCAATATACTAGTTAAGATAACTACGCCTATTTAATCTGGCCGAATTTACACTATATCGTGCCCAAACTGCCATAAACAATGTCGCCAAAACTTTTACATAAAAGACACGAAAATCGCTGCTTTATTCATTTAAGCACTGATACACAGCATAAACTTAGCATGCGGTCTACATTTAACATGAAACATTCACATCATATTAACTTTGAGTCTACATTAGACAAATTTTTATCAAGACAAACGTCAAAATGAACTCGAATTTATGGAAGGTGGCAACAGTTGTGCAAAAACAACAATATGGCGAATTCAGTAATGTTTTTTATATATGCAGTTTGACAGCCAAATATAATCAACTGTTTAACTGAGGCTACCTTGTATAGATTCGCACTGATTTTGACGTTTGTCTTGATAAGAATTTGTCTAATGTAGACTCAAAGTAATAGTAAATGTAGACAGCACGAAGTAGATTCAAATGTTTTAAACATGTTACTAGTCGTCTTCTCGTAACATAAAATATTTAACATTAACATCATGTTACTGATAAATGTAGATCGTTCAATTTGATGTCAATATTAATATAAAATCTTTCATGTAAATATGAATAAACAAGTTTACATGCTGTAAAGGAAAATTTGTATACATTACACAATTTAGTTATTAACTTAGAATGAGGTAATCTATCAAAGGCTTTAGATAAAACATTACATTTCCCATCATTAAGGTTTTTTCGTATGAAATCAGTTATGCCTAATAGAAGTGTAGTTACACTATAATTTTGGCGGAAACCATATTGATTAATATGAAGAAGTTCATGACTATTTATATAATTCATCATTTGGTCTTTAATCAGATATTCAAAAATTTTAGAAAGAATTGGAATTACCGAAATTGGACGTAAATTATCTATTGAGTTAGAGTTTCCCTCTTTCTTTATTGGAGCTACACGAGAACATTTCCAAGCCTTAGGGAATTTAAAGGTTAAAATAACGGTATTAATTAGGTGGGTTAGAGGATCACATATAAATGGATAAATAATTTTAATGAATTTAAGATTCAAGCCATCGTATCCCGCAGCGTTAGATTTTATTTTGTGAAGTGCTAAAAATACATCAGATTTGTCAACAGCATGGAAGGAAAATGAGTTCAATTCGGTAAAGTTTAAATCATTAAATTGGAAAGGAGTAGGTTCTCTCAACTGATTAGAAATGAAGTAATTATTAATATTATCAGGATCTACATCTTCGATATCCTCCTTTGTCTCAAGATACCCATTCGTTCTCAACAAATTTAATTTAATTTAATTTATTTATTCAGCATAGTAATACAAAGCCTTCAAGGCCATAACTGTTCTTTCGAACAGTCGGTACAAGGTCATGTAAAGTATTTATATTAATCATTAGATTTTCTACTTGAATATCCACATCATTTGTACAATAAAGCTCAGAATAATTACATAACGAACCAACATGATCCAATGCTATCATATCAATTGCATTATAGTCGCGGTATTCAATGTATTGTTCATACTGGAATGAGGTGGACCGGTGGACCTCATGGCCAAACAGATCGCCATAATGTCGGCGATTAGGCTCAAGGCTACAGGTGCGTGGAACGAGAGAGAATATGGCCATGCGACCGCCTTAGGGTTTTTAAATGACATTCCTTGCTATATTGATTATTGCATCCCAACACCCTTTCTTGACAGAAACTTTTCGGTGTCAATCTCAGCTGCTCCGGAATTAGGCTCCGGGGCAATGGAGGTCTACACTGATGCGGTTGGGGGTGTCTTTATACCCGCATTTAGGAAAAGTATTTCCTTCAAATTGCCGAATCACTGTAGCATTCTTCAGGCAGAGATCTCGGCCATAAAAAGAGCGGCTAACTGGTTGATGTACTATAGGGTATTCGGCGTGGATATCCAGATTTGTACGGACAGTCAAGCTGCGATTAAATCGCTCTCGGGTGTCTATTCGACATCCAGGCTGGTAAATAAACCGGACATCTCTAAACGAGATGGCGAGACATTCAAACCTGGAGCTAGTCTGGGTTAGGGGTCATTCAAACACCCCGGGTAATCTTTGCGGATGAACTGGCCAATACTGGTTCTCTTCTTCGACAAGAGGATGCGGATCAACTGGTCGGAATACCGCTATCATCCTGCAGATTGATGATCCTGCGAAACCTATCGAGGATTGCACAGGATATATGGACTAGCATACCCACATGTTCAACCTCGAGGCAATTATGAGAGTTCTCGAACGAATCTCATCTTGAAACTACCTAGGCACAGGCTACGTATTTTCGTATCTGTCGTCACAGGGCACTGGATTGCTGGTGCGCATGCTAGGAGATTAGGGCTCCCTTTCAACGACTTCTGTAGGAGCATAGTATAATAATAAAGTATACTCGTAAGACCAGCTGTTTTACAATTTTTTCATTGGCAAACCTCGCGGTACTGTCAAATTGTTTTTGTATTCACATTTAAAATATTTTTTGAGTTTTTTTTTTTTTTTCTTGCTCTCTTTCGTTCTCTCATTTTTCCGTTCAAAGCATTCTGACATTGTGGGCAGTAGTTTTACACTAACAAAATACAAGCAATTTTTGTTTTTGTAGATGTGCGAGTACTTTATTATTTTACTATGTGTAGGAGTTGCAATGATGCGGAAGAGACAGTGGAGCATTTCCTATGTCACTGTCCAACTCTTTCTGGAATAAGGACTGCCAAACTCGGAAGTCCGTTTATGCATGTATTATCAGATCTCTCTGCTATTGACATCAGAAAGATCAACTCCTTCATACATGCTGGCTGGTTCGAATCGAACGTAGATTTGGATATGTGATATAATATCACATAATCCCTCAGGGTATCACAATGGGACCAAGTGAGCTGTCCTGCATTACCCAGACAGCTGCCCATTGAACCTAACCTAACCTAAGCCCAAATTAGTCAAAAAGAACAAAACGTCGGCAGAGCAACGCTCACAATTTTTCTCATTTTGTTTTTGGAAGGCAGAGCTTTCTAAAAGTACTTTAAAACTTGTGTGGAAAAAATAATATTTGTTTTAAAAAAGAATAATAATAGTTGTTTTGAAACAAATAAATTTGCGTTTAAAATGAAAATATTCAATACTTTTTCAATTAATATTTTTCTATATTTTGTTTTGGGCGCTTTTATTTTGCTTGTTTACTTCTTCTTTTATTTACTTTTTCTTGTTTTTTTGTTTACTTTTGTTTGTTTTGTTATTTTGTCGAATGTTTTTGACGTTGTACTGGTAAAACCAAAAACAAAATGCCTGGCTGTTTTTGCATTGTTGTATATGTTATAGCGGTACTGTCACCTGTTATAGTTTCATCATGCGTTTACGCATAGTGACATAGGTCTACATCATAGTAAAATAATAAAGTACTCGCACATCTACAAAAACAAAAATTGCTTGTATTTTGTTAGTGTAAAACTACTGCCCACAATGTCAGAATGCTTTGAACGGAAAAATGAGAGAACGAAAGAGAGCAAGAGAAAAAAACTCAAAAAATATTTTACATGTGAAAACAAAAACAATTTGACAGTACCGCGAGGTTTGCCAATGAAAAAATTGTAAAACAGCTGGTCTTACGAGTATACTTTATTATTATACTATGGGTCTACATTAGTAAATTTTTTATCAAGAAAAACGTGAAAATTAACGTGTATTTATGGAAGGTGGCAACAGTTGCACAAAAACAGTAATATGGCGAATTCATTAAAGTTTTTTATATATGCAGTTTGACAACTGTAACAACCAAAAATAATAATCAGCTATTTAACTAAGGTTACCTTGTGTATAATCGCACTGATTTTGACGTTTGTGAAGCGAAATAAGAAAGTGACCTCGTAAGCACAGCAGATTTGCAATTGTTTCATGTGCGCACCTCGTGAAACTGTCATTTTTGTATTCGTATGTTATATTTTTTTCCGCGTTTATTTACTATTCTTCTTCATTTTCTAAATTTCTGTTCATAGCATTTTGACATTATGTGCAGTAGTTCTACTCTAACAAAATACAAGCAATTGTTCTTTTTGTAGATGTGCGGCCACTTTATAATTTTACTACGAAGTTCACCCATTGTTTACGTTGAGTCTATATTAGAGAAATTTGTATCAAGACAAACGTCAAATTTTTGTTTGATTTGCAGATAATTTTTTATCTCTGTCAATTTTAGGAGAAAACGTATGTCATAATAAACCATGCAAAAAGTACCAACAACAATCAAGATGGCGTCCTTTACCAAGACAACGTTGTCAGAGCTCGAGCGATGACAATTTTCTTTTGACGCTGCAATAATACTGACAAATTCAGTCTACATTAGACAAATCTTTATCTTGATAAAATGTTTACGTTTACGTTACGTTTACGTTACAAGAGACGAAACTAATTATCAAAAGCCTAAGTCGATTGTCAAAAACCTAACTCATGCAACAACAAAATACATGTAATCAAATACATTTTGTTGTTGCTAAAAGAAAATAAAAATAATTTTTTGTTTACAAAACAACAATTTTGTTTAATTGTCAATCGAGAATTTCGTCTCTATGTGTTACCCTATTTTCATAGCGTTTATACGTACTTCTTACTCGCGATCAAAAAGATTGTGATATAACAATTTTGCTGTATAAAAGGTAAGTTAATATTTTATTTGTGAGTTAGTAACTCACGAAAACCAATCGTAATTAGTGTAGCTTTTTGATTAGTCTCATATATTATACACTTTTTCTTTTAATGATATATTGTTTATTTGTGAAAAAATTTTAACGTTTATTCAAACGAGAGAGAAACTATAGTCAGTGAAGACCGACCATATGATACCCTACACCATTCTGTATGAGCTAAAAAGGCAACACTTTTACTAAATGGAAAATTAATTATACAAATACAGAACAATACATTAATACTAACATCTATATGATTTTACACCCTTTAGTGCGGAAATGGGTTTATATGGGCGCTATGATATGGACCGATTCTCATAAATTTTGGCAATGTTGTTTCCACTTATATAAAACTTATTTGTGTCGAATATTAACTTGATACTATCATTCGTATGGGGTTTATGCACGTTAAAGTGATTTTCGGAAGAGGGGATTTATATGGGAGTTATGGTCAATAATGAACCTTGTAAACAAAGTACAGGTTGCAATTTTAAAGATATCTTTATGAAATTTGGCACAAAGATTGACACTTATACAAAACTTTGTACCGAGTTTCATTGAAATATTGCTATATTTAAGGCATTTATGATCGTTAAACCCCTATTCCGGGAGAACACTTGTATGAAATAATGGACCGATCATAACCAATTTCAATAAGCCTCGTCCTTGTGTCAAGATAATTATTAGTGCCAAATTTTATCAAGATATCTTTAAAATTGCGACCGGTCCTTTGTTCACAAGATTTAAATATCATCTGGCATCTCTGCATCAAGATAAAAACGTCGTGTTAATTTCTGCTAAAAATTGTTAATTAAAATTTTTAAATTCAAGTTTCAAGTTTTATTAATCCAAATATTTTCATTACAATAGTATTTTCTTAAAAGCTAAAACATCTTATAACTATTCTTTACATACTTACATATGTATTACAAAGACTTTCACAATTGATTCTTATATTGTAGATTTGCTACATCATTTTCACATAAAATTTTTTTTTCTATAATTTTCTTTCATTCCCAAAAAAAAGGATTTAAAAAAGGGACACTTTTAGAGAATACTTACAAACTAATAACAAAACACTTACAAACTAATAAACTTAAAACTAATGGGAAACATATTTACAAAAGCCTATAAACTACAGAAAGATAGAATTGTTCATTGTGCCGTGTTGTACACCGTATCACTAATATTAAAGCTATTAATCCTCCTGTGGTAAAATAGGAGGTCTGCACCCTCGTATAAAATTTTTAAATACAAATTTCTTTTCTCTGACAAGGTTTGCTCAAAAGAGAAGAAAACATTGGGGCAATAGCCCTAAATTTAAGGGCCAAAAACTTTAGACGGACGCAGCTCAAGTGGCAAGAGATCTCAACTTCTTTTTGAAGAGTGCTGAATTTGAAAATTTTCACGTCTAGTCGAATGGAGATAATCGAAAGATTTTTTCAGCATATTAATTCGAAATATATGTATTTCAAATTACACAATATTAAGAAAAAAAAATCCCTTATATACCTCAGGACTTAATCCTGAAGAACGAAATAAAGTCGAGGCAAAAAATTCAAAATTAAGTATATATTTTTATCTTCTCAATGGTTTTACACAAATATAAATCTTTGAAATCGGATTTATTTTGTAGAAGTTACGATTTTTTAAAACTTTTACATACTCGTAACAGTCAACTTTGACACTCTGTAGCTTATGTCATGTTATAACAGGGTGACTACAAGATGACTTTTCTGAAAGCTAGGGTCATCCTTTACAACTCTTCAATACATTTCAATTCGATCCGAGCAGTAGATTAGGAAATACAGATTTATAACCAAAAAATTTGCGTTTGGCCCCACTGTGTATCATCCATTCGTAAAAAATTATTTTAAAAATGTGTTATTTTCATGCAAAATTTAATTTAAAAGTCACAATTTCTTCATATTGTGAATAGACATTCAGTCCTATTATAAATAGAAATTCCTCATCAAAAATTTCCCATTTCACATTTCTGCTATTGTTTATTAAAATTTCCCTGAGATTTTCTTTTCTTTTTCCTTCTATTCTAATTACAATTTGAAAAAGGGAATACATCCAACAGGAAAAGTAGGCATTCTGTATATAATAACAAGGGATAAACGGTTAAAATTTCATATAATTTTTTCCCTAACAATTTTAAAGGGAGATAAAGAAAAATATGAGTATTATATAAAAAGTATATATACCTTTTTTTAGGACAAAATTTTCTTGTATTCCAGGTATGGTCTGACCAAAAAGAATACGTTCGGCAAAAGGCAACGCAAAAGAGAATATAAGTTTTAACCAATGGAAGAAGCTAATTTTTAATTTAATTGGTATGAAAACTTCAGTTGAAGGTGTTCCTGCAAACAACTTCGGCCTGAAATCTCCAAAAGAATTGGAAGAAAATCCGCAAATAATGCCTGAAATGTTTTCTTTAGACATAGTTATGTCAGAAGATCAGCAAAAGGAGAGCATTGAATTTACAGCAGTATCCAAAAGTAGACGAACGACATAACAATGTACAAAATAAAGAAAAATGTAAAAAAGTCCATCGGATGTACTGTATACCAGCAGAACTTGCCGTGCAGCGAGATTTGGTGGTGTTGTAAGTGAGAACCATTAAGTTTGATGGTTTAATATCAAGTGAATTCTTTAATTTTTTTCCTTTCATTTTGACATTTACATTCTTATGATATTGCCATATAATAAATAAAGTATTGCTGCCAATCTTGCGATTTATATAACACTTTTCCCCTTTAATTAATTCAATTCCACTCAATAAAAATAATACATTTCAAACCTTATTAAATAAAAAATACAATTGAATCAGTCCAAAAGCCCGCTTGACCACAAATGTTTGCTAAGGAGTTACTAACTTTTTCTTGTGGAAATTTACATACAAAAAAGTTAGTAACTCGTTATCAAGCATACACTATTTATTTTGAATACGGCTGATCGCCTTTGAATAGGGTAAGTGCACCTAATGTCGGCATGTACTAGTAGTCGGCATTTTTAAATTTTAACTGAAATAATTAACAACAGCGAATACTAATTATTGATGTAAGATCAATTTTGCCATGAAAATATATTTATATTTTTTGTGAAAATGTTAAAAATATAATAATAGTAGCAATTTTTTGGCAATTTCCTCCGTTCTTAAACAACACATTTTTGATATCAGTTTTTAGAAAAAAAATTAAAGAAAGGCTTCTTTTAAAGATGATATTAATTATAATAATTCAAGTTGTATTTTAACAAAAAATTATTCAGAAGATAGACAACAATTGAAACCCTATGCTAAATGTGTAAATTTTTGTCATGTTAATTGAGAGATAATAATGTAATTAGTACTTAGGACCTAAATTTTTCTTGCAAATACATTTAGACCCTTTTATTAGAAATATTTCGTCGGAACTATGTAATGATTTATCTGTTATTATAAGGGGTCATTTCGATTATGTTTGTAAAAAATGTGTTAAAAGTTAATTAAAACTTAAGATTCATACATAAAAATGTTCTACAGAATTTTTCTACGTAAAATTTTACTATAGGTCTCTGAAATGTAAAATTGTATCTGTTGGACCATTTTTCCAAAAAAAGATAAACTATAAAATCTATCAAGTATTTTGTTAAATTTTTTTATTTATTTATTTTTTTAATTATTTTATTTTTCAGAACATAGTTTAATGCATTTACATACAAAATGTGTCAATAAATTTCATGCCGACTATTGGATCATCACATGCCGATCACTGGAAAAATATGCCGACTATAGATACCAACGATGTTTTTTATAAAATGCAATAAAATGGCCAATTAAACATTTATTTCCTTGCAAAATTCTAACAAAATCTGAAAGAGTACCCTTTAATAAAATGGGGCATATGCTCGTAATCCAAAAATCATGACCACGTTCGGAAATATTGAACTTGAAAGTCAGAAAAAAAGTTAAACTGCCGACCACCGGTACACTTACCCTAATTCTCGAACATTTTTCTAACAAAACCTTCGAGAACGATTATCGAAGGCGTTTTAAGAACGAACTCCTAGAGCTCACCTGTCGTTCAGTTTATGACAGCAAATCGATCGATATCGAAGGTTCGTTTATGTTATTTATATCGAATATTATGTGATGTCGTTAGCGAAACGAGAAAATGTTCGTTAGAGATAAGTTTTCGATATGGAAAATTGTTCGATATGGATATTACTAACGAATCTTTGGCAATAGTTCTATTCTCTTTCGTTTTCATTTTGTTTCCCATTTTAAATTAAAAGCAAATTTATTTTTTAAAGTAATTTTTTTATTTTAAACAACACAATACACCAAATATTAAAAAAGTAGACTTAAGTTATATTTTAAAGTTAAATGACAATTGCGCATAAATAAAGAAATAAAAAATAAGAGTGGTAACACTTAAAAATGTCAACATTCTAATACAATTAGAACATAGTGCTATATATCGATGTTCCCAAAGGAAGTCTCAATAATATTAGTTTTTCTGATCTACATTTTTTTTAGGGAAAATTTTACTGAATTAATCTGCAAGAAAAAAGTTTATTATTTAGATAAATATGTTATTTTGCGAATGTCTTCAGACATGTTGCGATGTTACATTTTTATGATTATTTTCCAAAAAGGGTTTTTAAAGTTAAACTTAAGTCTAATTTACAACCGATCAATATGAACTATGAATAAAGAATAACATGCAAAAAAAAAAAAAAAAAAAAGTTATATTTTTAAGTAACAAAATATCGAGAATTTGAGAAAAACAGATAATTTCTCGAAAATTATACTTTCGAGATTTAATCGAAAAAATGTAATATTATGATAATTCGATATTTAAAGAATTCTCGAAAATTTCTCTGATCTTAACTATCGAGAAATTACCTTTTTAAAATAATTAATTACAATGTTATGAGGATTTACTCAAAAGTATTAC
Organism: Protophormia terraenovae; assembly: GCA_951394005.1. Taxonomy (NCBI): domain Eukaryota; kingdom Metazoa; phylum Arthropoda; class Insecta; order Diptera; family Calliphoridae; genus Protophormia; species Protophormia terraenovae. The sequence continues at coordinate 7,804,423 of OX596078.1, forward strand.
AGCAATTAACATCTGAATAATTAAATAAGGAAACTACTAATATCACAGTATTAACATTAGGGCTACACATGTAGAGTAAACATTTTGTATATATTATGTTAAATCTTAAACAAGGGGTAAATGTATTCTAATAAATCTCAAAATATTTCATTATTTTCATTCAGTCACAGAGTAAACATGTACTTTTTATTTAAAAAGTTCGAAATTTTTTAGCACAATTTTAATGAAAATATGTTTCTGAATGTAGAATAACCATTAAAATAAATCAATTTTACAAAAAAACATTCTTTTTAAGTACTTTTAAATACACATTCACACACACAAATAAACTTTCGTATATGTGTATTTTTTTGAGAGTAAATCTTATAAGATAGTTGTGTAGAAAAATCTTATCACAACAGTCTCATAATATTTCCTATAATACTAATATTTTAGTCTACAAGTAAGATAATTCACTCAGAGAGCGGATTTGGCACTCTCTGTTACATATTATGATATAAAAAAATCATGTGGAGACCCAGTGTAAGGAAAAGAAAGAAAAAACCTTGTACACACATGAACATTATAAGAAATTTTAAAAACAACCACTAATCACTCTTTACTCGTCGTCTTCACCTAACAAAATATTTAACACTAACATCATGTTAATGATAAATTTAGATAAGAAAAGAACCATTTTTAAACATCGAAAAAATTAACATTTACATCAACTTAAACGTTTTACATTTACCACTAACATTTTGTTAGTGTTAATATTAAATATTTTATGTTAGGTGAAGACGGCGAGTTAAGTAAAAAAGGTGTCAGAGATTGTTTACACTGGGTCTCACATGATTTTTTTATATCATAATATGTAACAGAGAGTGTCAAATCCGCTCTCTGAGAGAATTATCTCACATGTAGACTAAAATATTAGTATTATAAGGAATATTATGAGAGTGTTGTGGTAAGACTTTTCTACACAACTATCTTATAAGATTTACTCTAAATAAATACACATATACGAAAGTTTGTTTGTGTGTGTGAATGTGTATTTTTAAAAGTAATTAAAAACAATGTTTTTTTTTTTTTTTTTTGTAAAATTGATTTATTTTAATGGTTATTTTACATTCAGAAACATATTTTCATTAAAATTTTGCTAAAAAATTTCGAATTTCTTAAATAAAAAGTACATGTTTATTCTGTGACTAAATGAAATAAATAAGAATCTTGTTTTTTACATTATTGTTTGTTTGTTTGTTTGTCTTTAAGTTACCCCTTCGATAGAAGAGGATTTATTTGGCCAAAATATAACGCCAACACCAATACTGGCACTTTGTGCCTGAGGAGCCTCCTCCGAAAGAACAACCTTCGACCCACACCTTCGCGCAGGAAGCCGGAGTCCTCGAATTCAACTCCTATTCGTAATCCAAATTGAGTTTTGTTTGGTACTCCACCACGATAAATCAAGAATTTTCCAGAAATCAAAATAGATGCATGTGGTTAATGCGAAGCCTCGAAGAACCGTAACGCGGTACAGTTATGCGACGCGTACCACATTAGCCAAATGCGAGAGTGAGACGCAAAACTCTCGAAGGCAGAAAAACAAAGTACAGCCTGATCGACCTTAAGAGATAATGACGATGACGCGGCAGATGTTTATCCACCCAGAGCTGCTTTGCGACAGTTTTTTACATTAAGTTTAGATCTTCTGTTGAGTTAAGCCCAAATTACAATAGCGCGTAGTCAGCAGCAGTGTGTGCTGACATAATCAGCTGATAATTTAGAAAGCACTGTTTGTTATGGTGTTGATTACATTTGATCAGCAGCAGTTTGCAGTGCTGTTTCATTTAGCCCTGTTTCTAAATTAACTGCGCTGCATTCAGATTGAGAGCGAGACAAAGATAGTGAGCAAATAAATGAGAGGCTAAAACACACGAGTAGAACAAAGCTAGATGGTGGTTGTAAATTGTGGCTGCCTACGCTGAATTGTAATTATAACGGCAGCAACATGTCGTGCTGACAGTGATCAGCTGATAATTTTTGCTGATACTGTTGCTGACTACGCGCTATTGTAATTTGGGCTTAAGGGATAAAGTGTACGACCACATTTAATTGCTTTATCACAAATATATTGTATGTTTTGTTTAATTGAAAGTTTCTTATCTAAAATAATTCCAAGATATTTGATGCTATCTTGCAGTGGGATAAAAACTCCCCTAGAATATAATGCCCTTATTCCGTAACTCTATCGTTCGTTATGTTATCGTCAATAATATGAAAACTTCCATTTTCCTATTCTGTAAATATTTCATTCATAATTTAACAGAATAAATAAATGTTATTGACGAAAATCTGTAAAATTCCTAAAAAAAAAAAAAAAAAACATATTCTGTAACACACATTAACATAAAATGAACTATCAATTTAAACGATAGGTATTTATGAGATGATGAAAAAATTGTACAGGTTATTTTACATATTTCTACTATTTTTAGAACTTTACTTACATCTGTCATTGTAGAAATGAATAAAAACTTCATTTTACGGCTAAATAATAGGATAGTTTGTTTTTATTTCGTTGTACTTATTTAAAGTTTTATTGTTTATTTTTCCATTCTTACATAACTTTTGCTTTTGTTTTGTTGTATTCTCTGGATATACAATAATATACTTTTCTAATGCACAATTTTTCATACCGAGAAAGATTCGCACTTTTTAAATAACTTCTAGTTAAATTCAAGACATTTTCAACACACATTTTAAAAAATTTATTTAATTATCAAAAAAAAATATATAAATATCTTTTTATTTATTTTGACAAACTATTTTTGTTACTATTTACAATAAAATTTAAAAATGTGTTACCAATACAAAAAATATTTAAAATTCTGAACAAATATTATGACAAAAATTAATATCTGGTAATTTTAAATAGTTTTTCAAATTTACCAACCAAATTGGTAAATGTTATTAATCACAAACGTTACAGAATACAAACATTTTCTGTTAACGTTTTCGTTACTGTATAATAACAGAATGAACGTAAAGTTACAGAATTAGGCTATAAATGTTTTGTGTGTCGGTTGAAATGGCGTTTATGAAGCCCACCTATAACTAGCATATATAATATATATCGAACGATCGGAAATCCTTTCGAGAATTTTTCTATTGAAATTCAGCAAGATCGGTTCATACATTGCGGAGATATGCTTAAAAAACCGGTTTTTAGAACCGGTTTTCTAAAGCCTCCGTATATACAAGGGACTTCGTTTTTGCAAAGAAGACTCGGAAATTTTTTTCTGATTTTTTTTGCTAAAAAAAATTAAATAAATCGGTTCATAATAACTAAGATATCGGGCAAAAAGCATTTTTGATTTTTTGAAGCCCTTGATTAAGCTATAGATTTTTTTATTTTTAAATAGATCGGTCATAAATATTTTTATAAAATTTCGGTTTTTTTAATAAACCAAATTCGTTCATAATCAACAGAGTTATGGGCCAAAAACTAACACAAATCTGTTAAGAATATAAATACTAGGGTTCGTTTCGAAAAGAAAAATTTCGTTTGATATTTGGATATCATCTGCGTTACCGTTTGGCGACTTTAGTCGCCAAATGCCCCTTTTTCAACCACCTGGAGACTTTTTTGGCCCCTTTTTTAAATGGCGACTAAATGGCGACTTTTTAAAACTATGAGCTAAATGACGAAAATTAATTAATTTAAACAAATAAATGAACTATTTTAATATTGTTTCACAGTATAGTAATATAAAGAACTGCGGAATATTTATATATGGACTGAAACTGTTAGTAACTAAAAATAATAAAGCTTATCAATAGCTATTTAAATCATTATATGCCGAATTTTTTAGACTGGTTTGAGAAAATAAAAAACAGATACGATGAATACTTTTATCCTAATTTATATTTTTACATTCTTCATAGCAATTCCTAGGGGGACGTGTTTTTTTTAGTAAGTTATCAATAATAAAAAATAGTTTGTCCAACAGATTTTAGTCAATATTTTTAGATCCATACGTTCAGTCCTAAATTGGTTCGACGAGGATTTGAAAGATTTGAGTACGAGTAAAATCTTTGTACAAAAATACAGAAGTGTAATTACTTAATAAAAAAAATGAATTGTATTTCAGCTATTCTTATGAATTAATCATTAATTTTTAATAATAAAAATTGTTGTAAAATATTTATAAATAAATTATTTTGTTGCTAACAGAATTGGATTTAGTAGTTTTCTTAAAACATACCAGTTTTTGTTTTTTTTGTTATCAAATTAACAAAATTTAAGGAGTTTTTTAAGCAGTTGGCCCCTTTTTTTCAAAAAATCCCCTTTTTTGGCGACTTTTTATTTTGAAATCCCCTTTTTTGGACACTTTTTAAAAATTCTCAACGGTAACGCTGGATATCATACCTTTTTAGAAGGTTTTTGCAGCAGTAAAAATAATGGCGTATTTGTTTTTTTTAATTCCAACTCCTTCCCCTGCATATCTGCGGCTAAAAACGAACATTTTGAGCGCCATTTTGTGCAGAGACGAATCCAATTGATTTATAAAAAAAAATCTTTTATATATCAATTCAACATACAATTTTAGTATGAATGAGCACTACTCAACCCGCTTTAAATGCATCGTGTTCCAATTAGGGTGTCCGAAAAATTGACTTTTTTCAAAAAAGTTTTAAAAATATATTTTTTTATAAATACAGTGAAAATATACTATTTGCTTTAAAAAATTGCGCAAAAATAATTAATCTATGACTTTTCGCTTTAAAGCTATAAGACTAAGAAATTTTCAAATAATAACTATAAAAAATAAATATCTTAAAAAATAATTGTTATTAAAAAATTTTAAATCATGAGCATTATAATTTACAGTAGCCTTTGCATTTTACAGTTACAATATTCAATATTTTTAATTTTCGTTTAAATAATTTTTTTTTTTGCTATTATATGAAAATGTTAATACCTTATAACTTTAAAGCGAAAATTGGTAAAGTAAATATTTTTGCGTTATATTTCTATTGTATTTATAAAAAAATATATTTTTAAAACTTTTTTGAAAAAAATCAATTTTTCGGACACCCTATTTACAACACGCTTTATTTTAAACGGGTTGAATAATGCTCATTCTTACTAAAATTTAATGTTAAATCGATGTATAAAATAAATTTTTTTATAAATCAACCCGTTTTGCCTTTGCGCAAAATGGCGCTCAAAATGGAAAATTAAAAAAAATTACACATTTACGTTTTTACTGCTGCTAAAACCTTCTAAAAAGGTATGATATCCCTGCAGTCAAAGGTGACTGTCCGAAACCGGTTACTTGACTGACGACATTGGGTCACCACTAGTCACTTTACCTATCACCTGACTAGTCACTTTAACATGGGGATGTCCTAGGAAGGAGTGTATCGCCACCAAAGGTCAAAAGGTGGCGATATAGTGACAAGTACGAAAAAGTCAATTCATAGGATTCCTTTTACTGGTGAAATTGAGTCAGTCACCTGAAAATCTTTTTAACTGGTCACTTTACTAATCACCTGACTAGTCACTTTAACATGGGGGTGTCCTAGGAAGGAGTGTATTGTCACCAAAGGACCAAAAGGTGGCGATATAGTGACTAGTACGAAAAAGTCAATCTTTAAATTAGTAATTTTCAGAATGTAAAAAAAATTAAAATTTTTTTGCGTATATTTTTTTTTTTTTTTATTTCTATTCTTTTTTTAATTTTTTCTTTTTTATTTTTATTTATATTTTATTATTTATTAAAATCTTTTCATTTTCTTTTCATATTATTTTATATTAATCAATTTAATTCAATTTAATATTTTTTGCATTTTTGTTTATGGCGCATCCCCGGCTCGAACTCACATCGTTATGTTTTATAGTCATACGCGCTAACCACTCAGCCACAGAGCATTGTTACACACATTGCACAATTTGTTGTTTTAATGAGCATGTTGATTTATTGACCCTTTGTGAGCGTGAGGTGGCTGTTGCTTCCACTTTATTTACCCTTTGGAAGTCGATCCTTTTACTGGTGAAATTGAGTCAGTCACCTGACAATCTTTTTAACTGGTCACTTTACTAATCACCTGACTAGTCACTTTAACATGGGGATGTCCTAGGAAGAGCTGTATTGCCACCAAATGACCAAAAAGTGGCGATATTGTGACTAGTACGAAAAAGTCAATTAAAAAAAAAAATGAAATTGAAAAAAGATTCGGCTGTGCCGAATCTTTGATACCCTTCACCATATTACCATCTTATCGACATCATATTACCATATTACCGACAATTAATAAAATTTTCGCCTTAACGTATGCTTGCATATTTTCTAAATCTAAATTTTTTTCAAACTACGAAAATTTGAATATGAAAAAAAAACAATCATAACAGGCTTTGCTTTTAAAAAAAGAAACAACAACAATTCCATATATATTTATTTTTGTATGTACAAACTGACTGAATACACAAAGAACAACAACAACACTGTTATTCATTATATTACTGCTGTTGCTAACTAAACTACTTGTCTATACAAAAAACAAAAAACGTCACTAATAGTCATTACAATGCTTAATATACATGTTTGTGTATGTATTTATGTATATTCTTAACAGATATGTTTTAGTTTTTAAAAATAAACAACTACAATTCCATATCTATTTATTTTTGTACAGACTGCATATACAAAGAACAACAACAACAACACTGTTATTCATCATATTACTGCTGTTGATAACTAAACTACTTGTCTATACAAAAAACAAAAAACGTCACTAATAGTCATTACAATGCTTAATATACATGTTTGTTGGTGTATTTATATTCTTAACAGATTTGTTTTTGGGCCATAACTCTGTTGATTATGAACGAATTTGGTTTATTAAAAAAACCGAAATTTTATAAAAATATTTATGACTGATCTATATAAAAATAAAAATCTATAGCTTGAACAAGGGCTTCAAAAATAAAAAATTCGTTTTCCCCGATATCTCAGTTATTACTGAACCGATTTATTTAATTTTTTCAGAACAAAAATTCAGAAAATAATTTTCGAGCCCCCTTTAAAAATTCGAAGTCCCTGGTATATGCAGAGGCTTCAGAAACTAAAAAACCGGTTCCAAAAACCGGTTTTTAAAGCATATCTCCACCATTTATAAACCGATCTTCCTGATTCAAAAAACTGAAATTTTATAAAAATATTTGTGACCGATCTGTATAAAAATAAAAATCTATAGCTTAAACCAAGGCTTCAAAAAATAAAAAATGCGTTTTGTCCGATATCTCAGTTATTACTGAACCGATTTATTTCATTTTTTCAGAACAAAAATTCAGAAAAAAATGTCCGAGAATTCTTTGTAAAAACGAAGTCCGTAGTGTATACAGAGGCTTCAGAAACTGGAAAACCGGTTCAAAAAACCGGTTTTTTGAACATATCTCCGCATTGTATGAACCTATCTTGCTGAATTCCAATAGCAAAATTCTCGAAAGCATTTCCGATCGTTTGACATACATATTATATATGTCAGTTATCGGTGGGCTTCATAAACGCCATTTCAACCGACACACGGACGGACGGACGGACATGGTCCAATCGTCATCGCTTCTTACAAGGATTCCGAAAATATAAACTTTTTTGCTCTCCGACGAAAATTGTGGAAATTACAAACGGAATGACAAACTTATATATACCCTTTACACCTGTGGTGAAGGGTATAAAAAAAAAAACACAAATGCAGAATAATTGATTTCTTTATTAATTGTAAAATCCTAATTAGCAAGATTAGTACCGCAATTCTTCATTTACTACCGATATCGTTAATTAACGAAATCTTTCGGTTGTTTTTGATTTTGCTATTCTCTACTATAAGTTAGAGATTTTTTTCGTAAGTATATTTTAACGACAAATATCGATAGAAATGATAGAACGTCATTATTTGAAAAAAAAAAATAAATAAATTTTAATTGGATTTTTATTTAAAAACAAAACAATTGTCTTGAAAAAAGTGTGAAAAAAGTATAAATATTATATAAATGTGTGCAGATTGTCTTCCAACAATTAACCAATATGAGTATATGTATGGTATGTTGTTGGAAATATTTTTAAAATTAATTTAATGTTAAATGTTTCTTATATTAGGCCCGTTCATCAAACATTTGCTTTAAATTTTAAAATAACATAACTATGGAAACTTATGTTTAAAAACTCCTTAATATTTTTCGTTTAAACAAATTATTCAAATATTTTCACAAAAGTTCTAATTTTCGAAAAATTAAATTTTTTTGCAAATAAACTAAAATTTTCTAAAAAGAAGAAATTTAAGAATCAAAACTTTTAAAAAATTCTGAAATTTTTTTTAAAATTTAACTTTTTATTAAAAATTAGAAATTTTACCAAAATTCTGTATTTAGTAAAATAAATTTTTTTACTAAAAAAAAAAACTCACTAAGAACTGAATGTAATTAAAACTTAATAATAACAAATCAGTTTCAAAATTCTAAAAACTCAGTTATAAACTCTCATTTTAATATCTACACTTTTGCTAAAATTCAGTAAGAACATTTAATAAACGAAAACTTTTACGAAAAAAGAAAGCACTTATTATTCATTATATTTTTTCTAATTACATTATTTATAAAACAATGTTATCAAAACTAAAAAAAATATATTTAATAGCCAAAATCAGCTTCTTTATCGTTATGGTTTTACGACAGCTATTTTTTTGCAGTTAGCTTACCGAAGTTTTTGTTAACTACCAATGTGTTTAACGACAAAAATCGGTAAAATTTTACTACAGAATAACACTTAACGGATGAACTATTCACTATTTTGACGTTTTTGTGACTTATAGAAAAACCAATCGCCACCTCCACGCTCACCAAAGGGTCAATAAAGTATAAATCGCCACTTCCACGCTTTCAAAAGAGTCAATAAATGGTGCTATCGCCACCTCAACGCTTTCAAAAGAGTCAATAAATAGTGCTATCGCCACCTCAACGCTTTCAAAAGAGTCAATAAAAGGTACGATAGCTTAACTATCGCTCACAATATATGCGAAGTTAGGGTGTATAAAAAAACGTACACATTTGAATGAGTCAGGTGGGTAGTCACAAATGGACTTTACTGTGCTAAAGCGGGTGAATTGACACCGAAAAAACTGCTGGTTTATTTTTAAAAACTAAAACATCTGTCAAGAATATAAATACACACACAAACATGTATGTATATTAAGCATTGTAACATGATGGAATTACTTTAACAAGGTGTATGCATAAAGGCAACAACTACAACAATGCAATAATAACAGCCATTTTTTTTCGTTGGAAATGAGACTGAAACGTCAAACAAAAGAGAAGAAGAAAAAGACGTGCAAATTGTAAACAATTATTGCTGAATTTGAAAATTAATATGAATAAATTGTATTTTATTGTTTTTTTGGTACAATAAGATATGTTACATCTCCATTTTATACTTCTTTTTTATAAATAGCATTTTTCTTTATTAATATTACAAATTTCACCACCGAAAATATTTGCTTTTGATTGTAAACAAACCAACACATACAAACTTAAAAAAAAATTTGACATTTCAGTCTTACACCACAAAATTGAGCAAAAAATAATCAGCTGATTTTACAATTTCACCTTGTACTCATTCCACCATGCATTGTAATGACTCAAGGTAGATTAAGAAGGTAACGACATTAAAACAGCTGAGAATTTTTTTTCTTTTTGAAATCAATATGGCTGCCTGTGTTTTGTAATTTGAAGTGTCAAATTTTTGTCTATGTTTACATTTTTTTTGCTTACTTTTGTGTATTGCGTCTTTCTCCTCTCTTTTTACTACATGAATTGTTTTTGTTTTTTTGTAAAGAAACATGTGAAATGACAAAATTAAAGTTGACATAAGAGATGACAATGCAAAAACAAAATACATGGGATATTTTTTGGTGGTGTAGTTGTTGTAGAGTTGTCGTTACCTTCTTAATCTACCTTGGTAATGACTATTAGTGACGTTTTTGCCTATAAGACAAGTAGTTTAGTTAGCAACAGCAGTAATATAATGAATAACAGTGTTGTTATTGTACACATATACAAAAATAAATAAATATGGAATTGTTGTTATGATTGTGTTTTTTTTTTTTTTTTGCCATATTCAAATTTTCGTAGTTTGAAAAAATGTAGATTTATAAATGTGAAATAATGAAAGCATACGTTAAGGCGAAAATTTAATTATTTGTCGGTAAGATGGTGAAGGGTATCAACTTTATAATTATACTATGAGTAGTAGCATAGTATAATTATAAAGTATACTCGTAAGAACAGCTGTTTTACAATTTTTTCATTGACAAACCTCGCGGAACTGCCAAATTGTTTTTGTATTCACATGCAAAATTTTTTTCGAGCTTTTTTTACTCTGGACTCAATCGGTCCATTATTAACCGAAATATTAGCCAACATATATTTTTTTTACCGATTTTCAATCAATAACAACCGAGTTATTGGCAAATCTTATTTCATTTATTTAATGCGTGTTTCCCTTATAGTTGTTGTTTTCATGGGTGCTGAAAAACAACAAAGGTGAACTATGGCATATAACAGTTTTTTCTATTTTTGAAGGAACTATGTAAGCTGGAGGCTTCGTTCTTTCACTGAAAATTCGGAATTTGCAGGTACTGTTTTAGCTATGGACTTCGTGCTTGCACAGATCGATCATAAATGTTTTGTTCGAATTTCGGTTTTTTAAATCAGTCAAATCGGTCCATAAATTTTCACGGTACCCTTCACCACAGGTGTAAAGGATATATATAAGTTTGTCATTGCGTTTGTAATTTCCACAATTTTCGTCGGAGAGCAAAAAAGTTTATATTTTCGGGATCCTTGTAAGAAATGATGACGATACGACCATGTCCGTCCTTCCGTCCGTTTGTCTGTTGAAATGGCGTTTATGAAGCCCATCAATAACTGGCATATATAATATATGTATCAAGGGATCGGAAATCCTTTCGAGAATTTTGCTATTGAAATTCAGCAAGATCGGTTCATACATTGCGGAGATATGCTTAAAAACCCGGTTTTCCAGTTTCTGAAGCCTCTGTATATACTAGGGACTTCGTTTTTGTAAAGAAGGCTCGGACATTTAAAAAAAAAAAAAATGTAATAAATCGGTTCATAATAACTGAGATATCGGGCAAAACGCATTTTTGATTTTTTGAAGCCCTTGTTTAAGCTATAGATTTTTATTTTATGGGCAAAAAACTAAAACTAATCTATTAAGAAATATAAATACACACACAAACATTTATATTAGAGTGTCCCGTAGACAAAAATTGTGTAAGAACACCCCTCAAACGATGCGTAAAAATTAGCTGAATATGGGAAAAATATTAAAAAATTTTTTGAAATGCATCTTCAGTTTCCTACCAGCGATTGAATGTCACGGACTAGAACATTTCGTCCAAAAAATAATATTGAGTTTAGTCTAGAAATGGATATCAAAAAATTCGTAATTTTAAGTCAATTATAAAAAAAAAAAAATATTTTAAAAAATGTTCACAAAAATGTTGATCCATAAACCGTCATTTTAGTACATCATGCAAAATAAAATGTCGATATTTTTCTTAAAAAAAATAGATAAGATTTTTATAATTTTGTTCCTTTTAAGGCTAAAATTTTAAAAAATTTTCCAGATTTAAAAAAAAATGAAATTGAAAAAAGATTCGGCTGTGCCGAATCTTTGATACCCTTCACCATATTACCATATTACCATCTTACCATCTTATCGACATCATATTACCATATTACCGACAATTAATAAAATTTTCGCCTTAACGTATGCTTGCATATTTTCTAAATCTAAATTTTTTTCAAACTACGAAAATTTGAATATGAAAAAAAAACAATCATAACAGGCTTTGCTTTTAAAAAAGAAACAACAACAATTCCATATATATTTATTTTTGTATGTACAAACTGACTGAATACACAAAGAACAACAACAACACTGTTATTCATTATATTACTGCTGTTGCTAACTAAACTACTTGTCTATACAAAAAACAAAAAACGTCACTAATAGTCATTACAATGCTTAATATACATGTTTGTGTATGTATTTATGTATATTCTTAACAGATATGTTTTAGTTTTTAAAAGTAAACAACTACAATTCCATATCTATTTATTTTTGTACAGACTGCATATACAAAGAACAACAACAACAACACTGTTATTCATCATATTACTGCTGTTGATAACTAAACTACTTGTCTATACAAAAAACAAAAAACGTCACTAATAGTCATTACAATGCTTAATATACATGTTTGTTGGTGTATTTATATTCTTAACAGATTTGTTTTAGTTTTTAAAAATAAACAACTACAATTCCATATCTATTTATTTTTGTACAGACTGCATATACAAAGAACAACAACAACAACACTGTTATTCATCATATTACTGCTGTTGATAACTAAACTACTTGTCTATACAAAAAAACAAAAAACGTCACTAATAGTCATTACAATGCTTAATATACATGTTTGTTGGTGTATTTATATTCTTAACAGATTTGTTTTTGGGCCATAACTCTGTTGATTATGAACGAATTTGGTTTATTAAAAAAACCGAAATTTTATAAAAATATTTATGACTGATCTATATAAAAATAAAAATCTGTAGCTTGAACAAGGGCTTCAAAAATAAAAAATTCGTTTTCCCCGATATCTCAGTTATTACTGAACCGATTTATTTATTTTTTTCAGAACAAAAATTCAGAAAATAATTTTCGAGCCCCCTTTAAAAATTCGAAGTCCCTGGTATATGCAGAGGCTTCAGAAACTAAAAAACCGGTTCTAAAAACCGGTTTTTAAAGCATATCTCCACCATTTATAAACCGATCTTCCTGATTCAAAAAACTGAAATTTTATAAAAATATTTGTGACCGATCTGTATAAAAATAAAAATCTATAGCTTAAACCAAGGCTTCAAAAAATAAAAAATGCGTTTTGTCCGATATCTCAGTTATTACTGAACCGATTTATTTCATTTTTTCAGAACAAAAATTCAGAAAAAAATGTCCGAGAATTCTTTGTAAAAACGAAGTCTGTAGTGTATACAGAGGCTTCAGAAACTGGAAAACCGGTTCAAAAAACCGGTTTTTTGAACATATCTCCGCATTGTATGAACCTATCTTGCTGAATTCCAATAGCAAAATTCTCGAAAGCATTTCCGATCGTTTGACATACATATTATATATGTCAGTTATCGGTGGGCTTCATAAACGCCATTTCAACCGACACACGGACGGACGGACGGACGGACGGACGGACATGGTCCAATCGTCATCGCTTCTTACAAGGATTCCGAAAATATAAACTTTTTTGCTCTCCGACGAAAATTGTGGAAATTACAAACGGAATGACAAACTTATATATACCCTTTACACCTGTGGTGAAGGGTATAATAATCGTTCATCAAAATACCATAAAAAGTCTTCTAGCGAACGAAAATCCAATTGGAATAATTTTTAAAATATTTTTTCCATAACCAGCATAAAATTACGAATTTTTTGATACCCATTTCGATTAAAAAATCTAAACTTTTTTTGACCAAAATGTATTGGACCCATGATTTTAAAATCGCTGGTAGGGAACTGAAGACCAATTTTAAAAATTTTATTAATATTTTTCCCATATTCAGCTAATTTTTACGCATCGTTTGAGGGGTGTTCCTACATCGAAATCTACGCTATTCTCGGGACACTCTAATGTATATATTAAGCATTGTAATGACTATTATTGATGTTTTTGTTTTTTTTTTTTATAGGCAAATAGTTTGGCACAGCCGTATCTTTATACCCTACACCACCATAGGTGGTTGGGGTATTATGTGTTTGTGCTGATGTTTGTAACGCATAGAATGAGTTATCCAACACCCACCTTAAAGTATACCAATCTACTCAGAATCACATTTTAAATCGATCTAACGATGTCCGTCCGTCCGTCCGTCTGGCTGGACGGCTGGCTGGCTGGCTGGACGGCTGGCTGTCCATGTAAACCTTGTGCACAAAGTACAGGTCGCAATTTTGAAGATAATTAAATGAAATTTGGCAGATGGTACTTTTATGATACAAGGACAAAGCCTATTGAAATTGGTTATGATCGGTCCATTATTTCACCTACCCCCCATACAAATGTCCCCCCGGAATAGAGTTTTCACATTTAAAAATGCCTTAATATTAGGAATATTTTAATGAAATTCGGTCCAAAAAAGTTTTGTGTAAGTACCAATCTTGGTACCAAATTTTATGAAAATCGGTCCACGATTGACCATAGCTCCCATATAAACCCCCCTTCCGAAAATCACTTTAACGTGCATAAATCACATACGAAAGATAGTATCAAGTTAATATTCGACTCAAATAAGTTTTATATAAGTAGAAATAACATTGCTAAAATTTATTAGAATCGGTCCATAATTTACCATAGCTCCCATATAAACCCACTTTCGGAAATCGCCCTATAATGCATAAAATCATCAATATATTATTATTAACCCATTATTCTGTACTTGTATACTTTATTTTAGATATAATACAAGTGTTGGTCTACAGCTCTAATATAAATTCACTTCCGGAATTTGTGTGCTCATACGCAATGGTGTAGGGTATCATATAGTCGGCCTTGACCGACTATATCTTCTTCTCTCGTTTTTTAATTGCATTTTAATTTAATATTGTCTTCGAATTATTATTATTATACAAACTATTTAATTTATTATTTATTGTATCTCTATTAGTTTAGGAGATATGAGGTTACCGATTTTTCTCGTTTTTACCCCTTTTCCCCCTAAACATTCGAATTTCCAAAAATTACGTCTTAGTGGATCTATTCGATAGGAGACCAATCCACAGTCCATATTTCATCTTTCTAGTCTTAACCGTTTGGGCTATGCGATGATGAATCCCCAAGTAAATCAGTCAGTCAATCACTCAGTCATTACTCTTTTATATATATAGATAAAACAAATCTAATTCCATCTCAACGATGGTGAAGGGTATAAAAGATTCGGAACAGCCGAATATAGCGCTTTTATTTATACACCTTTAGCCCTTGTTAATAATGGTGTTGTGTCGGAATTAACAACAATAAACTTTTTAAATATTTTACTTAAAAAAGTACCAAAAATTACAATAAAAAAATAGTATTTTCGAAAAATACAAAAGGCATATTTGATATATTTCTGATAATAAAGGATAATATTTTAAATTTATTTCTATGCTTTTGGTTTAGAAAGTTCGTAGGGTGCCAATAAAGTACCAATTTTTAACATCTTTAATGTTCGAATGGTAAAACATTACCAAAGTATTTCTATTATTATTTTTTAGTATAAAAGAATGTGACTATTAGAGCTTGAGAATTTTCACCATCAGAAGAATAAAAATGTATCATAAAGTCCCCTATTATGGAATATCATTAATTTAGAACCACACATCTTTAATTTTACGTTTCTAGGTTAAATATTATAAAATATTAAAAAAATACCATTAGAAGATCAAAAAGGTACCACAAAGTCCCCCTTGTGAATTCTCACTCACTTATATATATTTAATTTAATGTTTCTAGATCCAAAATAAAAGAAAAGGTAACATAAAAAGAACAAAAAGTACCAAAAAGTCCCCTCTTATGGATTCTCATTCATTTAGAAAATTCAAAAAGTGCTATTATTCTCTTGAATTCTTACCCACAGGACCATATATCTTTAAGAACCACAAATTCCACTCTTGTGAATTCTTATCCACATAGGACTACATTTACTTAATTTCATGTTTATAAGTTTAACATAGTTGAAAATTCATTATTGAGTTTGAATATTATATAAGGACTGCGCACGAAAAAATACGTGCATGCTCTTGGTTTTATAACTTTTGATGTGGTGAAAAATTAATAATTCTGTTAACTGTTTTGTATTTGCCATTATGCTCACTTGCCATGTGCTAAGTTTCATGGTAATAGCAAAATTGGTTTTTTTAAAATGGAAGTTTAACAAAAAACACATAAACACATATTTCAAATTTTTCATGAAATCTTACATTGGTCATATAAAATAATTGCAAGGAAGGCTATTGTGCTGAAGAATACAGTTTCTTAGGTCATAATATTATACAAAGAAGTCATGATCACTGAGATCACAAAAGAAATCAAAATTTCCAACAAAGTTTTTGAATTGGGAAGTTATATGCATACGCTGGAATGAAGCACTTCATTCTTAAAATATGGTTGCATTAGCACAGAAATTTACGAGAATCAGTGCCTTTGGAAAAGACTTCTCCCTTTCCTAATAAAATTCAGTATATCCCCTGTTTTCTGGCCTATTCCAGCTTCTTCTCATTACAACAACAAAACAATGGAGTTGTAACAAAGAAATTGTAAGAGTTTGTACCGATAGAGGCTAATCCATCTATTTTAGTAAAATTTACTTTATTACTTTATTTTTGTATGAAATTAAAAAAACAACACCAGATAGTTAAATATAAATTGTTTTTTATTAATAACATGAACAAAAACATAAAAGTAATTCATCCTTAAAATAAAAAATTAACAGAAAAAACAATTATAACAAAAAGCCACTTTACAGCTTATTTCGTGTACGTATTAAAATGAAAAAGTTTACATTTTTTTTTTTAGGTTTAAAAAATAACTAATATTTGGTTGGGTAACCTTTTTGCTTTAAAACATCTTTCAGTCTGGATTGCATAAAACTTACAAGTTTTTTTGTGTATACCGATGATATTTTTTCCTATTCTATTCGAAGAGCCATTTTTAAGTCCTCGTGATTACTAATTTGGTGATTTCTGATGTTTTTCTCTAATAAACTCCACAGATTTTCAACAAAGTTTAAATTTGGTGATTGGGCTGGTGTTTTAACGACGTGAGGACAGTTTCTTGATAGCCATGCTTGTACAATGTTCGATTTGTGTTTGGGGTCATTATCTTGATAAAACCAAAAATCGTCTGCAATACCCAATTTTTCTGCACTTTGGAGTAAATTATTTTGAAATAAATTTAAATAAACGGTTTTGTCCATCGTGTCATTAATAAACACGAGGTTACCAACGCCAGATGATGACATGCACCTCCACACCATTACATAACCACCACCATGTTTCACAGTGCCTTCTAGATTTTGAGGGTGGAGTTCTGTATTTGGTTTTCGCCAAATGTATGACTTACCATCTAACCCAAAAAGATTAAATTTGCTTTCGTCAGCAAAAATAACCTTGTCCTAAAATGCTTGGTCTTTGTTGACATGATCTCTGGCGAACTGCAATCTACTCTTGAGATTCTTTGGGCTAATAAATGGTTTATTACGGGCGGTTCTTCCGTGGAAATCAGCATGACGGAGAATTCTTCTAATTGTCTCTGGATTACATGACTTTCCTAGGAAATTTTCTGCTTCTTTTGCCAATGCTGGTGCGCTCAATCTGGGATTCTGCTTAATATTTCTTAGTATCCAAAGTTCGTTAGCCTCAGTAAATATTTTATTTGGTGCTTTGCGGCTTTTATCTGCAATTCTCCCCTTGGATATTATACTGAACTGTAGAGCAGCTCAAGTTAACGATTTCGGCAATTTGCTTTTGAGTTTTTCCATTTTTAAAATGCGTGATAACAAGTTCACGTTTTTCTACAGATGTTCGTTGACCCATGATTAAAATGTAACTAATTAATAATCTAAAACTTTTAAACATTATTAATAAATTGTTTATTACTCCATTCTATGCAAATTCTTATTATTGGAACGATAATAAGTAACGGTAAAATTTAAACACGAAATAAGCTGTGAGGCTATTTTTCCTTATATTGTGATTTTGTACTGAATTATTACTATGATTGAACTATTTAATGTTGTTTTATTGTAATTGAAAAAAAATATATATTTCTTTTCATTTATTTCAATAAGTAAGAATATTATCAAGTAAAATTTTAATGAAAACTAAAAACACGAAATAAGCTGTGAGACACTGTATATATATACAGTGTCTCACTAAAGTATTTGAATTTTTTTTAGTTAATAATTAACACGGTTTAATTACGTGATTTTAAAAAAAATAATTCTAGATTTATTAACTGAATTGTGTTTGTCTATTTGTTAACTTTATAATGCAAAAAACTGCAATCAAAAATATTTCATTGTATCCAAGTTATTCCAGAAAGAGTATGAAAATTCATCATTCATGAAAATTTACCTCACAAAAGTATTTGAATTTTTATCACCTTTGTATTTAAAAATGTCAAACAAAATACAAATTGGAGAAATTCATGTATTTTTTGTTAATAATAGGTCATAGTTATCACAATTAAATGTTTACTACTTTATTTCCCCAATTTGGAGTAAAATTTTGGGGGATTTTTGGTCCAATTTTATATTTAATGGACTTAGGAGGTTGATTTAGGTAGAACGCGCCTATTTTTCCTCTATAAATGACAAAAACAATATATATTTTTTTGTCATTATAGTAAAAAAATAATAAGGTTTTAGTTCCTTATGAGTTTTTTGTTAAAACCCCATATACGAAGGGTCCAAGTCGATAATTATATATACATATACATATATATATTGTTGTTTTTTGCAACTGTTGCCAGCTTTAATGAATTCGCGTTAATTTTGATAAAAAAATTTCTAATATAGACACAATGTAAAAGACGCCGCGGCGCGCTGTCTTGATTGTTGTTGGTACCTATAATTGACTTCGAGTCTACATTAGACAAATTTTAATCAAGACAAACGTCAAACTTTTATCATGATAAAGATTTGTCTAAAGTAGACTGAATTTGTCAGTATTATTGCAGAGTTAAGCCCAAATTACAATAGCGCGTAGTCAGCTGCAGTGTGAGCTGACATAATCAGCTGATCATTTAGAATGCACTGTTTGTTATGGTGTTGATTTCATTTGGTCAGCAACAGTTTGCACAAGTAGAATAAAGCCCAAATTACAATCGCGCGTAGACAGCAACAGTATCAGCAAAAATTATCAGCTGATCGCTGTTAGCACAACATGTTGCTGCCGTTATAATTACAATTCAGCGTAGGCAGCCACAATTTACAACCACCATCTAGCTTTGTTCTACTTGTTCATTTTAGCCTCTCATTTATTTGCTCACTCTCTTTGTCTCGCTCTCAATCTGAATGCAGCGCAGTGAATTTAGAAACAGGGCTAAATGAAACAGCACTGCAAACTGCTGCTGACCAAATGTAATCAACACCATAACAAACAGTGCATTCTAAATAATCAGCTGATTATGGCAACACACACTGCTGCTGACTACGCGCTATTGTAATTTAGGCTTAAAGCTATATAGTGGTTGTAAATTGTGGCTGCCTACGCTGAATTGTAATTACAACGGCAGCATCATGTTGTACTGACAGTGAACAGCTGATAATTTTTGCTGATACGCGTAAATGTAATTTGGGCTTAAAGCCGTAGTGCGTAGGCAGCAGCAGTGTGTGCTGACACAATCAGCTGATAATTTAGAACGAACTGTTTTTTATGGTAATGATTACATTTGGTCAACAGCAGTTTGCAGTACTGTTTCTTTTAGCCCTATTTCTAAATTCACTGCGCTTCTTTCAGTTTGAGAGAGAGACAAAGAGAATGAGCAAAGTAGAATAAAGCAAGATGGTGGTTGTAAATTGTGGCTGCCTCCGTTTAAATGTAATTATAACGGTAGCAACATGTTTCTTTTAAAGCCCAAATTACATTTACGCGTAGTCAGCAACAGCAAAAATTATCAACTGTAAGAACAACAGTTGATAATTTTTGCTGTTGCTGACTACGCGTAAATGTAATTTGGGCTTTAAAAGAAAATTGTCAGAGCTCGAGCTCTGGCAAATTTGTCTTGATAATGCTTGGTAAAAAACGTCATCTTGGTTGTTGTTGGTACTTTTAGCATGATTTATTATTACGTACGATTTCCCCTATAATTGACAGAGATAAAAAATTATCTGCAACACAAACAATATTTGACGTTTGTCTTGCTACAAATTTCTCTAATATAGACTCGACGTGACAGAGATTGTCTTGATACAAATTTCTCTAATATAGACTGGACGTTATTCTGACAGTGAGCAGCTGATAATGTTGTTTGTACTGCTTTTGACTATGTGTTATTGTAATTTGGGGTTTAAACGGTAGCAATACGTTTTCCTGGCTGTGACGTGACAGAGATTGTCTTGATACAAATTTCTCTAATATAGACTGGACGTTATTCTGACAGTGAGCAGCTGATAATGTTGTTTGTACTGCTTTTGACTATGTGTTATTGTAATTTGGGGTTCAAACGGTAGCAATACGTTTTCCTGGCTGTGAACAGCTTATTATTTTTGCTGATACTGTTGCTGAATACGCGTTAAGCCCAAATTACAATAGCGCGTAGTCAGCAGCAGTGTGTGCTGCCATAATCAGCTGATTATTTAGAATGGACTGTTTGTTATGGTGTTGATTACATTTGGTCAGCAGCAGTTTGCAGTGCTGTTTCTAAATTCACTGTGCTGCATTCAGATTGAGAGCGAGACAAAGAGAGTGAGCAAATAAATGAGAGGCTAAAATACACAAGTAGAACAAAGCTAGATGGTGGTTGTAAATTGTGGCTGCCTACGCTGAATTGTAATTATAACGGCAGCAACATGTTGTGCTGACAGTGAACAGCTGATATTTTTTTCTGATACTGTTGCTGACTACGCGCAAATGTAATTTAGAATTATTTTTCTATCCCATCGAATAAGCAGGATTTATTTCCTTACGTCGAGTCTATACAAGAAAAATGTTTATCAAGACAAACATGTTTTTGCCTCTATCAAAATGGCGTCTTTTACTAAGCAACGTCACGACAAAGTTGTCAGAGCTCGAAGGCTGACAGTTTTATTACAGTCTACACTAGTCAAATTTTAATCCTGATAAAATATTGACGTTTGTCTGGATAAAAATTTCTCTAGTATAGACTCGATGTAATACAATAAAGATTTGTCGTTTAATAAAAAATTTTCTTATTTTAAACATAACCATAGTATAATAATAAAGTATACTCGTAAGACCAGCTGTTTTACAATTTGTTCATTGGCAAACCTCGCGGTAATGTCAAATTGTTTTTGTATTCACATGTAAAATATTTTTTGAGTTTTTTTCTCTTGCTCTCTTTCGTTCTCTCATTTTTCTGTTCAAAGCATTCTGACATTGTGGGCAGTAGTTTTACACTAACAAAATACAAGCAATTTTTGTTTTTGTAGATGTGCGAGTACTTTATTATTTTACTATGAAACTTAACATACAATATTGGCGTTTGTATTTCTAAAATTTGGTTTGTTATAGCAGAAGTTCCCTAACTTTGAGTCTACATTAGACAAATTTTTATCAAGACAAACGTCAAAATTTTATCAAGATAAAGATTTGTCTAATGTAGACTGAATTTGTCAGTGTTATTGCAGCGTTAAAAGAAAATTGTCAGCGCTCGAGCTCTGACAACTTTGTCTTGATAATGCTTAGTAAAAGACACCATCTTGATTGTTGTTGGTACTTTTTGCATGGCTTATTATGATATACGTTTTCCCCTATAATTGACAGAGATAAAAAATTATCTGCAACTCAAACAAAAATTTGACGTTTGTCTTGATAGAAATTTCTCTAATATAGACTCGACGTTATGACTTGCGTTTTCCCCTATAATTGATAGAGATAAAAAATTATCTGCAACTCAAACAAAAATTTGGCGTTTGTCTTGATACAAATTTCTCTAATGTAGACTTAAAGTAATAGTTGATAAATATAATAAGTTGTTTTCAATTCTAATACAAATTTGGCGTTTGTCTTTTTTAAAAATTCTCTAGTCTAGTCATGCTGTATGAAAATGAAATATTTGCATATATCTACGTCTCCACACAGACGTTTTTGTGTCCGCAGTTGTCAAATTCTATCTCTCTCTTCAAAGTGTTACGTGTGGACCAATAAGAAATCTATTTCGCAATAAATGTTTAAACACAAAGCTGAGCTATAATGTTTAATATAAGCTGTCAAATTTATTGTTCTTTTTTAAAATTTTATTTTGTTTTTAACAAAACGAAGATCGAAAATGAATTAATTTTGTTTTAAAAATACAAATAAAAAATAAAAACGGAGAAAAAAATAGAATTTTCGGTAAAAAAGACAAATGAAAAAATGTACGTTTTCTCCACCCCTTAACATAAATTTAGAAATAAAAGTTTGTTCCCGTTACTAGTCGTCTTTACGTAACATGAAATATTTAACATTAACACTAACATCGTGTTAATGATAAATGTAGATCGTTCAATTTTATGTTAATATTAATTTTTTCGATGTTTAAACATGGTTCTTTTAACATTTGCTTTAACAACCGTGTTTAAACATCGAAAAAATTAACATTAACATCAAATTGAACGATCTACATTTATCAGTAACATGATTTTAGTGTTAATGTTAAATATTTGATGTTACGTGAAGACGACTAGTTATTCTGCGGACGGTATTTCTTGTGTCATTTGCCGTCCAGACGAGCCTTTTTCATGCTCGCAAATTGAACAAAATGTGTTGCGCATATGCATTTGGATAGTGTGGACCCATGTTGTTCATGTTTTGTTCTTGTTGGCACACCGTTGTTCGCACAATTTTTCGAGCAACCATGTCTGCCATCAAACGTCATTGTGTATGCGGAAGAAGAGGCGCTGCATGTAAAAGTATCGAAGCGACACAGACGGTAAACAAAAAATTATGATTTGTTCGACAAATGTTTTGCCCACTGAAAACAAAATGAAAAAATTGTGTGTGTTGCTCTGCCGACGTTTTGTTCTTGCGCGAACAAGAAAAAGGCTAATATAGACGGTAAGTTAGGAAATAAAAAATTCTTACATTCCGTCTCCACGTTGATATAATATGTAAGATAACGCCGGCAGAAGAGAGTAAACATTTTGTTAATATTATGTTAAATCTTAAACAAGGGGTAAATGTATTCTAATAAATCTCATATTTCATTATTTTCATTCAGTCACAGAGTAAACATGTACTTTTTATTTAATAAATCCGAAATTTTTTAGCACAATTTTAATGAAAATAAATTTCTGAATGTAGAATAACCATTAAAATAAAACAATTTTACAAAAAAAAAACATTGTTTTTAAGTACTTTTAAAAATACACATTCACACACACAAACAAACTTTCGTATGTGTGTATTTTTTGATAGTAAATCTTATAAGATAGTTGTCTAGAAAAATCTTATCACAACAGTCTCATAATATTTCTTATAATACTAATATTTTAGTCTACACGTGAGATAATTCTCTCAGAGAGCGGATTTGACACTCTCTGTTACATATTATGATATAAAAATATTACGTGGAGACGCAGTGTTAGTGGATACGTAGAGTATAATATTAATAGTAATTTCTAATATATTAATCTTCTATATTAATGTTAGACTCATGTCAATGCTTTTTTTGATTTTTTTCAAACCAGAGAGACTTGGCAGCACTGTTTATAATTTTATAAATGTGTGTATGCATATACTCAAGTTAAAACAGATTGCACATAGTGTATTAATATTACGTTAATGTTATCTCTTTTTAACTTATGTGTTTTCCATTGTTAATTAAAAGAACGAGGTAAAACATTTTTGCATAGCAGGCTATGCCATTCACTATGGCTACCACAACGTTTTACTAGTCTAGGATTTTGTTATCAAAAAAATAAGAGATTTAAGTTGTGAGCATAGAAAAAAAAAACAAAAATGTGATATTCTTTCTTTCAGTGCAATTTTATAAACAACTTTTTGTTTTCCCATAAAAAAAAAACAAAATTCTTAAAAGGAAAAATCTAATTTGAGAGAGACCTTAGTCATTGTTCGGCGATAAACATTTTTTAATGTTGTAATATCTTGTTTTCATATTGTATGTTAAGAAGGTAAGCTGAAATTTGCATAAAATCTACAAAATGGAATCGAATGAAGTGAATCTTGTGCAAATTAAAAAAGTCAAAGAAAATAATTTTGTTTCTTGATTGCAATTGCAGCTTTTGCAGACACACACAACATCAAATCTTACGGATATCCATCCATCCTAATAATACTTAGATTGTGTATCATTGTTACCTCTAGAAAGTCGTCATAAAAACGTTGTCATTATTTTTATTATTTTGCCATTAGTGCCTGAAACACAAACATACATACATACGTTTTCCCAATTTAAAAAATATTGATGAACTCTCTAGTGATAGCAAAATCTCTGTAACATTATTAACAAGAAATAGTTGATATTACGTGCCGAATGTACTATATATAATTGACATTCCAAAAGTTCTATTATTTATGTACATACTCGATTGTATATGATTCTTAACAACCATTACATAGAATTTATGAAGGAAGACAAATGAATTAGATCGATCGCAAACTTTTAATCATCGTAAGCAGAGAGAGAGACTGGATATATGATATATATTTGAATTTAGAGTCATATATATCAATCTTCTATAAATGAACAATAAGCACATACTTGATCTTACCTTGCGATTATCTCAGTCACTTGATCAGAACTATGATGTAAGGATGAAGATTTTATAATTTGTTTTAGTTTAGGTTATTGTTTTTAACAAATGTCGATTTTGCTGTTGTAGGTCGTTAGTATGGATACAGTTTTGTCGGTCATTTCGGCGCTGGAGGGAACAACGATTACGAAAGAACAACTGGAAGCCACCAGACTGGCCAAATATATTAATCAATTAAGAAGACGTACAAAATGTGAGAATTTAGCCCGAAGGGCTAAATCCTTGCTTAAGAAGTGGCGGGAAATGGTAGGCATACAACAATCAAATGAATCGTCGGCGGGAGCAACATCCAATGTTGTTACTGTGCCAGCAGCTACTGCTATTAACTCGAGTTCTATAGTAGCAACAGCTCCTTATAATATGCCAGTCACTGACAATGCAGTTTCAACTTCTCATTTACCAAATCAGATTAGCCATCAACACTATCAACGTCAAAATCAATATCAAACTAATGTAAAACAACAACAACAAATTCAACAGCAGCCTTATCATTCACAGCCTTCCTCCCCCGTAAATCTTCAGGAAAAGTCCAATCCCAATGAATTTCTAATTTCTATGTCTAACCCTGCAACCGGTTCTCAGATGCCTAAGAGCTCAACTACAAACATTCGTAAAAAGAAAAAACTGGAGAAGAATGCAAATAGCGAACCAATTGCACAGATGCAACAACAACCCACAAGCTTTGCAAATTTATTAACTGGTTTGGGTAGTACATATTCGTCAACTCGAAAAATTTCACGGGATAAATCTGAGACCGTTTCATCTTCTGTGAAACCTGTTGAAACTTTTATTATAGAACATTCATCGAATTCCAATTCTGATTTGATATGTTTACCATCCAACAATACAGTTAATAGTAATTTTACCTCAGCAACTGATGTTCCTCCTGTTGTAATTGATTTACAAGATACCAATTCTAGTATGAACTCATTAGTGTCAAAAGATGTGACAAATGCATCATCATCATTTTATAAGACAAAAACCGCGGCAAAAAAATCAAAAAAAGAAAAAAAGCGTAAAGAGCGAAATGTAATGGCACGTCAGAATCAACCGCTACAGGATTGTGATGATCAAAATACAACAACAGCTTCTTATCAACATAAAAGGACATCTAATGTATTGTTACTAGATGAAAAATCACATTCTGCCTGTCCAACTATTTCAAATATATCTGGTATGTATATATTTATCTATTATTGGTAAAAAGACAAATACAAAAATTATATGTTAACAATTTTATACCTATTTAAAAAAATGTTAAAATTTGAATTAAATACAAAAACTCAAGAAAGAAAATGTTTCCTGGTCGAACTTCATGTACAATTTTGTAAATAAAAGGACATTTCCTAAAAATCTTTATTAAAATCTGATCATATTTTCAAATGGTACCCATATAAGAGTTATAACGAAATATTTTGATTTTAGTCGAGCATTTAAATATATTCGTGTTTGGTCTAAACGTTGGTCGATTTGAATAAACAGACAGTTGTTGCAACAGCTAATATATGTGCTTGAAGGTAAAGGCCATGAAATTGCGCTACATCTACAGGATGGGACCACAAAATCGTATATGCGAGACAAGTAGGCATTAAGTCTATTACTCCATCCTGACTTAAATTGTGCCATAACTACTGTTGTTTTCCGCGGCAAGTGCTTTTCGTTGTCTGTAATTGGCGGTGGGATAGGAAAATTCCTCTTTCTAATTTATGTGTCCGATTGTAGTTTTAGCTTGTAAAATTTAGCTTGAACAAATTTAATTTCAAATTTCCATATAAAAATACACTGTACATATCGTTTATGATCGGCGATTGAGTAGTGAATGTTATCTATTTTTCTATTAAGGTAATTGTAATTTGGAAACTTATAATGCGTTTTATGCAAAATCAGTTTTTTGAGTTATGACGTTCTTGAAGTAAATGTGCGAATTGAGCAACAAATGGTCAGTATGGATGGTATAATTATCCCTACATTTTTCAATGTTGTCCTGAAATATAGTGGATACAAAAAAATGTAATCGAACATAAGATGCAAAATACAGTGGTGGCCACGAATTTAAGACACGACATTTCACTTATATATTTCTGATAATTTTTACATCTTATCGAACAAATTTTAGATCCATGTTATTTTTTAAAGATCCTAGTAATGTTATGAAAAAAAATCAACAATAGTTTGTTACCTATATTTAGTTTCCAATTTTTATTTACATATTATACAGATTAATACAAGTTTAAGCCTGGTCATGAATTTAGGACATAGGCAAAATAAAAGTTAATTCACAAAAGTAAAGCTCAGCTTCATAAAACAATATTAGTATTTGGTGGGAAATCCTTTATTTTGAATCACAGCAGCGCATCTCCTGGGTAAACTTTCAACTAAGGCCATACAGCGCTCCTTTGGAATGGCATACCAAGCCTTTTGAATTTCTTCCCATAAATCAGTCAAATTTTTTGGCTTTACTGCTCGTACATGCTCCTCAACATCATTCCACAAGTTCTCAATTGGATTGAGATCCGGGGATTGAGCTGGCCATTTCAGAACTGTGATATTATTTTCCTCTAAGCAACTCTTCACTAGGCGTGAAGTGTGCTTAGGGTCATTATCATGCATAAATTTCCACATTAGAGGCATGTTGTCTTCAGCGAATGGTATCATGATGCTTGTCAGTATGTTTTTGTAAATATGCTGGTCCATTTTATTGATAATCTTCTGAATGGGACCTACACCATGCCAGGAAAATGCTGCCCACACCATGACATTTCCACCACCATGCTTAACCGTTTTAAGGGTGTACTTTGGGTGATGCTCCAGGTTTGGAGGACGCCATACGTACTGTTTTCCATCAGAACCAAAGCGACAAAACTTCTACTCGTCGCTCCAAAGTATATTTTTCCAAAATGTCATCGGCTTATTGAGATTTTCTCTTGAAAACGCTAGTCGGGATTTAATATTTTTTTTTGACACAAGTGGTTTACGTTGTGCAATACACCCACGTAAGTTCTTCTCATTCAGACGTCTTCTTATTGTCCTGGACGATATATTAATACCAAAATCCGATGAAATCTCATTTTTAATTTTACTTGAGCTCTTGAAAGGATCTTTAGCAGCTGATTTATAAATTAAGCTATCCTCCCTGGGTGTAGTTTTTCGGGCTCTAGGGTGCTGTTTGACATTTTTGGTAGTGCCATGTTGCTTGATGTGTTCCAGTGCATTGTAAATCTTGGATCTGGAACATTTTAGTAGCTTGGAAATTTCCATTACTGTTTTTCCATCAGTATTCATTTGTTGGATCAATTTTCGCTCGGCATCCGAACTCCAAGTACCTCTGGCCATTTCTAACTAAATATTT
Source organism: Protophormia terraenovae (assembly GCA_951394005.1). NCBI lineage: Eukaryota > Metazoa > Arthropoda > Insecta > Diptera > Calliphoridae > Protophormia > Protophormia terraenovae. Next base: position 7,832,388 of record OX596078.1, read on the forward strand.
TGATGTATTCTAACATTAAATGGAATAAAACATTCATTACTTACCTTTTAGCTTCAAAAAACACCAAAAAATCACTTAAAAACCAAATATTTCTTATATGTTTTAAATTCGTGACCAGCTTCAAAAGCACGTTTTTACGAAAATATAATAAAAACAGCAACAAAATGTATACACAAACAAAACCAAATAACGGTAATTGATCTTAACATTACAGGGTACACTGAAAAATTAACAAAATCTAATTTTATATTGCAGGGTTGTAATAATTATCACAACTTAGTTCGTTACATGTCGTGTCTTAAATTCGTGGCCACCACTGTAACTCCAAAACTAATTATGTTACATACAAATGTACTAACTATTGGAAATTAAATACTTTGTAAACATTGAATGGCATCGAAACACGTATGATTCAAAATAAGCGAAATACTGCATGCATAAGACGCACTCTGGGCCACGATCCAGAATGTTGATCATAATTAGAATATACATAAATCATACAAGTTTTTTGGAGACCCTGATTAAGATTCTTTAATATAGTATTAAAAAATCCAAATGGAAGATTCACTATGCTGCCAAATTTTTTTATTATTTGACCAAATTTTAAATAATTTGAGACAATATAGTTAAATAATTTGAGACTATCTTTTGTTTGTTTTGCTTATAAAAATATATACATGTGAGTTTTGGTATATGTATTAGTAGTAACTTTTACTGTTTATAACTTCTTAAATGCTAAACGGAATTTGATAAAATCTATATTCTGCACAACTATGAAAAAATACCTTTCTATATATATACAGTGCTGTGCAGAATATAGGCAACAAAATTAAAGTTATCCTAAATGTTGAATTATTTTTTAAAATACGTCGATTATCCGGGAAAGAAAATTTATAATTGTTCCTTTTTTTGCATCCATTTAATTTTTTTGCATCGATTAACCCTGATTACCTCTATTATTCGGGATGCTAAGCATAATTTTTTTCTATTGCTTTTGAACAATCAAACACAATTTGAATAAAACAAAAAAGGGGATTTCCCTCGTTTGAATAAGATAAGTCAGAGCAAGGTCAAATCCAAGTTTACAGCATTCATGAAAAGTTAGATAAAGAAAATATGAATTTGAAAAAGATGAAACAAATAACATTATATGATTTTTTTAAGAAACTACGTAAAATGAAACCCTTATGTATTGTTCAATGTTTTTTCCAAAATTATTTTTTCCTTATATTATTCATACATTTATATTAAATCCTTGAATAATTGAATTATATAAATAAAAATGTTTAAAAATACTATTCAAAATTTTTACTCAATTAACCGGGAAAATTGATTATCGTGAATGCATCCGGTACCGACCATTACGGATAATCGAGGTCTCACTGTATTAAAGTTAGAACAAAACTTATTTATTTATTTATTTATTTATTTATTTATTTATTTATTTATTTATTTATTTATTTATTTATTTATTTATTTATTTATTTATTTATTTATTTATTTATTTATTTATTTATTTATTTATTTATTTATTTATTTATTTATTTATTTATTTATTTATTTATTTTATTTATTTCCATTTCAATTAAACCAAGACCATAGGGCCAAATATGACTTATATACTACTCATCAAAAATAATACAGCAGAGAATTATTATATAATTTAGTTTTTAATGATAATAATTTAATAGTAATTTGTGACCTAATTGAAGCGATAACAAGCTTTTTAAACTTCTATGTATTTAAAATAATATTTCGTAAGTTAAGGATTATGTTCTTTTATTTATTTATTTATTTATTTAAAATTCACAGTAATATAAAGAAGCCTCCTTGGGCCAATTAACATATATTACAAAGATTCACTCCTGAATAAGGATATCTAAAACTAAAAAACAAAAATCAATTTATTAATCCTCAATACAACAATTATATGGCTCCCCAGCCAAAATTAAACAAAAGATATATTAAAATGTATATAGTTACATATTCCCATAAATAGTAGTATCATCCATATTGAAAAGAATCAAAATAATAAAAGAAGTTGACTACAGAGCAGCAAAAAACCGCATAAGCTTCAATCGAAATACATTATTCGACTGAGAAAACAGAAGAAGCTCAAGTGGCAAAAAATTCCAACAACGTGCAATTCTTACAATAAAGGATCGCTCAAAAATTTATATAAAATTTAAATAATTTATCATTCTATTTTTAAATGACTGATCTGAATAAGAAAATATTTTAAGTTCCTTGGGAAGAGAATTCCACACACTCGATACCCTTACTTGAAATGATTTTTCATATATAGTGGATGCAATGTGGGAAATTCTCTTGATTATTTTATAGAATAGCAACAAAATCCTTGAACTTATCAAATCTCTAAATGTGAGTCCAATAAACTTCAATATAAAAATTGTGAGACATGTTCCCTCATCCTATAAATCTATCTAACAATGATAATAATTTAATATTAATTTATGACCTAATTGAAGCGATAACAAACTTTTTAAGCTTTTATGTATTTAAAATAAGAAAAGAAAATTAATTTCGTAGGTTAAGGATTATGTTATTTTTTGTAACACAGGTCAACAGAAAAAATGGGCTTGGAAAACCATTATGCAATTTTGATGTATTGTGGTTCTAGTAGTACAAATATGGTACAAATTTTAAATTCTATGGAGATTTTTTTTTCTTAAGTTCGTAAAAACAAGCGAGAATGTTATATTCGGTTTAAATTTTTTTGTTGTTTTTTTTTAGGTTTTTCCGTATATAACGAATCCATAATCAAGTTTAGTTAATATTATGCTACGTGCTGTATTTAACATTTTTGTGCGGCAAAGCATTTTAATAAATTTAAACGGGACATTCAAGATTTTTTTTAGTCTATGTGTTGTGACCATGATATTTTTTTTTTTAATTATACCCAACATTTTTAGGGATTCTATGGTTTCAATATGATTATCTTGTATAACGATATTGTTGTTGTAATTCATAGTTTTTTTTTTTTTTTTGCAGGTGTTTAGGTATTTCGTTTTGGAATAATATATTTTAGGACCGGTATTATTGCACCAATCTTCAAGTTCTGCAAAGAGAGAATCTATTTCGTTTTGGATATAATTTAAACTGCTTTTACATATAATATATAAATCATCTTCGTATAAGACATTTTTAAAGTATTTGTGGTTTGCAATTATTCTGTTTAGTTTGTCGGTACCAATTTGAAAGAGTATTAACGAGAGTAGAGAACCTTGTGGAATCTCATTGAATAGTGATTTAATGTTTACTAAATGTTGGTTCTTAACTTTCTGTTTGTTAAAAAGGTGTATACAAAATGAATTATTTTTTTTACCAAGCTTCTATAGTTTTAGTTGTGAGCTTATGGTGTATACCCCAATCCAGTCAAAAGCTTTCTCGAAATCTATCGATAGTATTGATAGATGATTTCTATGAGATAAGGTGGGCGCTGTAATATGATCTATATATGTTATGACATCTAAGGCTCCCTTGTTAGGCTTAAAGGCATTTTGGTAAGGGCTTAACAGCTAATTTTTTAAAAGGAACCATGTTATTCTTGTGGTTAAGAATCACTTTCTGAGTCAATTTAACGACGTCCGTCCGTCTGTTCGTCCATGTAAACCTTGTAATCAAACTACAGGTTGCAATTTTGAACATAAATTGATGAAATTTGGCGCAGAGCCTATTGAAATTGGTTATGATCGGTCCATTATTTCACCTAGCCCCCATACCAATCATAAATCATCATAAATAATATTACTAAGTAATATGTATTTTTTGGCCTTATAGGCTTTGTATTACTTGAAAATAAATAAATAAATAAATAAATAAATAAATAAATAAATAAATAAATAAATAAATAAATAATAAATCAAGAAGATCGGTCCATAATTGACCGTAGCTCCCATATAAACCTCTTTTCATAAAATCACTTTAGCGAGCATAAATCCCATTAAAATTTTAGTATCAAGTTAATATTCGACACAAACAAGTTTTATATAAATATAAATGATAGTACCGAATTTTACGAAGATCGGTGCACAATTTACCATAGCTTCCATATAAGGCCCTATTTCGAGAATCACCGAAAAATTAATAAATTCATATAAATGCTAGTATCGACGTAATATTCTGTATTCTTATGCTTTATTTTACACTTAATATGGGTATCGGTCAACAATTGGCCCCTAGTGTAATAAAAGACCCCTCCCCGAATTTTGATGTACATGCATAATGGTCTAGGTTATCATATGGTCGGTCTTGACCGACTATATATTTTTTTCTCGTTTTTATTGTTGTAATATGATGCCTGAATGAAAGATGTTGTTAAATAGATTTATTAAAATTAGGTGGTATATTTTTTAAAATCGGGTACGAAATTTTATCATTTAAATGCCTTGAGTGTAGAATTAGCTGAATTATTTATTGTATAGTTTATTACAGGGATGATAAATTCAGTACAATTGTAATTTTTCAGTATAATTTGTTCTTTAAAAGTACAGAAGTACTCAAGCGGTTAATTTAGTCCAATTACAAAATTTTGGTTATTAAAATAATATTCGTAAAGTAGCTCTGGGTTGAGGAACAACTCCCCATCGTTGTAATTATTTCCTAAATGCAGCCCGGCTGTTATTTGTTGTATGGGTTTGATAATTTTGTGTCTGACCCCCGCATTGACTAAGTGTTTGCTGTCGCCTAACTGCATCGCGTTATGGTTTTCCGAAGGTTATTTTTGTCACATGTAATCATTTTGGATAACTATATTTTTTTTTTAAGATTGGATTTTTGTTGAAGAAAATTAAACTCATAGAGCTAAATTCAAGCTTTCTTCGCGAAGGTGTATTTCGAGTGAAAGCAAGGACAGAAAATAATCATTATTCTTGAAAATTTAAACAAAAAAATCAGATACAAGGAACGACCGGATAAAAGTGTTAAATACAGAAATGTAATCTTCAGAATAGGTTCTATCGAAATTCGGAATGATTTTTATTTTTTTGATTTTTATTAAAAAAATAAATATTAATGATTATTTTTGATTTTTATTTTTTCGTTCAACTCATAATGATTATTTTTGATTTTTATTTGTTCGCCCAACTTTTAATGATTATTTTTAATTTTTACTTTTTTTGCTCACAATATAAAACTTAACATTAAGTGACTTTCGGGTATGCATTTACTTATTTATAAAATATTTATGTATATACATAATAAATTATGAGTATAAATAATAATAGAGGTATTAGGTACTAACAACTAAGGCTTTCGACCTATATTTTAAAAAGTAAGACTATATATTAAATTTTATTGCATAAGTTGCATTGCTTTAAAGTAGTAATGACAGCTTTTACATTTTCAATATTAATGTTTTTTTAAAGTTCTGTTATGCAAATTTTGCCGTAAAGTGCAATTTGTGTGTTGTTAATAAAGTTACAATTAAAAATAAGATGATTAATGTTAAACATTTGATTTGATTTTAGGGTTTGGGGTTTCCCGTGATATTTTGTTTCCCTTAAAATCTTAAAATATAAGGAAAAAGCAATGATTTTTTATAAAGAATATTATTTTTTTCTATTCAATACTATAATACAACATTATAAATCACATACATGATTAATTAACAGAAAATAGAACAATATTGAAGTATGACTTCAAATTTAAGATTTAAAAAATTTTAAATATTAATAATTATTGTATTTTTATTCAGGCTCAAGTTCATTTTTGTAATAATTGTTCTAGAATACAGAAAAAGATTTATTAGACACTAGCAGGATGGAATGCATTTTCTGACCCGCTACGATCTTCGTCAGTATCCATGCGCCTTTTAGTGCTAATCGTAAAGATCTTTCATTTAACTCACACTTTTGAAGAATTAGAAAACGTAACTTCATCACTTTACATATTCTGAATTCTTAAGTTTTAAGTTGAAATAACTTTACAGAAGCTTTTTCTTATATTTTTTTTGTATTCTACATTATTACAACGTTGTTTTACTGCTCTAGCTAACCGTAGGTAAGCATAGTATGCAGATTTATATGTTGTTTGTTTTGTCTGTTACATTGTTGGTTCTATACTAGAATTCCAACATACAATCAGTAAACAAGTTACAGCGTGCCCTCTGTAGTATTAATTTTTGTAAATGATGAATATTTTTCGAAAAATTATTACAATAATGAACTTGAGCCTGAATAAAAATACAATAATTATTAATTCATAAAAAAGTTCGAAAAATATTCATCATTTACAAAAATTTTAAATATTTCATGCAAATAAAATAAGTGCGTATTGTAAGCAAAGGTTCCAAAGATTCAAAATCTAATTTATTATCTCAGTCATTTCTTTGAAGCATTCACAACAATTCAATTCATAGATTTAAATTCTTTGACTTCGCAATAATTGCTTAAAGAATGCACTACCAATTACAAAATTCAAGCTTAAAAAATATTTTGAATCATTACAATTTTCTTATATTTTACGAATTAAAGAAAAAATATTTAAAAAATATAAATATTTCCATTAAATTTGCAGAAGATTTGATTTAATAAAAATTCAATGAATTTTTTATAAAATGATTCACTAGAACTATGATTTTTAGAATAGCGTTATGGAATATAAAACTAGTATTTCTAATATTTAATTAAAAACTATATACTTCAGATTTTTAACTTAAATAGATTTTCATGCTAAAAATTAAAAAAAAGATAAATCAGCATCTGTGGCTTAAATTTCAGTATAAATAGTTTTTCTTATCGTCTTAATTAGTTTTAATTCGTTCTAAAACATAAATCTAAAAACTTTTAAAGTTGGTTCTCAACAATATTTTGTGGTCAATTGATATAGTGTTCGGAAATCTGATAAAAATTAGTTTTCATTTGAAAGATATTGTTAACCATTTCAAGAAGGATATTTTTGAAAAATAAAATACATTCGTAGTTTAATATTTTTACACGTTTTAAAATTTTTCAAAGTAGTTACAATTCTACTTTTCAAAAATTTTAAAACGTGTATTTTAAATTTTGAAAAAGTAGCGGTATGTATTTCTGATTGTAAAAGAAAAGTTGTTGTCGATTTTTCATTTGAAAATTTTTACATATTTCAAAATTAATAATTTATATTTATTATTGCCAAAATAGTACAAAATCGTGCTTTTAAGATAGTATAAAATCATGTGATACAAACTGGACTTTAATATGTCGAAAAAAACTAAAGATATTGGCAAAAAAATATGAAAAACCTTTCAGAGCCAAGAGATTTGAATGAAGTTTGAAAATGGTACATCATCATTAAAATGTTGAAAAGATTATAGCAATATGTAGTTAAAAACTCGTGTACTTGAAATGTGAATTGACAAAATAAATCGTTTTTCCCATCGAAAAGTCATCAAATAGGAATTTTCATCAGCGCACCGATGAAATGTTTTTGAATAATATAAAATATCACTTGTATCGAATTTCATGTATGTATATTTTGTGTTAACATCAAAAATTGCTTTAATAAGTAATGCGTTTATAATATAAACTTTATATTAATGTAAAATTTTCACTGAGGCGATACTAACAGTAATATTTTTGCTATAGGATTATAAAACTACGTGAATATTAAATTTTGAATAATATAAAAAATTCCCGGGAATTCCCGATTTGAGTTGCATAAATTACAAATAATAGGTGATGTGTTTTCAAAAAGATGTTGGTGTATGATTAGGGTGTGACCTTATCTAATCCGTGTATATTTACGTAAATCGAGTTTCGATATTTCATTAGGATATAGTGCTGCTGATCCCTGTAGATTAAAAGTTTTGTAAAGGTGGTGATAGTTAGACCAAATTGTTGCTTTTTTGGCTCTAGTGGCTGAAAATATAATGCGTATAATGTCAGATTTATTCGAAGACGAATAAGAAATCCCCAAGTTATCATTCTCAGAGTTAGACCTTCTCTTTTTGAGCGATCATTTCTTGTTAGAATTGCCCGTTGTTGGAATTTTTTTGCCTTTTGAGCTTCGTTTATTTTCTCAATCGAATAATGCATTTCGTTTGAAACTTATGAGATATTTGGCTACTCCATAGCTTTTTTACGCTAAATGATTTGCAATTGTGTGACTTTCTTTTTGATATTTATACTACTTATGTGACTATGTAACTTTATGCTTTTTTGGTATATTATTATATATTCTGGCTGGGGAGCCGTTTGAATTGGAGTATTGAATATGAGTGGTATTGATTTTTATAGTTTTTATTTAATATTTAATATATCCTTATTCAGGTGTAAATCTTTGTAATATATATTTATTGACCTAAGAATGCTTTTTATATTACTGTGAATTGAAATAAATAAATTAATAATTAATAAAATAAAAGTACTATTCAAACCGTCATGAGAACGTTGTAAAAAACCCGGTTTTATGGGTTATCATAAAAAGGTTATCATATAGGGAGTTTTAAAAGCGCTATAACAACCATCATGAGAGTGTTATGAAAGAGCTATAATTAACAACATCATACCACTAGCTGTGTTTGCGTACTTTCCAACAAGATTTATCCAGTAACTTTTTTTGAGAGAGTAAAAATCAGTTTAATCTCAAATTGATAAATATTATAAAAAGTTTGCGAACAACAATTTGCAAACATTTGCAGGTTTTTGTTTCTAAACAACAAAAAGTAATGCCGCCTCATTAAATTAAAAAAAAAAACTATATATAATGAAATTAAAAAAAGATTCGGCTGTGCCGAATCTTTGATACCCTTCACAATATTAACATATTACAATATTACCATCTTACCGACATCATAATACCATCTTACCGACAAATAATAAAATTTTCGCCTTAACGTATGCTTTCATATTTTCACATTTATAAATCTAAATTTTTTTTCCAAACTACGAACATTTGAATACGAAAAAAATAAAACAAGCATTGCTTTAAAAATATAAACAACAACAACAATTGAATATTTATGTATATATTTTTGTATGTATGTACATATATACAAACTGACTGCATATACAAACAACAACAAGAACAACAATGTTAATCATTTTATTACTGTTGTTGCTTACTAAACTACTTTCCCATACAAAAAAAAAAAAAAAAAAAAAAAAAAAAAAAAACAATGCTTAATATAAATATTTTCTGTGTATTTATATTATTAAATTTTTTTTTGGTTTTGGCCCATATTTTTTTTATTAAAAAAACCGAAATTTTGTAAAAATATTTATGACCAACCTATATAGGAGCTTCGGTCCACTATATCCGATATCTGGGATATAGAAAAAAATTTAAAGGAAGATTTTGAGTTTTTCGTGCAAAAACGAAGTCGCTAGCTTGTATAGGAGCCGAGAAAAGCCGACAACAAATACGATTTTTTGGGAGTATCTTCAGTTTTTTCCGAAATCTCAGTTATTTATCAACCGATTTTGCTCATTTTTATTAGCGATTTTCTAAGGAATATTTCCTATAATTTGATATATAAAACATATATATCCGATAACTGGGACTTTCAAAAACTGATTTCAACAGACAGACGGACATCTTTATATCGACTCCCCTATCAATAAGGATCCATAATATATTTACTTTTTGGGGTCTTAGATGAATATTGTAGAAATTACAAACGGAATGACAAACTTATATATACCCTTTACACCTGTAGTGAAGGGTATACAAATAAAAGCGTAGTTATTTTGTTCTTTTTTGTTAACAAAATAAAAGTAAAATATTACAATAGACGCTCACAAATTAGAACCGCTTTGTTTTTGAGGCAATTCTAATTTCTGAATTATTCTAATTTCTAGACGTTTATTTTTTCGAATAAAAAATAAAAAATTGAGTAAATTTAATTCCAAAAACTAAAATAAAACACTTTTGAATTTTTTTTTTAATTCAATTTTATTTAATAAAAACAAGAAAACAAAACGTAACAATTCAGTCCAATACATTAAATGTATTTTTATAAATTAAATTAAAAAACATAATTCAGTCCAAAAAACTAAAATATTTTATATAAAATATAAACAAAAATATTAAATAATAAAGTTAAAAGTTATTGGAGGGATAGACTGCACAATGGCAAAATTTACAACTAATCTTTGTTTGATATATAATCAGTTATATTTGTTTGTATTTTTGGTTTCATCGAATTCGAAATATCAATACGGAGAGCCAAAAGATTAGGTTAGGTTAGGTTAGGTTAGGTTCAATGGGCAGCTGTCAGAATAATGCAGGACAGCTCACTTGGGTCCAATTTGGTCCCATTGTGATACCCTGAGGAATCATGTGATATTATGTCACATATCCAGATTTACGTTCGATTCGAACCAGCCTGAAGCATGTATGAAGGAGTTGATCTTTCTGATGTCAATAGCAGAGAGATCTGATAATACATGCATAAACGGACTTCCGAGTTTAGCAGTCCTTATACCAGAAAGAGTTGGACAGTGACATAGGAAATGCTCCACTGTCTCTTCCTCTTCCGCATCATTGCAACTCCTACAGAAGTCGTTGAAAGGGAGCCCTAATCTCCTAGCATGCGCACCAGCAATCCAGTGCCCTGTGACGACAGATACGAAGATACGTAGCCTGTGCCTAGGTAGACCCAAGATGAGATTCGTTCGAGAACTATCATATTGGGGCCATAATTGCCTCGAGGTTGAACATGTGGATGTATTGGTCCATATTTCCTGTGCAATCCTCGATAAGTTTCGCAGGATTATCAATCTGCAGGATGATAGCGATACTCCGACCAGTTGATCCGTATCCTCTTGTCGAAGAAGAGAACCAGTGTTGGCCAGCTCATCCGCAATAAGATTTCCCGGGGTGTTTGAATGACCCCTAACCCAGACTAGCTCCAGGTTTGAATGTCTCGCCATCACGTTTAAAGATGTCCGGCATTCATTTACCAGCCTGGATGTCGAATAGACACCCGAGAGCGATTTAATCGCAGCTTGACTGTCCGTACAAATCTGGATATCCACGCCGAATACCCTATAGTACATCAACCAGTTTGCCGCTCTTTTTATGGCCGAGATCTCTGCCTGAAGAATGCTACAGTGATCCGGCAGTTTGAAGGAAATACTTTTCCTAAATGCGGGTATAAAGACACCCCCCAACCCCATCAACAGATTTGGACCCATCAGTGTAGACCTCCATTGCCCCGGAGCCTAATTCCCGAGCAGCCGAGATTGACACCGAAAAGTTCCTGTCAAGAAAGGGTTTTGGGATACAATAATCAATATTGCAAGGAATGTCATTTAAGAGCCCTAAGACGGTCGCGTGGCCATATACTCTCTCATTCCACGCACCTATAGCCTTGAGCCTGATCGCTGACATTATAGCGATCTGTTTGGCCATGAGGTCCACCGGTAGCCAGTTCATTAGAACAAATAGAGTCCCAATTGGAAAACTTTGACCAAGATTTCTTCATAACACTTTGTGGTACCTCATCCCAAGCTTGTTTCAGTAGTAATATTGCATTGCGGATTGAATGGGATTTCAAATGATTCTTCAGTTCACCACCTTCAGCAATTAATTGAGAAGGAAACATACTTCTGTAATTGAGCTTTGTTAACTTAATAGGGTTTTGATCCATTGGTTGTAAAGCTGCTGTTACATTTGGTGGAAAGAATAATGCAACTATGTTTCCATCGTCACTTTTAAGTTTCTCGATGGGTGCATGAGCGGAGCAATTATCTATAAGCAAAATGGCTTTCGGTGGCAAATTATTTTCCTGAGAAAAGTTGTAATGCAGAGGATTATTGAAACTTTTAAAACACCTTGGGTTTTTTGCTTTTCCAATTACCAATGAAACTAATTTATGTGATCCATCAGAGTTTGCACCAAGTAGGACGAAATTCTGTCTTTTTGAATTTTATGTCCAGGGGCGTTTTTTTCAAAAGCAGAGACATATGTTCTGTCTGGTAGGCAACGAAAAAATAATCCGGTTTCATCGACATTATGTATTTGTGATTCCATTAACCCCATCTCAGCGACCTTTGCACGATATCGATGAATAAAAGGAGTGACTGAAGCAACATCACTGGAAAGAATCTCGCCACAAATTTTTAAAAAACGGATACCGTGTCGTTTCTTAAATTTGGTAAACCATCCATCACTTGCACGGAATGCATTTTCATCTTTATCGGGATATTCCTCTTTAAATATTTGTTTAGCATTCTGTTTAATTATGTGCCCAGTCAATGTACACTTTTTTCTCGTTGATTTAAAAACCACTCATACAGACGACTTTCCATTTTAGGATATTCAGCGCTGTGCAAAGATTTATTGCTTGCCTCCTGATATGTGTTGGAAACAGCATTTAATATTGCTGTTCTATGTGATTTGATGTAGCTGATTGAAGATGTTGTCACATTAAAATCTAGGGCTAACCGCTTCCCTTGAACTCCTTTGTCAAGCTTTTCTAATATTTTGACTTTAGTTTCCAATGATAAAGTGTTTTTTTACGTTTATTTGACATTTCTAATGATACACTTTCACTTTTGAATAGAGACTGCCAAAATATGTACACGCGTATCAAATTTCGCAAATAAACTAGCCACAAATATACATAAATGCGACAAAAAAACGACAAATAGGGAGTAAACATATTTTATTTGGTGATTCCCCTTTTTAGTTTTACTATGTTCTAACAGAATAAAAATAAATTGGAGATTTCTTGTGTTCAAATAACAAAAAAAAAAAAAAAAACGCTCGGAAATTAGAATTTAAATTCGAATTTAAGAGCGTTTAATGTATTGCATACACTGATTCTAATTTCTGGACGTTCGAATTACTGAAAGCTCTAGTTTGTGAGCGTCTACTGTAATATTAAATATTATTTGTTAATAACATTAAATTAAAAGTTGACTCTTAAAATGATTTTCAAGAGAAAATAAAAACTTTTATAAATTAATTTTTATCTAATTTTTTTTTTAACATAAATCTAAACAAATATGAATTGTAAGTATTTGTGCAATATTTTATTCCATTTATTTTTCTAACTTTTCGTTGAATTTGAGTTTTTTAATATTTTGATTTTCTTTGTTTACATTTGTAAAAATTGTTTTTATCAACATATGTTTTGCTGATAGAAGTTGATGGAAGAAAAACAGCCAGCAGCTTTCATCAATTTCCCCTTCAATGAACTGTCAAATTTTGTCTCGCTCTTGATCTCAATTCCAAGATTTTTAAAGTAAACGAACGCGATTTGGCAACTCCCAGCTACATTTTGTGATAATTATCACAAAATATCAGGTACGCGAACACAGCTACTAACACTATATCAGAGCGCTCTCATGACGCTGTTACCTTCATGAAGAGTGCTATCAGAGCGTTTTCATTATGGTTTTTTTTTTTTGCCTAACTATAAATTTTAAACATCTAAACTTAAAGCTTTATCTGATAATAACGTAAATTAGAAATGCTTTCAAATATTTTTGGGCTTTATTCAGAATAACAGGCGAATTACTTAAAAATAAAGTTTGTATGAAAACTATTCAAAAAAACACTTGTCAAAATTTTAAATTTTCGAACAATTTGGTTTAATGAATCTGCACTAAATAAGGTTTCCCGAACAAATATAAAAAATGCGAAATATAGGTTGTTTAGTACAAAAAGTAATAGAAAAAAAAACATTAAAAGGTTAACCGACAGAAAAACACGGCATGTCGAATAATTCGAAAATAAAAATTATTCGAAAACGGTCGGTTTTTGAAAAAGCAAAAACTGATTAACCGGTTTCCGGTTTTGGTTTTTGAATGCCCTCAAATTATCTTATATTTATTAGATGTGACTTCATATATGGTAAAATCACCAAAAGTCATTACGATTTTTCATCAACAAATTTTACAAACCCATTTATATTCCACATTTAACCATAAAAAAATAGGAGTAAATAATACCATATTCTTTACCTTTCAAACATTTTACCAGGTAAGGAGTTCTTAAATGTGAAAATATTTAGGATTCGTTCTTTTCTCAGAATTATTCGCTTTTTATCTCCCCAAAACTCTCAAATATGAATAAAATTGCCGTAAAGTATCGAAAACCCCAATTTCTAACAAAAAATAAATAATAATAAATAAATACAAAATTTAAAAATCTCTTGATATTTAATAAAATTTAATAATTTGACATGTTATCTTTTAATTAATTTTAAATTGGATCCATTACTTTTTTACACAATAGTTATATCCGATTAAAAGTTACTTTATATAAGTGGTCATAAAAGCAAACATAATAGGAATATCAGCATTTTCTTAATGTAGAGACATACTATTAACTATAAGACCAACATTTTTAAAAATAAGTACAAAGGTCTAAGGTTAAAAAAATACATACGGGACGTATACATATTTATGCGACTGCATGGAAAAGTAAAAAATTTAATATTTATGCAGAAAATGATTTCTTTTTTTTAAATTTGAAAGATATTTATTTATTTTATTTTATTTTATTTTATTTTATTTTATTTTATTTTATTTTATTTTATTTTATTTTATTTTATTTTATTTTATTTTATTTTATTTTATTTTATTTTATTTTATTTTATTTTATTTTATTTTATTTTATTTTATTTTATTTTATTTTATTTTATTTTATTTTATTTATTTATTTATTTATTTATTTATTTATTTATTTATTTATTTATTCAATTCAAGTAATATAACAAGCCTTTCAAGGCCAATAAACTTTTATTACAAAAGTAATACCCTGAATAAAAATAACATAATATAACAAAAAAAAATAACAAATTCTTAAAATATTTAAACAAAAATATACATTAATTAACAATTTTAAGAAATAACAAAAAGTGAGTATATGTATATATATAAAAAAAATAAAATATATGTACAATACACAAAATAAAACATTATTACATTATCCAGTGGGGCAGAATCGATTTTTTTTGGAAATAAATCTGTAACTTCTGATCGGCTAGTTAGCTTTGCATGATATTTGGTATATGTATAGCAAAGGAGTGTGCAATGTTAAGTTTGGAAGGGGGACCGTACGGACCCCTCAGGGGCGGAGCTAAAAGGGCTCGTCCGATTACAAATACTTTGAGTTATTTGCATTTGAATTTTTAAGTACCTCAATTTTGCATGTTCTTCGTCCAGTTTTTTCATATATATATCATAGTGTTTCCCACCGATTTCATTTGTTTTTTCTTTAGCTAATTAAATAACAAATTTATCTATAGAAAAAAAAAATGGGTCGAATTCGGGAGGATGTGTACCTGACCATTTGAGTAATTGGAATTGTTTTTTATTTTAGAGTCTTCTCTGTGAAGATGCCTTTCAGAAAAGTATAAAATTATTGTATGTTAAAGAAAATTTTATTTTAGAGAAAAAAGAGTGGATACTTTTTCGGTAAAAAAAAAACACACACACAAAAGTCGTCATTTTTGCAGTTTTCAAATTCAAAATCGTTTATTTTTGGACTTGGTAAAGATATCGACTTAACATTTTTTTATTCAATAGATAATTTTGTTATTTAAATAGCTAAAGAACAAATGAAATCGGTGGGAAACACTAGGATATATATGGAAAAACTGGACCAAGAACATGCATAATTGAGGTACTTAAAAATTCAAATGCAAATAACTCAAAAACTGTAAGAGATAAATAGGACATGCAGGCATGTTTTTTGTATGTCTTATCAGTGCCTATAATAATGCAAAAAAGTATTTGTAATCGGACGAGAAACAAAAATTTGGCAAGCGATAAAAAACTTTTTATGTCAGAGGTACCCAACTTTGAGCCCTTTTAGCTCCGCTACTGAGGAGTCTGTACGGCCCGGCCCGCCTTCCAAACTTAATGTTGTATTTTCAGCTTTTTTTTATTGTTTTGATTAAAAATTATATTTTAATGAATCAACTTTTAATTTAATATTTTTAAGAAATAATATTTAATATACATAACTTTTTACTTTTATTTTGTTAACAAAAAAGGACAAGATTACTATGTTTTTTTTTTTATTTTTATATATATATTAGCATTTTTAAATTTAATGATAATGATTTAATTACTTTTTATTGTTTAGAAAAAACCTGCAAAATGTTCGCGTACCTTTTTTAATATTTTTCAATTTGAGAATAAATTGATTTTTACTCTCTCAAAAAAAGTTGATGGATAAATCTTGCTGGAAAGTACGCAAACACAGCTATTATCTTTGTATTTCAAATGTGAGGAAAAACTACTTGTACAAAGTTAAGAAAATCCAGACTCAAAAGGTGATTTTCTTACGGTTGTTATTACAGATACGAGTAAATAATTATATATAATTATAATTATAAAAAAGAAAAAATTAATGATTGTATTTTAAAAGTTATGTTCGGAAAATACCACCAAAAGTTTTTAACTAAAAAGGAAAAGGTTAAAAATATTAAACTTTTCAATGTTAGGTAATGAAAAGTAAAGCGACCACCGGCACTGGTACTATCTGTATGTCAAATTTTGTGAAAATCGGTGCTGCCGTTTAAAAGTTTTAAATAAGTGGGCGTGACATCCAACCAAGTTCTTACATAATCTATAATCGGTTTAGCCGTTTAGACGTGATTGACGCACAAACAAACTTACACTTAATTTTTATAATATATATGTATATTAGGATAGGATTGTTATGCAAAAATTTGGTTCTTTTTATGTAAAACAATTTGTAAACACTATTCTAAAATGATTTCTAAAGGAATCCAAACATTTTCTAAAAAACTTTTATTTCAAATCAATTAAAAATTTTATTTGGAGGAAACACTTTAAATTGCACTAAATTAAGTAATTGTACTGAATATATCATCTCTGTACCAACCCAGCAAAAAAATTTTGAAATTTTGTAATATTTTCATGATTTCTTTAGAACTTATGTATTCATATACATTTTTAATTTATCCATTTAACCTAAAAATTTATCATTTGTGAAGTAATGAAAATGTTCAATGCATATATTCAAGTCTAGTTTTAGATTTGCAATATTTTTCTTTAACTCGATTGTACTTGTCAATTATTTAAGATTCTGGATTTTTTATGCATAAGTAAAAAATAAACTTTATTTTTTTTTTATAAAATCTGTATCACGAAAACGAAAAACATAACGAATTTCGCAGTACAGGCAAGTTTGTTCCCTTTCATATACCCTTTTGCTCTCTCACACGAAATCAGAATTTCAGTAAGAAAAATTGCATTGTGTGAACTCAGATTTATTATCTTTTCTTCCTTTCTTTTTTTCATTGTGGTGGAGGAACATTTGAAAACATGAGAACTTAAAAATAATCCTTATACATACAGTGGCGAGCAAAAAGAGATGAATGTTTTCCAAATTCGCTTTTAATTATATGTAAAATGTTTAATAATGGAGATAATGCTATGATGTTTTCAGTTTGTATTTATAATTTAGTAAAATTTAATATATTAAGAATAAAAATTAGCAAAATTTCGTCGACAGAAATATATTTGATATAAACATGTTTAATATCATTTCTTACAATTTTACACTAAATGTTATATGTCTAAATAAAAACAAAGAGCAACATTAACAAACAAAAATATCAAATTTTGATATATTTTTTCATTTTATTTAATTTATTTCATATGAACCGTTTTCACTCATATAGGTATGAATATTACTGTCATTTTCCATATGAGCATCTTCTCAGGCATAACAATGAAACATGGCTTAGGGATGTTTTAATTTTTGATAGAATGTTGGGTATTTAGTAAAAATAGATGGCATTATGAAAAATTAGTATTATCTTAATATCCTTCGAACCAATTTACCATAATTTATTGAAACGTGCGCATACCCGGAAGAAGAAACGGTTTTTCAGCAAGATAGAGATCCGAAACATACCGCTAAAATTGTACAAAACTGGTTGCCCATTAAAAATTTTCAATTGGCTAAGTGGGCCGCACAAAGTCCTGACTTAAATCCAACTGAAAATTTTTAGACACTCCTAAAAATAATTTTTGTAATGAATGAGCACCAAATTAGATGAAGTTTGGGCTAGAGTACAAGAGAAATGGACAAAAATGCCAATTCAATAAAATATGTCTAAGATCATAAAATGCGTAAAACAAATTAAAGGGTTTGGACAAAATATTAAAAATGGAAGAATAGAATTGTGTTAAGTTTTTTGTAAAGAAATGCAGAAAATTTAAGTTTTATGAAATTTTTGTTATATACCCAAAAAATACATAACATATTAAAAGAAAACCTATATGTAGTTTTATTTCGTTAGATTTTCTATTTTGGATTTTATAGAATTTTTTGTATGAATGTGGTTGGTATTCATCCATTTTTGCCCGCCACTGTATTTATATGTATATTCTAAAAATTAAATTAAAATAAATTATGTGTTGTTTAAATGGGCTTATGTAATCATGGTCACAGTACGTAGTGGTTGATGGATGTTAGTTCCATGTTTTACAAGTTACTAGTGGAGTACCTTAGGGCTCTGTTATTGGTCCTATGTTATTGGTGGTATGTCTTAATGATTTTATAAATATTTTTAAATACACCTCAATCGAAACATTTGTTTATGCTGATGATATTCAGATTTTATTTTTATCCATAAACCATGATGTATTGGAGAGTAATGCGAATTTCTATATATCTAAGATATAACAGTGGATAAATGATAATGGGTTGGAATTAAACACTAATAAAAGTAAGGTAATGTGTTTTGAATGATGGGATGTTAGTGATATGAACATCCCATCGTACTATTTCTGATTTATATATGCCACAACGTGTTAGAAAACATTTGGCATTTAACACACGTTTTGCCTCATAACTTTTCCGAAGCAATATTTTAAATTTTTTTTGATCTAGTTATCTTGAAAAATATGTCAGTTGTTATTTTTAATGACAACCATGTTGATTTGTTGTGAGTTTGATCAAAATGAGTGACAAAAGAGATGTACGCACTATAAAATATTAAAAAATTTCAAAAAAGTCCAAATTGGTCCTACAAATAATTGGCTAAAGAATTAAATGTCTGCCGTCAAACTGTTTCCAAGGTTTTTAAACAGTATCAGGAGAATTCGACCATTGATAGAAAACATTGCCCGGGAAGAAAAAAGGTCCACGTGATGTTGGGAAGGCCAAGAAAATTAATAGCATATTCAAAAGAACTCCAAACACATCTGGTAGAAAAGCAGTCCGGTTACCTCAGTGCTCTGACTATTTGGCGCGAAAAGTTAAAGCTAATGCGGGGTTAAGAACATATAGAGTCCAAAAAGTTGCAGACTGGAATGCTGCAAAAAATTTAGAAGCCAAGAATAGGACACGGAAATTAAAAACTAATTTCATACAAAACTACTCATGTTCTATAAAGAACGACAAAACGTATGTACTGGCAGATTTTTCGCAGCTTCCGGGTCAAAATTTTCATAAAGAATTCGTGGCGTGGCAAGATTTATGCAGTTGCGGCAAGAGAAGCAAGTCATTTGTTACAGTGGGCTCTATAAATACCGAAAAATACATCAAAGAATGTTTGCAAAAAAATCTTTTCCTTTCATAAGAGAGCACAATGTGTCCACATATTTTTGGGCCGATTTGGCATCATGTCTCTACGTAAGAAAGCCCTGGAGTGGAACCAAAGCAATAACATAGTTTTTGTACCAAGAAAGGTCAATTCTCTAAGTTGCCCCGAGCTAAGACCAGTGAAGAGATATTGGACTTTTGTGAAAAAAGAATCGAAGAGGACAAAAGAGGTGTCCTAAAATATCAAAGATTTTAAAAGGAGATTGGCAGACTGTTCCAAAAAGGCGACTGAAACGACTATCAAATCTCTAATGGAAGGGTTACCAAAAAAGGTCTACAAGTTCATAAGTAGCGGTTAGAAGTATAAAAATTATATTTTTCTGTGATCTGTAGTATATCAATTAAATAAAAAAATAATCAAAACTCTAAGATCAACCGTTTACAAATAATTGAATTTTATATATGTTAAGATTTTTTCGATCGCACTCCTTAATTCCACAGTTCATTTTTTCCTTAGAACTAGAGTTTTTAATTTTCCGACCTTTTTTCAACTCCCGGGAATCGGGATTTTATTTTAGGCATCCCCGAGAAAAAAGTATAAAAACTAAACATAAAAAAGTACATTTATTTTTTTATTTATTTTGAATAATATATTTGTAATTTAATTATTTTTTAGTATTTTCAATATTTATGAGGTGCACTGATTTGTTTGCATTTATATATGCACGAGTTGTTAGAAATATTTTGGTTTTGGTTTGATATTTGAACTTTTTTTAAACATTTTTGTTTTTCATTTTTATAGGTAATAATTTTTTATTGTAACGGTATTTTTAGTTGAAGAAAATAATACTTCAATGTTGGCAGCAGTTATTTGGTTATGTGCTTGCTTAAGGATAAATGTACTAATTATTCGATTTTATTTAATATATATATAAATATCACTTGCTCTTTTTTAAACTATTGCTTTGGGACATGTTTTTGTTTAATTATAATGATTTTTTTTATAATATAGCATATTTAATTATAATTCTTAATTTATATTTATATACATATGTATAGTTTTCGATATTTTTAAGATGTTTTAATGTTCAGGATTTTGCTTTTGTAATATATATTTATTGGCCTTGAAAGGCTTCTTTATATTACTTGATTTAATAAATAAATAAATAAATAAATTTTTCGATTTTGTATACATTATTTTTTATTGCTTAGGATTTGTTTTGTATAAAAGAATATTGATTTAGATTGAATGAAAACTAAATATTCTTTTTCTTTTTTAATTCTTGTTTAATCTACACTATATTTGAAATAAGGAACAAGAAATACGTAAAATTATATTCAATACATCTGTTTATTTGTGTAATTTTCAAGGCCAAAAAATACATATTACTTAGTATTAATGCCTAAGGATAAAATATATATAATACATTTAACAATTCAAATTACCATTATTATTAAGTTTTAATTCTTGTAATGGTTCCCCAACCATAATGCAAAACAAATATATAAAGGAAGTTATTTAAAAAAGCAGATTTTGTTAATGGTCCTAATTAATAACAACCCTGAGTTACGTAGCCTTTAAAAAACAACTACGTAAAAATTACTCTATTTTTAATCAGTTAAAACTTTTCAATATGGAGTTAATTAATTAGAATTAAAATTTTATTGTGCTTCTTCTAAAAAAATAAAAATTAATTTGTTATTTTTTTTAGAATTTATAGATCTCAAATTTTATATAGAGTATTTCTTTATTTGTTCTTTTAAATTAAATAACTTGTTTTAAAACTCCCTTAATTTTTTTATATACATTTTTGAAAATTAACAAAAAATATTTTCGAAGCGAGATGATATGACAATTTAAAACAACTAATGCATTAATTTCATTATCAGATAATCGATTTCTGACTTTATAATAGAAATATATGTTGGCATTCGACGAATTTTGGTTTTATAGTCAATAATGAATTGGCGAAGTTTTTTTTAAGACAAAGAATTACATCCTGTCATGTACATGTTTCTTTTCTCTAGTATTTATATAGATCGAACTAGAGGTACGGAAATATTTTATTTGCTTAATTATGATAAATCAACGTTTTTTATAGAATTTTTGATTTTTAAAAGTAGTTCTCTGGATAAAAACCCTAATTAGAACTCATGTTTATCCTTATATCATGGATTTTTATCGGGTTTTCTTTTGAACATTTTATCACTTAATGAAAGATGAAATCCCATTTCTATTTTAGCTACTTTAATTTTTTGTTGATTGTCGCACCCAATATTTTATTTTTTTATTTTCAATATTTTCAACCTTACATCTCTCTTATCGAAGGTCTCTGGAATGGTGATTCCCACAGACAGACTGGCATCAATATTTAAATTCCACTACTTACACTATATACTAGGGTATCCAATTATTCGGGTGTTCATATTAATCGGTTTATTTGACAAATAATTATTCGAGGTTAAAAGTTGGCAACACTATGCCTGAATAAACGCGCTTGTTACTCAGCTGTCTTTTATTTATTAAAATAACGCTAGTATATTAACTAATTAAAGTCTAATTACTTATTTTCGTTTGTTTATATCGCACTGTTACTGGAAACGTTGAAATATATCTATTATTTTGAATTTTTGATATATTTCTGATCATTGATTTCTTTTTAACTATTGTGCTGATTTTTTGTGTGGCTGAATATTTTAACAGCGTAAGCCATTTTTATTTGTGTTGTTGCTGTTGATTTTTTGCTGCTGTTATTTGCAATAAGATGCCGGCTGCTAAAACTTTTAAATGTGGTGCTTGTGATGCTGCTGTTGGTAAATCCAAAGGAAGTATTAGTGTAGTAAATGCAATTAATGGCCTCATCTCACTTGTGCTAAGATTTCTGAAAAACATTTAGCTTTATTTAATGAGAAACTAGAAATATTTACTTTTACGTGTTCTTCTTGCTCGAGTACCAGTTCTAATGATGGTGGTTCGCTACGGGATGAAGTTCGATCCTTGAGTAATAGCTTTAAGGACTTTGTCATATCTAATCAGGAGGACCGGGATTCCTTTAAAGATTCTATGACCCAAATACTTTCTGATTTTAAGAGCGAGGTATCTGCTTGCATTAAAGAAATGAAATCCGACATTATGGCTTGTAACAAATTGATCCACCACATTGATATTAATGTTTTTACTCGTGATCAGCTAACAAGGGAATACTTTAAAACTAGATTGCTTAAAGTTTCTGATATCATTGGTGGGGAGATTAGTAGCAGAGTATATTTAAATGATCATTATTCACCTGTTGCTTCCAAGTTAAATTTGCTGTGCAGTAAATTAAAAAATGATAAAGCTATTTCTAAATATAAAATTCTAAATTCTGATAATGTTAAAGCTAAGCTTACCCTGGTTAGTGGCAAGGAAGTTATTTATAGCATTGCGGAGTGTGCGGCCTTATTAGATAACAACGTTATTACAGCTGTATTGTAAATCTTATGTAGTTTAACTATTATCTACCTTTTTTTTAAATTTGTTGTAACGAGTAAATCACTTTTTGAATTATTTGCCCTCTTTGTGGCTTTTATCTCGTTAAGACTTATTTTATTACTTAAATTTATAAATATTTTGCTTGTATTATTTACTATTTCTTATTGTACTAGTGCTTTAAGTTCTTTTTGTTATAGCTTTTGATGGCTGAGTATTTGGTATGAATATTTTTTTATATGGATTGTTTTAAAATATATTTTTACTTTTGGTTCCCCTTGCTCTTAAACATTTTTTACTATGTCTGTAAGTTATGACAATATTGGTCCCTCAGTAAGTAGTAGCTCCTTCTTTGAACTCTCTTTGCCGAAGTACTCTAGTTTGTTGAAAGTTGCCAGAGTATCAGGCTTTGTGTTAATACAGCCAAATTCGATGAATTTAAGAATACTTTTAAAGACCATTTTAATTTGATTGCCATTTCTGAGACCTGGTTAAAGCCTCATGTTTCTAATCTTTCACTTGCTTTACAGGGTTATTCGTTATTAAGGAATGATAAGTTACATATTCGTGGTGGTGGCGTTGGCATTTACGTTTCCAGTATTCTTAGACATAAGGTTGTCCTTATGATTTCTGAACCCAATGCATGTGAATCTTTATTTATAGAAATAATGAATTTATGAATAATGAATTGGGACTAAAATCTTATTTGATGTGGTTTACTTGCCAAATGGTGACTTAACCACTTTTGAGAATTGCCATTTCAATTTATTTTCTAAGTACTCTAATATTATAGTCGTTGGAGATTTTAATTGTAATCTATTCAGTACATCAAAAGCTAGCCAGATGAGATCGTTATGCCTGAGGTCTAACTTGTCGGTGTTTCATAATTTCAGACCCACTTATTTTGATGTAACCCACCGTTCCACTTCTTTATTAGATTTTTGGTTAGTTAGTGATATGTCTATGGTCAGTTTTTCTAATCAAGTACAGTGTCCTTCAATATCGCACCATGCTTTAATATTTGCTGACTTTGCTCTTAATATGGTTTCTTTTCCACAATTTATTGAATATAGGGACTATTAAAATATTGACTGGGATGGTATGTTTTTATTTTTAAATAATTTTGATAAGTTTTTGTTCTTCAATACTAATGATGTTGACCTTCAATGGAGTTTATTAAATTCCGTTTTTAAGTCTCTCTTTGATTTAGTTCCTCTTGTGCGAAGGCGTGTTTATTTTGCTGGTGACATTTGGATGAAAAAAAATTGTGTTGTTTTAGCTAGATCTTTGAGAGATCTAGCTACAGAACTTTTATTCTTCTGGAACTGATGAAAATTGGAGGGTCTTTTGTCGTTACCGCAACAAGGCCAAAAATGTTATACGTAAAGAAAGAATGAAACATTTTGATAAACAATTTTCTGGTATGGACTCGAGTTCGATGTGGAAGTTTTTGAGGGGTCGATGTTTTTGTGACAACAATCAGTTTTTGTTTGATTATGATGTTGATGACATTAATACCCACTTTGTTAATGGCTCATCTGGTGACTTGGATCGTAGGTTTGATTTTAGTTATTTTGATAATAATGCTGTCTCATTCTCTTTTAGTTGTATAATTGAAGATGAATTGTTAATTTATTTAAATAAAGTCAAATCTAAATCTATTGGTACTGATGGTATACCTGTCACCTTTCTTAGGAGTATTTTCCCTTATGTGTCCCATTTCTTGATTTTTCACATTAATACTATTTTAACTACATCAGTTTTCCCTATTGATTGGAAGAAAGCACGTGTTGTGCCTATTCCGAAAACCAGAGTAGTTAAAGATTTGGATGACTTAAGACCCATTTCTATTTTGCCTGCCATTTCCAAGGTAGTTGAGCATATTCTAAAGAATCAAATTCTGTATTTTGTTCATAGAGATATTTCACCATCTCAATTCGACTTTCGTCGAGGTCATAATACTACCTCTTTATTATTATACTTAACTGACACAATTTGGAGTAGTGTGAATAAGGATTACTTATCTTCTTTTGTTTCACTTGACATTACTAAGGCTTTTAATTCGGTTAGTTACCTTAAAATGATTAGAAAGTTAAAGGAGCTCTTCAATTTTTCGAGATCAGCATGTTCATTAATTTACTCGTATTTATCTGGGGGATGTCAATTTGTTGATGTTGGAGGTGTTTTTTCTCAGTCGCTTCCTTTATATTCCACAGTGGGGCACAAACAAAATTTTTTGGAAATAAATATGTAACTTCTGATTGGCTGGTTGGATTTGCATGAAATTTGGTATAGTTGTAGGGGGGGCCGAAGAGATCCCTCAGGGGCGGAGCTAAAGGGACTCAAAGTTGGGTACCTCTGATATACAAATTTTTTAATCGCTTGCCAAATTTTTGTTTCCCGTCCAATTTCAAATATTTTTACACATTATTGTAGGCACTGATAAGACCTACAAAAAACATGCTTGCATGTCCTATTTATCTTTTATAGTTTTGAGTTATTTGCATGGGTACATTTAGATGATAATTGAAAATATTATGACTTGTGTAACTTTGAATTTACTTTACTCAAAGTAATGTTTTAAGAATTTCTATTGATACAAGTTTAATTATTTATGAATATATATTATTAACTTTTCTTTTCGTTTTTTATAAAACATTCTATCCCAACAAAAAAAGCATGTAAAGAAGTCAGTGAGATCCTGTACTTGCGATCCAGAAATAGTACAAATTCGTATAATTTTAATGAATTGAATTTTTGATACATGTGTTATGTCATGTCATGTTTACGATTTTGTGCAAAATTGCAATTTTTATTATTTTTATTTTTTTTTAACGGCTCAAGGAAATTAGTTTTAATTTTTATTATTATTTTAATAAAGAAAATTATGCATAACATTGTTTTTAATTTTTTTTTTGTAAAGATAACATCCGAATATCAACGTCTTATAGCAGAACCTTTTTTATTACTTTTAAAGCAGAAGAAAAATAAATTATTTTCAAGGACCCAAAATAATTATTATCATAATTTTCGAAATCCAAAAAATTGGCACTTTTTAAGAGTTATTACAAAAAATTGATTTTTAATAATTATTGAATAATATATAAATATAAGTTACTCATAACTAATATTTTTTAACTAATATTTTAAAAATTAATTAAAATAGTTATTGATGAACAAATAAAATATAAATTTTAAATAATTATTATTCTTCGTTATATATTTAATAACAATTATAATAATAATTTTTTATAATAATTAATTTCGAATATCATTGCAATTTCAGCATCTCAAGCATACCATGATAAGAGAAATCTAATTGAATATACGTATATTTTTTTTTTATTAAATTTCAAAGAAAAAATACCCAAATAAAATATGCATGAATTTAAAAATTATACATAATTTTAACTATTATGGATTATATTTTTCAATAACTATTAAAAAATTATTTTTAAATAAAAAATTAAAAAATAACTATTATGAATAATATATATTATTTTTCTCAATCATAATTATTATTATTTCGATAAAAATATATTAATTGAAAGCAAATAATTATCAATAAGGAAAAAAATAAAAATTGCATATAATAGTTTCAATTTAAGAAATTCGACATAAAAATTGTAATAATTAAGACCTTGATTATTTTTATTTATTTTTACTGGAATGTAACAGACCTCTTAAAAAGATGTAGTTTACATAAATTTATCATAAAAATAAAAAAAATCAAATTTATAACTCAAGAAAACTACATTTCGGTTAACCGGTTATTCGACACAAATTATTCGGTTTATTCGTTATTCGAAAATATACACTTTTAAATTATTCGGACAGTTAATCGACAAAAATTAACCGGATAACCGAATGATGGTTAATCGATTATATACCCTACTATATACCCATGCAGAAAGTACCAAAAGTACAAATAAAACAGCGATTTACCAACGTTAGAATTTGCATATTATATTAATTAATTAATTTATTTATTTATTTATTTATTTATTTATTTATTTATTTATTTATTTATTTATTTATTTATTTATTTATTTCAATGTATTGACATATGGATAACATTATTTACATATACATATGTATGCGTTCATAATCTGTAAATTTGGACTTAAGGTATAAGATCAAAAATGTTTTGGAAAAAATATGTGATATTTATTGTTATTGTTACTAAGTTCTTTTGAATTCAAAATACGACAAGAATAATAAATGCTTGTACATTTCAGATTTAAATTAGAGGATGCAATTTCTAACAATGTTCATTAAAATTATAGTATTTAGTCGATGTAATTTGATGTACATTAGACTGAATCAATATTTACCAACTTTCGAATTTTAAACGTAGCTGCCCCTATAATTGTTCTTTGCATTGCAAAAACGTACTGTGTGAAATTTCAAAAAAGTTCGTAAAAAACTTTCAACTCGATTAAAAATAATACATTTGTTAATTTATATAAAAATTTAATTTACTATTATGTGGGAAAGCATTAATTATTTAGTTTTCCAAATGAAAAAAAAAATTCGGACAATGGTAAAATTATGTCAACACTATATATTTTTTTTTAATGAATTTTAAAAATACCGTTTTTGAGATACACACCTGCTCAAAATAATAGATACACCTAAGATCGGTTTTTTAAGGAAGAAAAAAGACACGTTGATTAAAAACTTCAAAATTATTCATACATATTTTAATCAATTAAGAAAGTAGAAAGAAAGTTAAACAAGTCATAAATTATGTCAGATTGTACGGTAAATTCATAACTACATTGCTATGTACGCAATTTTTGTATTCATAATAATAGATAAATTTTTTAGAAATGTATATAAATTAAAAACTACTTTTATCGTTTTAATCAAAAATTATTACCTAATGTTAGGGAAGGACTAATATTCTGTACATCCATCCTTATTTTGGCCAACTTTCTGCATTCGTTTGGACATACTAGATATTAACTTCTTACAAGTTTCCAATGGAACCTTGTCCCCTTTTTTATATTTAACCCTATAATTCATCTCTATTTTTAAAAATTTATTTCGAGGGACTTTTTTTTTCGAATCATGCAACAAGTTATATCCGGAGATGGACATGGCCAGCTTAAAAGATGAATGTTATTCTTGGGAGAATGCCGGACATTCGCAGAGTAGATGAAAGACTAATTCTTCCTCCATCTCGTCATTGCAACTTCTACAGAAGTCATTAAACAGAAGACCCATTCTACGCGCATGAGTCCCTAAAACGCAGTGCCCAGTAACAGCCGGATAGTTAAGTTCAGGGATAATATTAGAGAAATGTGCATCAAAGAATGGTTTCGGGATGCAGTAATCAATGTATACCTGGCCACTCGTAGAGTAGCCTAAAATACGAGAGTGCCCATAGTCCCACCTACCCCATGGACATCTTGCATTCAGCTATGGAATCCTGCATTCAATGGTTGTTTCATTCTATTTTCGATGTCAGAATGCTATTTCTTTATAATATTTTCAGCCTAAATGCAAATGTTCTTATTCTATTATGTAAAAACAATCAAAAAAGTACTAGAGTTCGACTTAATATAAAAAAATACAAACAAATCATCTATTATTATGAGCAACAATTTTTGGTATCTAAATTAAAAACGTATAAATTCATTTTTAAAGTGGCATTGCCAGATCAAATTGTTTACTAAAAGAAAAAAACTCGAAGTATTTCTGAAGAATTTTTTAAAGTTATCGTCACATTAATATCATCCCATAAGGTATCTATTATTTTGAGCAGGTGTGTATAATGTTTTACACATTCCCAATGGTTTTCAACTTTAATGCTTTACAATGTGGGAAGTTTTGTAAAAATATGACAATAATACCTTTAAGATGTTTTTAATTAAATATTTATTAATATTGATTTACAATAATATAATATAAACGTCTTTTATTTTTATTTTAGAAATCTTGTCATTATCGAACAGTTCAATGAGTTCAGTATTTCCATCTACAGATGCAATGTCCAAAAATATTTTTCAGTCCGGCCATAATGAATTAGCCTCTCCATTGGCTAAAATGTCTAAATCAGATTTAACGTTTGCAGGAAAATTTAAACAAAACACTAGTTCAACATTGGGAGGGAGTAACGTTTTAAATTATAACAACGATAGTACTAATGTCAATATATTGAGTAGTAACTCTCCTAACCAAAATAAATTTTCACTGTTTGGAGGTATTGGTATTGGAACAAATTCTAATGACAGTACTTCAAATAGTCGTACCTCACAATTTAATGTTGTCGATGCTATTAAACCAGAAGCAAGTAATAGCAAACATAATATGGAAGATGGTCTTCTTAAGCATGATATTGATATGTCAAATATGTCGAATAAAGGAAACTCTTCGACGGATAATACATTTGCTGTTGGTGCATCAAACATTACAGCAACGCATCAACAATCTATAGACTTAACAACAACGGATTATTCATCGCAACAAAATGTAAAACAACCAAAGAAAAGAGGTCGTAAGAAGGGCTCTAAAGGTGTAGACTCTGTTATAGCAAAAGAAACTAGTTTATCATCGCAAATGCTTATATCATCCTTAAGTGTTGCTGGAAAAAAGGTTAAAACTACTAAGGAACTCTATGCTGAAATGGAAAATAGAAAACTTCGCAATGTCAAAGCAGGTACATTAGGAGAAATTGCTAGTAATTCATCTGCGACTTGGAACACACAACAACAGCAATTAAAGCCTGTAAATTCCCGGCGTGCTTCATTTTTCTCAGGTTTGTTTTTGAAAATACACATACATATGTACATCAAAGTGTTCTGTTGAACATAAACTGTATAATTTATTTATTTATAATATACTGTATAATTATTGCATACCTATGTATATATATTTTATGTAGAAATTTATTACCGATTATGGTTAGGTCAGATTAGGTTACTATTATATTTTAAAAATTCAAAATGCTAAATTTTTGAAAACTGTTTAAAAAAATGCTCGCATTTTTTTTCGAATTGTACTGAACCTGTGCAATAACTGTTAGGAAACTGAAGATTTTCTTGCTTTATATTCTTCCTGCATGCGATTTATCGATACGCATCGTTTGAGTGATCTTCCTACATCGGAATTAGAAAAAAAAAACTCGGGACACTTTAATGTACATAGGTATATAAAATAAAAACATTATTAAATAAATATTTCAATACATTGCAAATATGTATAATCTTTATAGAAAACTTTAAAGTTGTTTAACATACATATTAGTTTAAATGGAATAAATCTAGTTACGTACATACATTTTACATCTCTAAGTTATTTGTTTATTACAGATATTGCTGAAAGCGACAGCTGTACAATGACATCCGAACCATCTCGTGATAGTGGTAATGTTTTAAGTAAGACTTTAGGTAAGCGTGAAACACCATTGGACAATAATAGTAATTATTCCAAACATGATTCTGAATTAAAAATGATGTGTGATGAGGCTAGTAATGCCACTGTAAATGATCCCAACTCAACTTTAGCTATAACGTCAAAAATAAAACAGGAAATGCAAGAAATATTAAAACTACTTACACCACCACCTAGTGTAAAGGAAATTGAATACGACTGTTTTAATAATATGACTCCTTGTACGTGTACTGTCGAAGAAGTTATTGCACCGACCGAAAATTATGCCGTTGAAAACAGTCGTGAAAGTAGTGACCCAGATCTTAATTTCAATACGAACAATAGTACAAATGTCAATGAAAAAGAAAATAATCATTCGAAGATTGAGCAAATGTCGAATGTGACCGATAACGTGAAGGGATCGGATAATAATCAAAAGGATTCATTACCTCAGCCAACGCCGCCAGCAAAAATAAAAAAATCTATTTTTGATTTAGATTTTGATGATGACGAGGATCCCCTTAATTCAATTATAGCCGACATTGCCGGAAAAAATTTGAAAGCAGAGACGGAAATAATAACAAGCCCTCCAGTCATTGATGAAAAATCGGAGATTCCGTTAAGCACAGAAGATGATCTCGGTAAAGTTGATCAACAAAATACACCAAATCCCTTTAGCGGTCCTACAAATATTTTAGAAAATATTGTTTTTCCTTCGTACGAAGTAAAGTACGATGAAGATTGTAAAGCTAAAAATCGGTTTGAAGTTCAGACACAAAAAATAACCAAATTCCACATTGATACTTTACACAATTGTTTTATACCAAATGTTAACGGCAATTGGAATCATGCCGATGTTTTGAGCAGTACCCAAATTAAAAAAGATAAAGGCGATAATGACGGCGATCGTCATGCAAATTATTTAATAACTGATGGTTACGATGTAGTGCCATTGTATGGTTCGGATATGAATGAACAAATCGTTAAAGATCTCAGCCATGTACAATTTACAAAAAAATTCAAAGTTAAACACTCCAAATGCAAAAATGAAATATTATTTCATATACCGTTTTTGGGCGTTTCACGAATACCAGATGTTGGAGACGCTAAATTGGAAATTAAAGACATAAAAAAATTAAAGTTAAACGAAGAAAAAGAAAATGTTGATGAAAAATTTAATTTAAATAATACATTTATTACAAGTGCACTTGATAACACTAAATTACCCAACGAAAACGATGGATGTGAAGCCAAAGAGATGGAGAGGGTGCAAAACATTGATGACTCTTCAAATAAAAATGTAAAAATATCCAACTTCAAACGTACCAAGAAAAATGTAGCATTAGTAAAACGATCAACTATGAAGCGCTTAAAATTTGAAGTTAATGGGAATCTAGAAACAAATTCTCCTATGCCCACGAAAACAGATGAACCATTGACAAGTAGTGATTCTGATTCAGATTGTGGTGACGATCGCAATTATATATCAGATGCTGAAGATCATAACGTCACCGGCAGATATGATAATTTAGATAAGTTAGAAGATATTAATTGTGATAATGTTAATGAATATCATCATGAGGTTGTTAATCATGATATCGCTGATACATCCGATGGCCAAAATCATCACATTGTTTTGACTATTAAGAAAACGTCTTCAAAAACAAATTCACCTTTAAATTCCCTGTCAACATTACCGCCAGTCTCTAAAAATACAATCGAAATGAGTCAAGCCAATAAAGAAAATGATCATCAAGAAAAACACAATCTAGAATTTGATGAAAAAGAAAATAGTATATATGACAATATTGATTATGATGCTGACGAAAGGAAAAAATATAGACAAAAACGTTTAAGAAAAAAACGAATACAACATAAAAAACGTAGTATGCCGTGTCAAAGAAACGTTAACATGTCAAAATCTAAAATACATAACACTTTATTTTACCACGAAGAAATATGTCCGATAGTTCGAAATGGATCTAACTCTTATAAAGAATGCATATTTCAAATAAGCAGCTGTAGTTCTGGTTGTAGTGCAGATGAAGAAGTAACAAATGAACATCTTTTTAAAAATCGCACGATATCATCATCATCAGCGTCGTCTTCGTCATCTGAGTCATCGTATGATAAATATGAAGGTCACATGTTGAATTTGCAACGATATATAATACAATCAGAGTTTGAAAAACGGACTTTAAACGCAAGCGAAAGTGATTCAAAAAGTAACGGTGTTAAGTTAGAAAAAATTGAAAATGATGAAGACGTTGATAAAAATTGTATTAGTGATAACGACGCTGAGGATGATTTACCTGAAGAAAACAATCATATGTTATTATCATTTAATAATATCTACAAAAAATCTACCCGCGAAGAAAATGCCAACAGCCAACAACAAAAACAACAAGAAAATAAAGACCCTGAAAATAACATGCTGAAGCAGCAACTCCATAATTGTGATGACTATAATAATTTAAATAATAATTTTAATTTAATTAAATATATTGATAATAAAACTAGTTCAGTTAATAATAATAATATTAATAATAATTCATGTAGCAATAATTACTCAGATACAAACATCATCATAAGCAGCAGTAGTTGTAATCCTGAAAATCCCACAAATTCTTCCGCTCCTATTAACCACAAAAATCTCAATAATAACGACAACAACGATGATGATAATGTACAAATTAAACCTTTCAAAGAGTATCAAACTGGCATACGTGCCGTAGATGAGGACGTTAATGATGATGATGGTAATAATTGCGCCCGTTTGCAACAATTCAAAGAATGGCATGAAGTTTTACAACTGCGTTCATACAACGATGAATTATTAACGGTTTTGCCATATGTTGTACTTGAATAACTTATTTTTATATATTTCTCGGTTTCATGTACTTAGTATATCTTCTTTGTTTTGTGCTGATTTCCATCTTCTAACTTCAGTCAGTTTGATGTTTTTTTTCTGAGTATAAATCGTTTAATTTAATATTATTTTAGTCTTTATAATAGCGTGTTCTTATCTATTTATTCAATTCAATTGATTTATAAATTTCGTAATGCCTGGATTTAAATACTTTATAACTATTTTCAAAATATTTTGATTTTTATACCAAATCAAATATTTTGGTTTTGTTTTCGAATATTACATTCAATAATATTTATTTTATTTTAATTTTCTTGAATATTTGCAAAAAACAAAACAAAAAATAATAATATACAAAAAAAATTCTGTTGATTTTAATTCAAACATTTCACTTGGAAATATTAAGTTTAGTTTTTACAAAATATTGATTTATTTTACACTATATATTATATATAGTACAGTATATATAAATTTAATACACTCTCGGTTTTCACAAGGCTGGGCGATTTTGATACTTATTCACTTTTAATATTCAAATATTATAATTTATTCTACATATGAACTATATAACTATTATTTGTTTTTATAATATATATTACAATACTGGAGTTTTAAACTTCGTACTATATATATTATTTCACGTTATACATATATTTCATTTATTTAAAATATATGCAATTTGTTTTTTTCTTTTCATTCTTATAATTCCTTTTTGTTGTTTTAATTAATCAAAACTAAATTATTTAATTGAATTGTTTTCAGATTATCATTTTTTTATTATAAATAGGCATTTCCATAATTTGTTTTTGAGTTGATGATATTTTTGTGTTTTTAATTGTATTAAATTGAAATAAACCTTTACTTTTATATTGTTTGTTTTTTCGCTTGATACCTATTTATAATTACTAATTATACACATTGTGCCGTTATTTTATTTCTTTGTTAGAATTAGTTTATGTTTCTTATTTTCAATTTTATGATTATTCAAAAAATAACAAAAAATAAATATAATTAACACATCGATCATACAATTGTACTAATACAATTTCAATTAATCAGAATTATATCAGCAAGTTTTAATTTTTTAATATTTTTACATTTTAAATGCCGTGTAGCTAGAGAGAAGTAGCTCAATAATTTTAAAGATATTTTCGCAATTTTTTGCGGTATATTTTTTATATTCGAGAAAACGTTAAATATTTTTTTATTTACCGTTGAGAATCAAAACAATAATTAGAAAATTGACACAAAGTAAAATTCCGTTTTTTGTTTTCTATGATTATTATTTTTTTTTTCTATTTTGTAAAAGCCAAACGATGTTTATAATTTGAATGTAATATTCGAAGTCATTAAAAATAGTTTTTTTTAGTTTTAGTTGTAATAATATATTAATTTTTTAGGTTGTTTTAAGTGATG
Source organism: Protophormia terraenovae (assembly GCA_951394005.1). NCBI lineage: Eukaryota > Metazoa > Arthropoda > Insecta > Diptera > Calliphoridae > Protophormia > Protophormia terraenovae. Next base: position 7,867,001 of record OX596078.1, read on the forward strand.
AAATCCCTAAAACACAATATTGTATGAGTTCAGAAATAAATAGTAAAAAACAATTCCACATAAAATTTTTAACATGGAGAATGATAATTAAGAACGGCTAAGAGGTGATACTATACAGATCTATTTTACAACTACTTACATTGGTTACTTATAAAAAATTTGTTTTTGCTAAATTGAATTTTCAACAATTTACAGCAACTGTTGTATGTTTGTATCGATGTATATCGTAAATATTTTTTAAAGCCAAAACAAATTCATTTAACAATTTTTATGACATACATCTATACAACGATACGACAGAGTTTGAGAATTGTGAAATTGTGTATTAACAAATTACTTTCTCCTTAAAAAAAAAAAAAAAAAAACTAAAGAAACCTTAAAATTTCACCTTAAAATTTTGCGAAGTCATCACGGGGTATAATATAACGAACGGTTTCCTTCTGTGAAGGAAATTTTTATTTTTGTTTAATGTTTAATTATGTGTCCACGTGAAGAGTTACGTTAAAATCTACAAGAAGTTAAAATTTTAGAAAATATTGATGATATAGAGTTCAGAATCTCTTCAATAATCGCATAATTTTCTATATCTGCAGTTTTACTCGTTTTTATGAATATACTTATTTCCCTTCATACTGTATTACATAAATAATATCTGAGTTTCCAAAGTTTTAATTGTATAAAAAGCGATAGAAAATATTAGGACACAGACATTTTATTTTATGGTTCGTTGGATTAATTTTAAAATGTTATGTTATATTCCAAACGTATTATAAGTCTCTTTCTTTTGGTGAAAGAAAGGGAAATTTCATTCATATACTGTTTAATAACACAGGTAGGTTACTTAAGGGCTGGAGACAGTAGCAAGATCAATTTTAGAATGTTTGAAATTATCAAATAGATTGCTATTAAGATTTGTGTTATTAATCAGTATATGAATGAGATTTTCATTTTAATTCAATAAAAGAAAGGGACTTATACGTTTGGATTATAACATAACATTTTAAAATTAATCCAACAAACAATGAAATTAAATTAAATTTCTGTGTCCTAATATTTTCCATTGATTGCATGGCTCCTTGCCTAATTTTTCTGTGGCGTAATCACCCAGCCTTCTTTCTCCATGAAAGCACTACCATTATATAACCTATTTCAAATGTGGCCATTCGTATAGTGAAATTACTCAGGTAAGTTTTGTTTACCAAAAGAACGCCAGTTTTTGATAAGACATCACACATGCATGACACCGATATGGCAACAGCCGTCATAACCTGTATTTCTGAGAACAGATATCAAGCAAATAATGAACATTAAAGTATCGTTTAAGTTTTAACAATATGGCATTCGAATATTTTTCCCCATTTTTGTGTTATGATGGTATAGCATTAGGTATGCAACATGACTATGTAGTCTGATATTGTGTTATTTTTTAATTCTTTAGCTAATGACAGATTAATTGTATAATATTCTTGCATCCGATGATCTTCCAAAGATTCATTCTTTGAATGACTTCATATTTTTCCTCAAGGGATAATATAAATTTTTTATTAAAATATAAAAGAAAATTCTCTCAAAGAATTTACATTATTGAACTTTTTTTTAATAAAAATATTTAGTATTATGCTACGATAATACAGAAATACAATAACATCCTCATACACTTATGCCAAAGCAGGTATTTTGAATGTTATAATTTTCGAAACCTATTTTCCATTCCAAATGATGATTTCTATATAATCAGTAATTACAGAATATTGGCATTATAAACTTTTTATTCGTATATAATATAATTCTTTCTTTGCTCTATAAAGCAAATTAACATTTTAAAATGTAATTTATGAATAATTTTATTTACTCAACGAAAGTGAAATACGTTCATTCTGATATAAATGTTATGATTATATAGAAAATATAAAATTGGTGAGGGTCGGAAAAAATAGATTTCAAAAAATGTAAAAATTTTGGAAAAACTAGTATGAATTTCCAAAAACTGAGAAATGATTTCGTTATAATTTTGTAAAAACTGTATTGTATTATTTTAGGCTTATTATTTCTTTAGGTCAGAAATTTCTGCAATGCTACTAAATATACCTTTGGAAGAAACACAACAACAAATTAATAAAAAAAAGGGTTATTTAAATCTTTTGTTCCAGCTCGTTAAGGCTATCTCCAGGGTAAACATGATGTATGTAGAGTACCAATCAGTATCACTACTGCCTAAATCATTAACCGGAATACGTTTTTTGTTCCACGAAACTCCGCTAAAATGTTTATATCAAATATATACTGCGTTCGTATGATTATTAGTGTTTTGGTGTGTAACGAACCACCACATAAACGCGGTGTCGGATATCTACATACGTAATGTTTATTATAATTACCTTCTTACTTGCATCATTTATTTATAATTGTAAGTGCATGGGTACCTTTTATGAGATTTGGCGTCGAAGTGTCTTAGTTTTTAATAGACTTGTAAATAATAAATTTAAAAATAAAACAAAAAATAATATACGGGTATTATCATTTTTTCAACTACTGCTGCTGCTTTACATAACAAAAACAATATATATACCCATATATATACAAAAACTTATACAACTAAATATGAAAATGAGACTATTGTAAACTAGGTTTTGAAGAAATGTAAATTTAATTTTTTTTTAAAGTTTGTTTAGTATCAATATTTGTTTTTATTATTTAATATTATTTTTAAATTTCATAAATGAATTTATCTTATTTTTAAAATTTGGATTTGTCTTAAAAATATGAATTAATACATGTTACCTAAATTACTTATAGTACTGAATATGTAATATTATATATGTACGGTTTTAAATCGTTGTAGTCCCAAAAAAAAAAAAAAAAAATAAGGACTTATACGTATTAAAAAAATTAAAAAAAAATGATTCCAAAACATGTTGATTTAGGGAATGAATTAATTTTTAATAAAAGTATCATTAAAAATTTAACTTGTTTTATTTGTAACATAAGCATAATTTTCTAGCAAAATCCTGAAACTGAGTAAATTTAAGAGTTTGCTCTCAGAAAACACATGTAAAGACAAAAGCAAAATCAATGGAGTTTTTAACGAAACTTATGAATAACAAAAAAAAAATTTTATTGTTTTTAATATATAATACTTTTAATAAAGGTATTCACCTCAAAATTTTACAACCTTAGGAATTTTGTACTTGTTTTAACTTGAAGTTAAAACTTTTTTTAAACACCGAAAGTATTGATATTTCAAAATAATTAAGCTGCGATAAACAAAATATTAACAATTTTAATATTGTGCTAATAGTTGCGATCGTTACTTTGAATAAATTGTGAATTTATTCAAAGTAACGATCGCGACTATTAGCGCAATATTAAAATTGGTAGTGATATTTCATTTCTAATATATATTTTTTATTTATATAATTCATATTAATCAGTATATTTATTGATATTTTTTTAAATTAATTTAAATTTTTTTGTTTACTGATGTTAAATTTCAAAAACTATTTTTTATTCTGAATTTGATTTTTCAGTGATTTTTTTTCAGAATACGGGGATATTCTGAACTTTATGGCTAATGACAAAATGTAACAAATAAAAATTTTTTATTTTTTATTTATAATTTTTTTTTTTTAATTTTATTTAACTATCATCATTAACAACTTAAAAATATTAAAAAATTTTATATATTTACAGTATTTGAGGTATTACTAAATAGTATTGCAGCAAATAATTTTTTTTTTTTAAATAATATATACATTTATAATTAAATTATTTACAAATTAAGGGAAAAAGATAGGAAAAACCTTATTTCTAAGAAAATGTATAAGAAATTCTTATGTTACCCTTTTTGTCATCTTCAGAATTGAAGATGGAAAAGAGCTAACTATGCAAATTTCTTATTAACTCGTAGTTTGAATATCTGTTACGATCTTCGAAGCTTTGTGTTAGTTTACTAGTAACCGTTGCAATCAAGTCTTCTTTATAATTCCTATGTAAACGAATTGTGGAGTACCTCCTTGGTAAATTATATATAATTTTCAAATTTTTATTTTGTATTATTTGTAATTTCTTTAAATAAGTTTTTGCACATTTTGTTGTCCATATTTGGCATCCATAGGTCATTATCGGTCTAATACACATTTTATAAAGTAATACTTTGTTTTTGTAATTTAGAGTGGATTTACGATTTAATAAGGGAAACAGAGCTCTGCCACATTTAATTGCTTTTGTACATGTTTGTAGTATATGTTGTTTAAAGGTCAACTTTTTATCAAGTATAATTCCCAAGTATTTAACAGAATCTAGAAAAGGTATTTCAGTTCCTTGAATTGAAAGTGTTCTACTGGGTATTCGTTTAGGCGATTTATTGAAAGGGAATATGATTGCTTGAGTTTTCAACTCGTTGATTTTAATTTTCCATTTCAAAAAGAATTTTTTAGTGTGCACTAAAGATTTCTCTAAATTTTTAACGATTGCATTTGAGACTTTACCAGTTGTTATGAGCGCAGTGTCATCTGCATACAATGCTGACGTATGGTTTTTTAATAATTTTAAATCAGCAATATATATTGAATATAAAGTTGGAGACAAGACAGAGCCCTGTGGTACACGATCACTAGAATATACGTCGTCAATATTCACCACAAAAGATCTTTCATTTAAAAAGCTTTTTATTATTTTCTGCAGATAGATTGGGTAACCAAACGTGCTAAGCTTATAAATCAGTCCGTTATGCCATATGGAGTCAAATGCTTTTTCGACATCTAATAAGACCACTCCAGTACTTTTTCTGTTGTCTTTGTTGTGTTCAATAAAATTAACAATCCTTTTACCTTGTTGGATAGTCGAATGCTCTTTTCTGAAGCCAAATTGTTCATTTTGTAAAATACTATTCGTTTCAGTATATTCTTTTAGTCTTTCCAATATTATTTTTTCAAACACTTTACCTAAAACGTTTAACATCCTGATAGGACAGCTATTTGATAGGATAGCTATTTGGTGATTTGGCATCTTTTCCTGGCTTTGCGATTGGTATAACTTTCGCAGTTTTAAATATTTTTGGAAAATATCCGTTTTTCAAACACCAATTAAATATTTTTGCAATAAAGCTAAAAAAAAATTTCTGACATATTTTTTAATAAAATTGCATTTATTCCATCTAACCCTGGGGCTTTTGAATTTTTAAGCGTCTTTGTAAAAGACTTCACTTCATTTTGACATATTGTGTGTTGTTGAATACCATCGGAAACGGTTTGTTTGTCTAGCCATTCAATATACTTTTGGACCTTACGATCGATAGATGATGTTAGATTACCCCTTGTATTATGAACTTTTTCAAAAACATCTGCAATAGTATTAGCTTTTTGAAAACTATCATGTATAACAGCGCCATCTATTGTTAAACTGTCTAAAGTTTTTTGTTTACCTTTCATAACTTTGTTTAGTTTCCAAAATTTTTTATTGCCTACTGGCAACTTTTTCAGAAACTGATGCCAGCTGTTGTTTTTGTCTTTATTAATATGATAATTAATAAACAAAGTCAGCTGTTTTGAGATACTCAATATGAAATTTCTTTCCGATGATGTATTACATCTTTGCAATTTTCTTCGGTATTTATTTCTTTGTCCTATCAAGTACAAGCTGAGTTTAGAAAGCTTCCTTTGCCAAACCTGTTTTTTGCCCTTGGGAATTAGATTTGCGGATTCTTGAAGAATAGAGGTAATTTTTGATAAGACTGATTCTATGTTTAATTCAGTTAAGATTGCTGTTTGTAAGTTGTTGTTCTTTATTTTATCATCTACAAACTTCTTTATCACATTCCAGTTCGCTTTGCTGTAAAGAGGGATTTCAACTGTGTGTTCTTTAATGGTTCGAAATATTTTGCATATTATTGGAACATGGTCGGATTTCAGAATTTTTGGAAAAGTGTACATATGTGAAATTTGCAAAATTGAGTTTGTTAGCAAAATATCTACAACGGATGGCTGTCTGGCCGTAGCGTTCTGGCTGAATCTAGTAAACGAATCGGGGTAATGTACATAGTATTGCGAACTAAGCTGGTGGTTATAAAGGTTATTCCCTGCTGAATTATTTTGTATGCATCCCCAGCTTACATGGTGGGCATTAAAATCGCCAAAAATAAAGAACTCTGTCGATGCTTGAGTGATTATATCTAAATCATTAATAAAGTTTGAAGTGTGTTTTGGACAGTATGCAGACGTAAATCGAATTGGTTTGTTGTTTATTTTAATTAATATTGAAACATTTTCTATAACTGTGGTAGGGTATTTTGAGATTCGTTCATGAGGAATAGACATTTTGACGCCTATTAGAACACCTCCACCATGTGTTATTCGATCCTCTCTATATATTTTATAGTTTGCAATTTTAAATTTATGATTAGACTTTAAGAACGTTTCATTAATTAAAATAAGGTCTACTTGTTGTTCATTTAAAAAATGTTCTAATTCTAATATGGACGCAGAATTTGTTATACCTTGGGCATTCCAATGCATAACCTTAAGGCAACATATTGTTTGATTATATGAAATGACGAAGCATGTTACCAAGCACCCTCAGTTTGTCATACTTGGTTTTGCATTTTTCCAATGCATCAATGGCTTCGAAATAAATATCTAAAATTTGTTGATTAGAAATATCGTTATTGTCATCAACATGACGACTTGTACTTGCTACTGTAGCATATGAAACTTTTCCAGAGTTACCTGTTTTGTTATGAGAATTTACTTGCGAGGGTTCTTCCTCCAATGAAGTGTAACTATGAATCCTTTGTTGAGCAAACCTGTTTGTACGTTTACTGTTTGTGACTTTGGTTCTGATCTCAATATACTCCTTTCTCGAGGGACAGTGTGGGTCATCTGCACGATGATTTACGTTCTTCAAATTCCTTTTTATACAGTTAAAACATTTATAGATCACGGGACCGTTTGTGGGAGTTTTATTTAGCTGACAGTTTGCATAATCATGGCTTCCACCACATCCTAGGCAAGCTGAACCTCTATAGCAGTTTGCTGAGCCATGCCCATACATTGTACATTTTGAACATTGGGTTGGTCCCCTAGATCGACGAAGAGGATTTCTCCAATGAACTACAACATCATAAACATATTTTATTTTGACAACTTCACGTTTACTAATTTGCTCTCTATTAAATTCCAGCATACATATATAAAGCGTCGTCATCATTTGACCGAGATGTTTGAACTTCTTTAATATTAGCAAGTTCTATGTTAAAGCTATACTTAAATTCATCTATAATATATTTAATATCAATTTTAGGCAAACCAAACAGCATGAGTTTAAACTTTTTATTATCTCTTACTGGATGCGTAAAAAACTGCATCTGTTCTAATTTTAATTTTTTAATAATATCTTCATACTCAGACAATGTATTTGGAATTATCTTAGTGCCAATTGACATTTTTTTGTACTTGCAACTTTTTCCTAAAAGTTTCATTACCGCTGTTAAGTTATGACAGCTATCCACAATAATTGGAGGTACTTTTACAGCATCCTCAGTATGTTCATCAATGTCGACACTCGAGTTGTCGTCATCTTCCAGGTCAGAAAAAACTTGAAATCTATTACTAGATTTGGATTTTTTGTATCTAGGGTTGTTACCCCAGAATTTCTTCCGCTTTGAGGCCATATCCAAAGAAATTTAAAAATAAAAAATGTAATTTAGAAAAGAAACAGCTGATATTTAACAACACGTCTGTATGCTAAGAGAAACAGCAAACGAATTTATTATTTATTTATAATTTGACTTTATTGAAACCTTTATAAAATTAATTACAATGTTATAGGTATTTAAGCAGTATGCCAACATTAACATCTAAATAATTAAATAAAGATACTACAAATATCACAGTGTTTGTGGAAAATTTGTCTAAAAACGTGGTACATAAAGTATGTAAACGAAAAAAAATCAACATTTTCAAATATAAATATTTAAGTATCTATAAAGGGTATCTCAAAAATGTTGTACTTTTATAAAACTAGAGACTCCAAAGAATACAAATATGCTTATTATTTTTGTTTAAAGTTATCAGTCGCTGAATAAATATAAAAATTGTAAAAATTCAGAAAAAAAATTTTGGACACTTATTTCACACCAATTTTAAGATCTTTTGAAAATTTCATAAAACATATAATAAATGTTCACAATTTTCTTACATATGTCAACCTTGGATTTTTAACTGGTTTTGATCCTTATTAATTTTTGATGATACCCATATTCAGTGTGTTTTACGGTTTTTTATCATAACCTTTTTCCCGATTCACTTTTCGATGCCAAATCTAGCCGGAGTGTTCATCAACACATTATTTTGTATTTTAATTGATAGATTATGACATTGTCTTTTCTTTGATGTATCATTTACCGAAATTATCATTGTTCAACTAGGATTTTTTTGACTTGAAATTGTTTGATGCAGTGTTCAAAGAAATTTGCTAAAAATTAATTTTGTGTTATTTTCCAATTTTTAAGATTATGAATTAACATTTTGGATTCAATGAAAAAGTATTACATATTTAAAATCCTCGGACTTCGCAGATTCAGAAAAGTATCCGATCTATATTATATTGCTTACAGCAACTGAAATATTTACGTTGTAAAATGTAAAAAAATTTTCGTTTACACATTTTTTTAAGAAATTTGTCCAAATTTTTTTTCTGATGTTTTGCATTTTTTAAGATATTTCGTTGACTGATAATTCGAAAATCAAAATGTAAATGTATATTAGGGTTGACAGATTCGAATTCGGATCTAATTTGACATTCCTGAAAAACGAGCTTGATTTCTAAAAAAAACTTGACAATCGACTTTCGCCAAAAAATTTTTATATGAAACCTCCTATATGCGTAAATAAAAAAATGTCTGTGCAATAGGAATAAAGGTTTTAAATATTTTCGAAAATAATATGTAGTCTTATTGACATAGCAGTGCCGGCTGTACGAATAATCACCCATAGGAAAATCGCCCAAACCCCATAAATGAACAAACGCCCAAAAAAAAAAAAAAAACAAAAAAGACAAATTCAAATTGGGCGATTGTTCACTGTGTTTGGGTTTTTTGACATGTTTAATATTTTTTGTTCATTTATTTCAGCATGCGGCAAAATACTTTTTTTAATAGCCGGCTTCTAGCCGGGCGGAAGGTTTTTTAACTCTGTGGTATGTCTGAAAGCGGCTTCGCTAACATAATTTTCCTTTTTACACAATTATTAAAAAAAAAAATAAATGAGAATTATATCAATATGATCCTGAAAGTTTTTCAAAGGCCTGTAACTATATTCAATTGCACTCAAAAACGTACTTCAATATTTTCGCTATTAAAACTTATTAATGACCATACAAAAAAAGTAGTCAGAGTCAGAGATCCCTAATACACTTCCAATTTTTCTTTTAATTTTTGAAAATTTTGATGTTGAAAATAAAATTTGTGTAAGTGAAGCCATTTTTGGATATTCAACAGAGTTAAAAACTCTTCCGCCCGGCCAAAGGCCGGCTATTAAGAAAAATATTGTTCGATTAAAATCTTTCATTATTTAGAATCTATAGCTGAATAATAGAAGAAATGACAAAAAATTAAAAGAAAAAAGAAAAAATGGTTGAATAAAGTTTTACATTATAATTAGTTTTTGGGCGAATATTCATAACAGTTATGGCTTATTTGACATTATGAAAAATAATCCAAAATGTTGGGCGATTGTTCATTGTGCTATTTGGCTGATTATTCACAAAGTTTTGGGTGATTTCTGTAAATATTTTGGGTTTTTGTTCACAAGCACACAAAGACCCAAAAAATTGGGCCTTTGTACATTTTTGTGTTTTGGGTTATTATTTGTACAGTGCCATTGAAAAATATTAAGAAATGCGATATTAGATTTTTCCAATTTTCAATATCCATTAATGTGACATTAACGGCCGTATTAAAAAAAAAAAAAAGACTGCACTAATCTTGAAGCTGCATAAAAAATCTTCCACAGATCTTGTGTCTGAGTATTAGACCACATGGTTCAACAATTTTAAGCAAATATTTTAAGCAACGACGAACAGTGTGCGATTCAAAAAATGGAATGGAAATAATTATGGAACTTTGGAACGGCTGTTCCGATTTCTACGAAATTTCACATGGTGATAGCAGAAGTATATGCAAGATTAAGTTTTGAACAGGGAGTGAGTCCACAGGGTCCCAAAGTTGGACACCTCGGGTGTAAAATTTGTTAAAAACGATCCTGATTCCTTATATCTGAACCGATTTGAAAGATTTTTATATCGGAGGATTCTGCTAATCGAGATCTACAAAAAACATCGTCGTATGCATATATCGGTTCAGATATAAAGAATCAGGATCGTTTTTAACAAATTTTGCACCCGAGGTGTCCAACATTGGGACCCTGTGGACTCGCCCCCTGTAGGTCTATATGGTCTAAGCTCAAAACTTAAACTCGCCTACACCTCTACTATCATCATGTGAAATTTCATGGAAATCAGAGCAGCCGTTCCGAAGTTCCATAATTATTTCCATTTCATTTTTTGAATCGCACACTGTGTGACGTTTAATCCAATCATCAAGTTTTAAAATATATTTCGCATTTTTTCCATGCAAAAACATAGAATTAAAAAAGATATTTCTCTATGTATAACAAAATTACTGTGCTTTTTAATAATCTATTAATTTAAAAATATCAAAATTTTATTAGATTTCTAAGAAAAGAAAATAGTTTTTTCGTTAGAATTCAAATACAGTCATTATTACATCTTTTCTCTCCACAAAATAATTTTTCGGAACTGGACCGTTTAAGATGTACACCTTGATGGTATACCGGGTTGCGCGACGTTGTGTTTCCGGTCATAGTGGATACATATAAATATTGTTTTTAATTAAATAAAGTACTTTTATCTTTTAATATGATTAATTTTGTTAATTTCAGGAAGAAAGCAACGTATTTAAATGAAATTATAAATTGTTTCTTGTATAAAAACATAAACAAAAAATTTAGCTTTATTGAATAAGCTTTTCAGTGACAGTGCTATATTGCTTAGCCTATAACTTCTTTAAATGCTTTCAATGGACTTTAAGTATAGTATATATTAAACCTTAGAGACTATATGACCTATCTATGTAGACAAATCCGTTTTTATAACGCGTTACCTATTTATTTTAATAATATCTGAACGAATATTTTAGCGGAAGTTATTATACATGCACTAAAAAGTCATAATTTTTTAAATTGTGCTTCCAAAATAAATTTGTTTACCTTGATTAAGCAGTAGTCTATAATTTGTATTATAAAACAAAGTTACTTTCCACTTTTCTTATTCCAAATAAACTAAAAATTGATTGCATCGGCCTATATTGTTAAAGAAAAAATAAAAATATGTGTAAATAATGCTGTATTTAGATATTTTTACTATAAAACTGCCATTTACTTTTAAAAATAGCAATAAATTTTAAAATTTTGTTTCAATTTTTACAATTTTGTTGCTTTTGATAAGCACACTATAGAGAACATAAAATATTTTTCTCGTTTTTGCGAAAAGAAAGAAAATCACATCTTCAAAGGTACAAATGTTTGTTAGTACCCAAATGTGTTAACAATGTTAGTAAAGCTTTAACGGTGTCTTAGATATTGATTGCCACCAAACTATTAGTTAAATTATTAATCTCCATCTTGTTTTCAACATAAGCACTACGTAAACTTCCTTTATTTTTCTACACAAAAAAGGTAAAATTTATTTTACAATAAACAAAGATCTACGTCTTTTATAAAAAAATTTTGTCATGTTTTATTTTACATATTTGAATTGAAACAAAGTTATTAAATTTGAAAACTGGACCATCATGCCAAATCACAAATATGCTTGTATGTCCTATTTATCTCTTATGGTTTTTCAGTTATTTGCATTTGAATTTTTTAATTATCTCAATTTTGCATGTTCGTGGTCCAGTTTTTTTCATATATATCCTAGTGTTTCCGACCGATTTCATTTCTTTAGCTAATTAAAGAACAAAATTATCTATTGAATAAACAAATTTGAAGTCGATATCTTTACCGAGTCCAAAAATAAACGATTTTGAATTTGAAAATTGCAAAAATTACGAATTTTTGTGTTTTTTTTTTTGTTTTTTTTTTTACCGAAAAAGTATCTACACTCTTTTTTTTATCTAAAATAAAATTTTCTTTAACAACATATAATAATATTATACTTTTCTGAAGGGTATCTTCACAGAAAATACTTTAAAATAAAAAGCAAAAGTATCTACACTCTTTTTTATCCAAAATAAAATTTTCTTTAACAACATATAATAATTTTATACTTTTCTGAAGGGTATCTTCACAGAAAATACTTCACTCATATAAAATAAAAAGCAAGCCCAAAAACTCAAGTGGTCAAGGTACACACCCTCCCCAAATCAACCCATTTTATATGAATATTTTGAATTTAGTCTACATTTTCTCAAATTCCAAAGCACGAATCGGTAAACGGAATGCAGTTTAAAAATCTGTAATATGTTGTTAAAAGTTTTCAATCAAAATCTGCGGGGCTTCGGAAAAATGTGGATTTTATAGCCGAAAATGTGAAAAAACCCATTTTTGAAATTTTCAGCGTTCTTTTGGGAATTGTGGGATTCCAATTAGCCGATCAGAAGTTACAGATTTATTTCCAAAAAATTTCAATTCTGCCCAACTGTGCATTCGCGGAATAAAACTATACGTTTTCTTAGTAGCAATCGACTATTTTTAATATTTTTCTATTATAGCGCAAGGGTTGTCAGCGGTTCTCTCGAAAATTATGGTTTGTGCTTGATTTTTATTATCATCCTGGTAATTTTTACAAATTGTAAAAAAAACAAGCGCAAATATATTCGGCCCGGCCGAATCTATATACCCACCATCAACTTTTTCAAATTTTACGTTATATGGAAGGGGGCGGTAAAGTGGGCGGACCACGCCTATTTTTTGTTTCCGACTTTACCCAGAAAAGGACCCAGAAAATATATACTTTGTGGGGTCTTAGATGATTCCTTCGACATGTTACACACGGAATGACAAAATCAATATACCCCCCATCTTTTTGGTGGTGGGTATAAAAATTAATCATATTTCGTCCTTGGGTCAAGACATTTAATAGAAATTTTTCAAATCCTTTTTTAAACAAAGATTTTATCTTAAATTTATAATAAATCGAAATCAAATATTTTCACTATTTTCTTGAATTAGCCAGATTTAACAAAAGCATTTGATATCAAATTGAGAAAAAACCATTAATTTTTTTAATTAAGAATTATTTAGGAATAACATTCGATATAAAATTGACAAAGTATCACGTTTTTTTTTTTTTTTTTTTCAAATGAATACTAATTTTAATTCAAAATTGAAATTCAACATACGTATTTTAAGATATACGTTTAAATCATCAAATTTCAAAGATTTTAGTTTTTTAGGATACAGTTAATTTGCTATCCTAAAATGGCTGTGGGTCGTTTTCAAGTTGTAACGTCTCAAGTGGGTCGCGAAGTAAGAGCTTCTGAGAACCCCTGATCTAAGTTGGGGTTCACACACAGCAGTTTTTCTTGCTGCAATTCTGAGTTCTTAGGAGAGAGAGGGGAAGGGAATACTAAACTTTTACATTCTCGTTACCTCTCTTGCCTACGAACTCAGAATTGCAGCAAGAAAAATTGCTGTGTATGAACCCCGACTAACAAAATAAAGATCCTTAATTTATAAATAGCTTCAATTAAAGTTTGATAATTTGTTTTCCATCATTTTTCAAAAATTTGTCAATGAAAAGAAAACGTTCTGTTAATTTCAATACATTTTTAAAATGTTTGATCTAAAATGGAGCTATATGTTAGGTATTTAAATTTGTAATTTTATTATATCCTTCACCGCAGGTGTAAAGGGTATATATATAAGTTTGTCATTCCGTTTGCAATTCCCACAATTTTCGTCAGAGAGTAAAAAAGTTGACATTTTCGGGATCCTTGTAAGAAATGATGACGATTTGACCATGTCCGTTCGTCCGTGTGTCGGTTGAAATGGCGTTTATGAAGCCCACCGATAATTGACATTTATATTATATATATCAAACGATCGGAAATCCTTTCGAGAATTTTGCTATTGGAATTCAGCAAGATCGGTTCATACAATGCGGTGATATGCTTAAAAAACCGTTTTTTAGAGCCGGTTTTCCAGTTTCTGAAGCCTCTGTATATACTATGGACTTCGTTTTTGCAAAGAAGGCTCGGACATTTTTTTTCTGAATTTTTGTTCTGAAAAATGAAATAAATCGCTTCAATAATAACTGAGATATCGGGCAATAATATTCGGTCATAAATATTTTCATAAAATTTCGGTTTTTTCAATAAATCAAATTCGTTCATAATCAACAGAGTTATGGGCCAATTTTTATACAGATCGGTCATAAATATTTGTATAAAATTTCGGTTTTTTGAATCAGCAAGATCGGTTCATACAATGCGGTGATATGCTTAAAAAACGGTTTTTAGAACCGATTTCCAGTTTCTGAAGCCTCTGCATATACCAGGGACTTCGTTTTTTTAAAGAGGGCTCAGAAATTTTTTTGCTGAAAAAATTAAATAAATCGGTTCAGTAATAACTGAGATATCGGACAATAATATTCGGTCATAAATATTTTCATAAAATTTCGGTCTTTTTAATAAATCAAATTCGTTCATAATCAACAGAGTTATGGGCCAAAAACAAATCTGTTAAATATATAAATACACACACAAACATGTATATTAAGATTTGTAATGACTATTAGTGACGTTTTGTTTTTTGTATAGGCAAGTAGTTTAGTTAACAACACACAGTGGGGTCAAGCGTAAATTTTTTGGTAATAAATCTGTATCTCCTAAACTATTGCTCGGATTAAATTGAAATGTATGGAGGGGTTGCAGAGGAGGACTTAAGCTTATAGAAGAATCATATTGCAGTCACCCTGTGATAACACAAGATAAGCTACAGGGTGTCAAAATTGACTACCTCTAGTATGTAAAAGTTTAAAAAATCTTAACTTCTACAAATGATGTCCGATTTTAAAGACTTTTATGTTTATGTAAAGTGCTTGGCAAGAAAAAATAAGCTTACTCACCTAAGTTATCTCTTACCTTAAGTAAATTTTTTTTAAAATATCTGGTAATTTGCTATATATTTCAAAATAATATACTGAAAGAATTTTTGGATTATCACAATGCGTCTAGACGTGAAAAATATTCAAAGTCAGCTCTCTGAAGTAGCAACCAGTGATGCAAGCCGTAACGGCGCAGCTGGCGGCTAGCTGCTCAGCCGATTTTATTTAACAAGCCACGCCGCCGCAGAGTTGTTTGGCTCAATTTTAAGTCAATTCAATTTTAAATCAACTTTATTTGCTTTTTTGATTACCAGCAACTTTTTATTGCCTAAATATTTTATGCCAGAGCTAACATATTACTTACATTTAATTTGAAAATTGTTGGTACTTCTTTTCAATATTTGGGAGTTGTTTTATGGTATAAGTAACGTGACCAGACATCCCGCTTTTTAAACCTCGATCCCGCCTAAAATATTTTTCCCGCTTTTTATTATGATTTCCCGCTTTTCTAACTCTAACAATTATTTATTCGATTTCCTTATTTACGTTTTCTATAAGATTCTTACCAATATTTAAGTGTAACTAAAAATAATTTTTTGCACTGGAAAGTTGATCATTTTTTACAAATCGTTTTTTATAACTAAAGGTTTTAAATATTTTGCTATCCTAATTATATTCTCTACTGACTAATTTTAAATGTACTTTGTGTGTATTTTTTGATGACTGATGTAGATATGCAATTATTATAAAATTATTTTTTAATTTTATTAAAAAACTAGCTAATACCTATACTACTTTTAATAGTTATTTAGTAAGTGGGCGTGGCACCTCGCCCACATGGAATTTCAAAATAAAAAGTAGCCGTTTTTTACTTCCAGGCATATAGGAACACACTGTGAAAAATTCAAGAAAATCGGTTTAGGCGGCTATAGACTTCAAACAAACATACATACAAACAAACACACATTAATTTTTATATATATAGATAATAATATTTCTTAAACCCAAAAATAACGCTAGCGGTATTTTAGCGTTAGCGTTATTTTTCGATCTATTTCGGTAACGGATTTTTAGCGCTATATATTTTAGCGGTAACCGTATTTTCAATTATTTTGATAACTATATTTTATTCAAGTTAAATGGTTGTTTAGATGTAACAGCAACCAACCTTGGTTTTATTGTTAACGGGTCTAAGAATTATTTAAGAAAAACTATTATTATTCAAAAATTGAAATTTATCTAGGAATACTTTGAAAACATTTCGAGAAACACGTTAAAATTATAATTTTTAATGTTTCAGTTTGTAGCGATATATTTACTTGTTTCGATGTTCCAAAATTTTGAAGAGTCGTTCTCAATTTGTAATTTCTCAACTGGGTCGTGAACCAAGTGCTTGCGATAGAACAACTGATTAAGATTTTAATTGAGATATAAAAAGAAAATTGTTCACGACAACTATTTGGTTAAGCCCGTTTTTCAAAACCAACGAAATTTTAAATTATTTGTGTTGTTTTAGTTTGTTTGTTTGAAGAAAACAATCCAATAACAAACTCGGCGCAAAGCCGTTAAACCGCCGCCGCCGAAATTTTTTAATCGGCTTGCATCTCTGGTAGCAACAGAAAATATTATAATATATGTATAATATTATGACCCAAGAAACTGTACTTTTCGGCACAACATCCTTCCCTGCAATTATTTTATATGACCAATGCAAGATTTCATGAAAAATTTGATACGGACTAAAAGTATATTGAAGCCATCCAAACTTAATTTTTTATGTGCTCAACAGTTTCGAAATTAGTGAAAATTTAAGACTTTTATACAATAAAATTTAGTTTGAAAAGTAAAAAGATCCAAATTGTTTCAGTTTATCTTCTTTATCTTAAACCTGGTAATGCTACGAATAAAATAAGGCATGCATCATTAAAATTGATGCACAAATCTTGATTTTATTCACAGTTAAGTGAAAAAAAAAAAAAAAAAACATTCGAAAGCGGGCCTTATATGCTAGTTAAGTCATTTATAAACCGATCTTCGTAAATTTTGGAATAATGACTTATGGTTATGTAAAGTATATTTTATTCTAACATGATTTAGAAAGTGATTCGAAGTCGAATTGTATACTTAAAGGTGTGGGCTATAAATATCAAGACAAACGCATAAAACATCTATAGAGGTGTAGGGTATAAAAAGAAAATTTTTATATTGTGTTCACTTAAAAAATACACTATTTTGCTGCTTCTAACAGAAATACTACAGAAATATCAACTCTATATGCTAAACATTTTTTATAAGCTTGCAAATACTTTTTAATAAATACTATATTTGTCAGCAAACGTTGAAAATTTTGTATGAACTAATAATATTGTGTTTAGAAGATATGCTGAAATCGCTAACATAAGTTTCTTGTCATCGTTAGCAAATAGTCAGCAAATGAATCCGGCATCACCGTCATGCAAGAATAAAGTTAAAATTTCTTATTGAGGAAAAATTTTCGGAAGAAAATAATTAAGTAAAGTTTTTAGTGGTTTTTAATGTATAAAATCTGTGAAAAGTTAATACAAAGATGTTTCTTAATTGGAGTATTATATTGTTTGAATGTTGCGGTCGTATTTATTTTGATAAATTATAAAATAAAATAAAGATATCATCTACAACAACAAAATACTTGTTGGCGGCAAAAAGTAAATAAATAAGTGCTTTTGGTTTGTTAATTTAAGCAACAGTATCTGTATACTCTTTTTATTTTCACAAATTGGAATTAAATAATTGATTAAAATAATTCTATTTCCTTGTTTATGTTGTACTAAAGGCTCAACTACATAGAATACTTTCGCTTCAACTGCGACTGACAGCTACGCAACACATAAATGATATTAACCCAGTCGTTGCATTATTTTGTTATTAAAATTATATATAATAAAATATAAAGATGTAAAAATTCTATTATGTTCTCAGTTGAAATAATGAATTGCAAATTAAAATTTCCGACTTAACGAAAAAATATTAAAATAAGAATAAAACAACTGACAAAATATATTTACGTACTTCGACACTTCAAAGTTGAAAATTTTTCATCTTTGAAGTACTTCACGCAGAAGTTTGGCGTACTGATTTGGTTCCGCTCAATATAAATGCATGTATTTAACTTAGCTGTCAGTCGCAGTTGAAGCGAAAGTATTCTATGTAGTTGAGCCTTAAGGTGCGTCATCATGAAGTTTACAAATGTCACTCCTGCCAATAGAACAAAGACACAAAGATCTGTTAAATGTGCATATTGTGGTTTTTACTTTCATATCACCTGTGCTAAAATTACTCTAGATGAATTTAATCTCATGACGAGGCACAAAATTCTCAAATTTGTCTGTATGGACTGCCCGAGTGTGCCTGAAACTGCAAATATACGAGAAGAGTTGAGGAAAGGTTTTGCGGTGTTATCGGAAACGTGTGAAAAGGAATTTTAACTAAAATTAGCCGAATATAAACGTCTACTTCAAGAAAAGTTGGACACTGCTGTTAATGTTATAAAAATGCAAATAGATAAATTAATTAAACGGACCTCTGATAACAAATATAAAACTAATGATGTTAAATCAGATTTAATAACTGTTGTAACATGATTAAATATGTTGATACCTCCAATGGGGATAAAATACATTAATTATAATTACAATCCAATGTTAATCAAAACGTCTTAACCGGTCTAATATTATCGTTCGAGGGTTACCTAAATCAATTGCTAATTTGCGAGAACCGATTATAAAAATAGGGTCTGTGTGTGATGTTCCAATTACTAATTCAGATATACAGCACTGTTCCTACTTTGGTGGAGACAAAGCGGTTCTAGTAAAATTTAACTCCCTCCAACTTACATTCTCCGTTGCTATATACATACAGTCAATCGCATAAATATGTATACGACCCGTATGTATTTTTTCAACTTTAGATTTTTTTATTTATTTTTAATAATATTTGTAAAGATTTTGTTATTATAGTTAATAGATTAAGAAAACCAAAAAAATCCTGGCCACTTGTATAAAAGAACCACTGAAATTTACATCGCAAAAGAATGTATACGAGGCATGAGAGGCATTGTTTTAATCGGATACAACTATTGTGTAAAATAATATAATGGATCCAAATTAAAGTTAATTAAAAGAAAACATTTCATATTATTATATTATTAATAAATATCGAGAAATTTTTAAATATTTGATTTATTATTATTTGTAGAAATTGGGGTTTTTTATACGTTACGGCAATTTTATTAATACCTGAGAGTCTTGGGGAGATAAAAAGCGAATAATTCTGGGAAAAATGTAGGTAATTTGAAGAATCCCAATTATTTTCACATTTCATGAACTCCTTACCTGTTAAAAAGTAGAAAGGGTCAAGAATATGGTATTATATACTCATAATTTGACATGGCAAAATGCGGAATATCTGCAGCGTATTCAAATTATGTATGAAACATTTAATGATTTATGGATAAATTTTGCATTTTTGTGTATAATTTTACATACATTTTTAACACACCTTCGAAATTTCTGCCAAACTTCTTTCAAAAATATGAACATATACTATAAAAATACCCTTGAAGCTGTCTGGGTGTTTAGAAGTATACGTTGAACTCTGGCTATTTGTCTTTCTATCAGTTTTGTGTGGCTGATTTACTTTTTTAGACGATATATATAATTTCTTTTTGGAAGTAGTTGTCACTATATATTCGGTTTTTTAAGTTTTTTTTTTAAGTCTTAGTTTCTTAAAAATTAGACATTGGAATGTTACCAGTATTTGTGCATCTACAAGTTCCGGCAAACTTGATGATATTAGACATATTTTAGAGAATTATTTAGATATTGTTGAGTTTAGTGAGACTTGCTATATTTTATCACAGGTAGTGAATATACCTGGTTATCATTTATGTAGGCATGATAGACAGGATGGGAGAAGAGGTGGCGATGTAGTATTGCTAATATCTGACAGATTCAAATATAAAACAGTGTTTTTGTCTGAGGAGGGAGATGTTTGTGAAGCGTTATTCATTGAGATCACTGTTCAAGACACTAAATTGCTGATTGGTGTTTGTTATCTGCCAGATGGTGACTTGGGAGCTTTTGAAAATTCTATTGGTGATTTTTTAGTTAGGTACACCAATAGTGAGCGAGTAGTGTGCGATTTTAATAAGAATTTATTTTGTCCTTTTGATTCGAATACGGTGCATTCAATGTGTGTGCGACTTGACTTAACATACCATCATAATTCTACTCCGACACATTTTCACACTGGCTGCAACACAATTTCATTGATCGATTTCTTTCTTTTGAGTAATACAATATACAAGGGTAGGTGTAAGAAAGGTAGTAGAGAAATTCATTATCAGACATTATCTTTGAGGTATTTGGCGTATAGGCATTACCTGTAGTGCAGGACACCACTTAATTTGAAGGTATTTTGTTTTCATAGGAACACAGTTAAAGTTATTAGGAAGTTGAGAATGCGATAACATGAACATTTTTTCCAGGATTCTGATCCTGAACTTATGTGTAAATTTTTAAAGAGGAATGGATGTCTTGAAACTCGGGAACATTTGACAATGTTTTATCCGGATAACCTGAATGAATATTTAGTTTCTTGTCAGATACAAGTTTATAATGCTTACAATTTTGACAATAGTCGTAATTGCGGTGTTGTTAATGATACGAGTATTTCCTTTTCATGTGTTAATACGGATATTTTGTTTGAGGCATTGTTTAAGGTTAAATCCATTGCTATGGGTAATGATGCTTTACCTGTGAAGTTTATATATGTAGAATTACGTCATGGGATTCAGATAATGGTTTCTGTGTGAATCCAACTAAAACGAAGTTTATGGGGTTTGGGTTTTATACAGGGAACTTGAATATTAAGATTAATAATGATCCTGTTGAATTTGTTGGTAGAATGAAATGTCTTGGTCTTGTAATTGACAATTTACTAAATTTTTCACCTCATATTGATTCTTTGTCGTCCCGTGTGTCTTTTTTGTTGAAAAGATTATATTCTTTAAATATTTACTTACCTTGTGCAATAAAGAGAAGAGTTGCAATGGCTATTCTGATTCGCATATATTGTACTGCACAGAAGTTATTTCTGGTGCTGGGTGTTATACACTGGGGAAATATAAACACGTAGGAATATTCGATACATTTTTAATTTGAAAACACGTGATCATATTGTGACGGCAAAAGTCATACTATTCGTTTTTGGCCTCACATAAAATTATATTTGTAATAAGTTAAAGTTAAATATCTTTCGATTATATATTTAAATTTAACGTATTTTAAAAGAGAAGCGCCACCTATTTATAAATAGTAGTAACTATTGTTTAATACTACTATTCTAATACTACTATGTAACACCTGTTTAGTTACTACACAAAGAATACGACTGTGTATTTGTGTTTGGCTCACAGCTATAAAAAGACGAGTCGCAAGTAAACACAGATCAGTCGACTGGTAAGTGGCTTAGTGGTAAGAACTACTAATTGATGTGGAGATCAGCTTCCACAATTGTAATTCTTAAAACTAAATAGAACAGTCAACTGGGATAAGTAACACCTAACTGAGGTTAGCCTCTTCCTGGTGTTATTTATCCCCAACAGTTTGTGCATTATCCATTAAGGCAGCTAGAGTTGGAATAGTGGTACTAAAGTGAGGTTAGCCTCTAACCAGACCCAATATTCCCTTTTAGCTGACTGGACAGAGGCTACAGTAGTAGTGAGCGTGAAGGAATACGGTGAGCCTAAATGAGATTAATCCTCTACTTGATCAGATACCTTGTTCCTTAACTGTCGCTAATAGCCTCATCCTTCCTTGGACGTAATTGAGCCAAGATCTCGCGAGCCACGAAGAGATCCTATTCTGGTGCTTCTCTCCATAAGCCACATCTACTCTGGATATCAATAAAGATAATTTTTATAACGTTTAAGAATAAAAACCTGTTTTATTCACAATTTGGAACGACCCTGGACACCACTGAGCATATCCCAGCAACCAACGGTAAACGTGTCGTTACAATATATCTCAACATATACTAAGTTTCCTTGGATCGTCTTTTGTCAACTTTATTAATATTAGGCTTTTACTATTTTTTTTATAAATCTGTCGTAAGTGGTTGCCCGGGATATATTCTGGACAAGTTTCATTTCTCCCGCTCTACGAGAAATCTTCAGATTATTTTTCCTATTAGACGATTGAATGCATTTGGGAAATCATTTCAGGTACGGGTTTCAAGGGTTTGGAACTCTTTGCCACTGGAATTAAGAACATTTTCATATTAGACATATAAGGCCCTACTGGGCTCGGTTATGTAAATGAAGAATTATTAAAAAAAATGCTGTCAACGTATATATGTAACAAATTTTTCAGCATAAATATGCTGATACAACAAAACATCTAAACCTACCTTAATAATTCCCCAAAGAAAAACGTTCGTGAAAATTTTTTTAAGAAGGCTTTAAAACACTTGGAAAGTGCCTACAAACCCCAATATGAAGCTATGACATTAAGTAGTAGCTGGGGGGCTTTATATAGAAAATTGGAAGCAACGTAGAATTGTATAATTCAACACAAAAACAACGAAAAACATTCAAGTACATATCACCTCATCATCGGATAGGTCAACACTATGTTTGTCCACATGCACAAAAAATACAAATGACACATTGTTCGCAAACGAATGTAGTGAAATATGAAGGCGAAGTAAAACAAGAACTGATCAATTCAAAGCAACAGCAACTTTTGAGGCTAAACACCACCGAATACAAAAACAAAATTACGAAAAATTTGAAGAATTATTCAGTGATGTAGAATACATTAGTTTAGAATCCAGTTATACTAAACTGAAATTGTGAAAATTAATAGAAACTAAATGATTATCCCCTTTACTTAGCTTGTACTGTTGGATCCAAAAGCCACAAAAAAATTTTGTTACAATGTTTTAATATTGTTATTTTTTGTCTTTTTTAAAATCCACAACAAACAAAACTGTTTAAAAAAGCTATCTATATTTTAATATTGTAAGTTTTGCCTCTTTTTAATAAAATTTAAGAGAATGCAGTCGGAAAAGGAAACTACTTCCCAAAAATAAAATATACTTTTCGGACATATACATATATACTTACAAACAAGCATACATGTAAGGATATAAAGCGAAGATGCACAATTTTCAAATTTCTTGACTCGCGAGGATAGACTACAGATTCTGCTTACGCAGCGTTAATTCACACGTACACAGCGTTGTCAACTTTTTTGAACCAAAACGCGACTGTCATCATTTAAAAACGCGCTAAAAAGCGCTAAATTCTATTTGGATAAAATTTGTTTTTATCTTTTAGTTAAATATGCATTTTTTATTAAGAGCAAAACAACTTATTACATATATGTATATTTGTTATTTTAAGTTCATGTGCAAATATTTAGTAGTTATATGCAATATTGAACATTAACGTTTTATAAAAACAATATTAAAGGTACTAAGAAAGGTTATACATTTGATAATAAATTAAAATATGAAGGTCTTAGGCCCGCATTATACTGCTCACTTAGTGGCCAAATCCTGTTTTAAAACTTTTTTTCATCGCTTAAGCTTTTCCTAAGTATGAAAATTGTGTGACGTCTGAAAAAAATATTTATTGAAAATAAAATAAATAGAAATACAGAATACATATCGATGGCTGCCTTTTTCGTAATTTTACAGGAGAAGGAAAATGCTGAATAATAACTAAGAAACTTTAGAAACTTTTAATTCAAACCAAGTACCGAAACTAATTCTAACTTTTATTTCTGGAGTTTTCTACGCCTTAGTATGTTATCTTAGTTAGGGATTTTTTCAGTAATTTAAAATAATTGGTGCTTCAAATTACAAAAATTTGTGTAAAAAAAATATGTATTTTAAAGTTCTTCATCTGGAGGCAGGATTGTTTTTAGATATTGGAAATCGACTCTTCTTGATATTTGAGATGTTTTTGATTTGGAAGACTTGTTACAAAGAGCACTTTTAGAAATACTCAGATATTTCTATTTTTTATTTCCATTTTCATTCCATTCATCTTTGTTTGGAACATTTGAGTCACAATTTAAAATAAGAAAGAAATTCCAACACAATATGATATGTGTATGTTTCAAAACATTATTTTCATTAAAAATTCTATATTAAGTATGTATAATAATATTAATTATACATTTGAAGAACAAAATTTAAAAATGTTTAAAAACTTAATTTTCCTTGTATTGTTTATATTTTGCATAAAAAAATAAGGTTTCTACATTTCAAATTCAGAAAAATTTAGAAAACATGATTAAAATCTGCAACTAAAACTATCCGAATACAAAACGCGCCAATTTAGCGCCTTTTCAAGAAAAAGCGTTGATGTAGAAAAATGCGACTTTTGGGTTGCTGAAAAGCGCTGAATCTAGAGCGAAAAACGCTAAATTGGCAACGCTGCACGTACACTATAAATTACTTCGTTCGACTGCTGCTCTCTCAACAGACTTAAGGCTCCATTACTCTACCGTAAATGTAAATGTAAAAACGTAAATGTAACTGGAAACGTAAGTGGGTGCTTAAGGCTCCATTACTCTACCGTAAATGTAAATGTAGCGAATCAGCTGAAACGTTTTGCTTATGAGAGTTATGTGTGTATGTGTACTAAAAAACGTAAATGTTACGTAGCAACCTAATCAAATTAGGTCGCTCTACGTTTTTACGTGACAGCTTTTTATTTCATTATAATAAATCTGCGTAAAAAATCGCTGTAAAAGGTTTATCAATTGGACAATTAGTTTTGCTGTTTTCTTCACTAAAAAATTGTTGAAATAATTTAAATAAGACGTAGAGTCGAATATTTAATTTAAAGTTCAAAATTTTTGTCATAAAAGCACAAATTTCGTTTTGTATACGAATCGCTGAAATACAAACCAATAAATTTAGCGATTTTCAATTTGAACTTGATCCACTGGAAATATGTGTAATTGACATCACCGATGTTCATGTGTACAAAACAACAACAAAGTATTGGCTACATTTACGTTTTTAGAGTAATCATCCACTTACGTTTCCCTTTACATTTACGTTTTTACATTTACATTTACGGTAGAGTAATGGAGCCTTTACTCAAAAAACGTAAATGTAGCCAGTACTTTGTTGTTGTGTTGTTCACATCAACATCAGTGATGTAAATTACACATTTTTTCAGTAAATCAAATTCAGTTTAAAAATCGCTAGATTTATTGGTTTGTGTTTTAGCGACTTGTATACAAAACGAAATTTGTGCTTTTATTGCAAAATTTTTAAATTTTAATTTATTGATTAAACTCCGCACTTTATTTAAATTATTTTAACAAGTTTTTTCCGAAGAAAACAGCAAAACAAATTGTTCAGTTGATAAACTTATTATATCGATTTAAGTATTTGCATATTTAAAGAAGTCCAAAACTTTTCCTGTAAAAGTGACTTGTCGCATTCTTTGTAGAAAAGGTATTCTAAATACAATTTAACTATAACAATTAATTATTAATATTATTTTCTTTTTTAAAGGTTCCCGATTTCATCAGAAGTTTCTCATGAAAATTTTATTATTAAATGTAAAATTAATTTGTATGTGAATTATTTCTTTTGCAATGTCATATATAGATAATTGTGATAAAGATAATTATGAAGTATAAAAAGCTTTAATTTGCAAAATCATTTTCTAGAAGAGACTAAGACGACACTTCTGTGATCATCTTCCGGGTGGCGTCCAGAAGAGTATTCTTCAACAATCCAGAAGTGTTTTCTTCGAGTCGTCTGGAAGACACTTCCACGAGGAACAGTTCTTCCCGACGGAAGGTGATTTTACTGATTGTTTGGCAATAGTTTTGGCGATGAGTTTTAACTTCTGGAAGACTCTTCTTAGCCACTTCCGCAATAGAAAATGTTTACAGGGAAGCATTGCTAGTCGAATTGAGAGAATGCTTTTATGTAAATGTATTGTTGAGTATTTACTTTTTATGAGATTAAATTTATACATTAACACTGTCAGAAATTTGTATCATCTTTTGCGTTATGTGCAATATTTTTTAATTTACAATTAAAAATATATAGTATTTATAAGTATAGTAGAAAAATGATAACAAAATTAGTAATGAAATAAATTATGTTAAGGACTTAATTTTTTGGGAAAAATGAAATAGTTATAAATTTTTATTCAAAAAAGTAAATTTTTGTAAATATACTTGTATTTAATAGGATTTTTTTTAAAGAATAACATAAAATCCACTTTTTGCCATAAAATAGATATTTAAACATTTATTAGCACATACACGGAAAATTTTAAAATATTTTCAGTGTATTTATTTTTGAGTGTACCTGCTTTGTTGAAAGCTAACAAGCAAATAAATGAAATTTTCTCAGACGTTTTTTGTTATAAACTTCGTATCATATACATGTAAATAGCCGATCATCTTCGTAATCTGAACAATATGAACGCGTACCAATGATATATAGTGGAAGGCCAATGTACGTGGTACAAGCGCAATCAGCTGATCATATTTGCTCACGCGCTCGTGCGGTCCATATAAAAAAAGTTGAAACAAATTCAACTTTGACGCGCGGCCGCATGTCATAGTATTGCCAGATTAAATTGATTTATTAAGTTACTAATAACGCTGCTGCTCATTGCTGCGTGACGCGTACATTGGCCTTCCACTAATAAAGTTACGGACGAAATAATAAGATCACATATTATATCAGTTTTTTTGTTTAAATTTTATTTTTTATATTAGAGCTCATTTACATTGGGGATTTTCCTTGGGAAAAATCGCTGCAACTTTTACGTTTCTAGGCAAGAGGTGTAGAGAAGCAAGCGGTGTAAGAAAAGTTGCACGTCGTCGCAAAGCTATAAATTTCATGAAATTTTTTCAAATTTATTTTGAATTTTTCTGATTTGTTGTTTTTTGTCAAACATTTTTAAAAAAAATCACAATTTCGAAGCAACTTGAAAACAAAATATCAGAAAAAAAACTGCGATAATCCCCAATGTGAATAGGCTCTTAGTTATAAAAATTAACTAAAATTTTGTAACATGTTTATGGTTGAAATAATGACAAAATGTATTTCACATTTTTTTTTACAACGCAAAACTAAGCAACTTACGATCTGACATCTGACATCGGAATCATAAAAAATGACAATTTAGGTTTTTCATTCTCAGAAAATTTTTTTATATGAGTGCTATTTCTGTGTTTAGAAGTTATTTAAAAATTCGTCTTCGTCAAAAAAATTTATTTTTCAGAAAAAAATTTTCATACAATATATTTTTCAACTCTAACTTTTGGAAATGAAGCTTCATAATGAGTCATCTTATATGCTCATTATGCATTTGCTTCAGGATGAATTTTGAGAAGGCGTTTAAAAACGGTTGTTTTACTTTAAAACACTGATGCTGTACATGCACTGACTATGGAATACCGACATATTACATATTGTGTGATCCTGGGGATTAATTCCACTAAAAAGTATTCAATGTTTCATAAATATTTGGACATCGAAAACCCAATACAATTTTAAAATCGTTTAAAAAAGATGAGTTTTGCAAGTAAGGAAAGAAAAAATCATCATATAGCTTTGAAGTCATGGTTATAAGTAACAAATTACAAAATATTTTCAGTCAGTAATATTACTCCTTCAAAGTTCGCTAAACCCCATAAAAGTTGCGCCCAAATACATAACTTAAATTGAAGATTCGGTTAAATTTAGGTGAAAAAGGTTAAAAATCAAGATTTACAAATAGAAGTCGAAAATCAAAGAAGCCTTAAAATAAATAATTTTGGTGGTTTATGAAAGTAACAAGGAGAGTATAAGTAAAAAAAGTAAGTAAATTTGTACTTTTTCTAGTTCATCTATATTTGAACTCGAGATAAAGAAATATTAAGAAAAAATACTGGAACTAGAGATGGAAAATAGGGATTTAAAGTACAAGCTCTTGAGGCACAAAGAGTCTTTGACTCAATGCATTCAATGAAAATGCCAACTTTACAACGCTGGTGTCAGAAGATAGATTTACGTGAAGGTATTTTAAAAAACATACTAGAATTTATGCGACAAGCAACAGAACTGACACCAGATTGTAAAATAAGCATTTGAAAAGATGAATGTAATAGAATCCTTCGGGTACGACCCCATTGGACGTTGTTCGTTGCAATTGTACATGACATTGACCCAAACATTTGTAATTTGTGGAAAGAGTTAGGTCTTTCCCCGGGTAAGTAAAAATAAACAATATCTGATACTGAAGAACATATCACACACTAATCCACGACTTTGGATTCGTTTCTGTTTTTCTCACGAAAATTGGTTAAAACATCGAAACGTTTTCGTCAAACTTTCATGCACATAAAAGGATTTAAAACTATCCCCTTCCTTAAGTTAAATATGTATTTAGTTATTAAAATGTGATTTTAAGGCGTTAAAATTGAAAGTGCCGCGTCACGCGGCAACGAGCGGCAGAGTTATTACAAGCTCGGAAATCAATCAATTACTTACAAAAAACTGACAAAGAAAAATTTAAAAACATTGTCATAAATTTAATCTGGCAATGCTGTCGCACGTCAAAATTGATTTAGTTTCATCTTTTTTAGATGGACCGCGCGAGCGCGTGAGAAAACATGATCAGCTAATTGCCGCTCATCGCAGCGTGCCCCGTGGCCTTCCACTATTAAAGTTAAGAAATTTATCAAATGAAAAATAAAAATTCGGTATTGAATTTTTGTCCTAATATTTAATAATAAGAGACATATTAAGGTTTAATAAAATCGGTATTAAAGTTTAACAGCCCTGTTCAAAAAAGTTTTTAATTTATGTTTAATGCACATACTAATACAAAATTTGGCTCTTAAAATAGTTATTAAGGAAATATTTTTACTTTCTGACAGGGACAGAAAATAATCATTATTCTTGAAATTTTAAACAAAAAAATCAGATACAAGGAACAACCGGATAAAAGTGTTAAATACAGAAATGTAATCTTCAGAACAGGTTCTATCGGAATCCGGAATGATTTTTATTTTTTTGATTTTTATAAACTCATAATGATTATTTTTGATTTTTATTATTTTTTGCTCAACTTATAATGATTATTTTTGATTTTTACTTTTTTTGCTCACAATATAAAACTTAACATGAGAAATGAAACTATTACGTAATTTTTAATAAAAAAGATTTCTCATCGTAAATTAGATTTATCTACTAAAAGGCAAGTGCGATGATATATTTTTCATCAGATTTTTAAAAAAATATCCAATTTTTTTTTTTTTATAAAATTCGAATTTTTTTTAACAATTTTATTTTTTTTATTAAAAATCAATTTTTTTATTAAAAATCAATTTTTTTATTAAAAATCAATTTTTTTTTATTAAAAATAAAATTATTTGCAATAAATCAAAGTTTTTACTTAAAGAAAATTTTTTACTAGATAAGTTTAATTTCTCATGTTAAGTTTTATATTGTGAGCAAAAAAAAATAAAAATCAAAAATAATCATTATGAGTTGAGTAAAAAAATAAAAATCAAAAATAATCATTAAAAGTTGAGCGAAAAAATAAAAATCAAAAAATAATGATTATTTGTTGATTTTTATTTTAAAACTCATAATCATTACGGTCCTTGTTTTTTACTTTTGTTGAAGTAATTATTAAGAATTTCTAAAAAATTTTAAAATATGCACTTTTGAAGTGGTGAAATTGTTGATAGCACTTGATCGTATTTTTGCTGAGTTGCTAAATCGACTTAGAATACTAAGTGAATAAATAATATATTCTTTACGGAAGAATTATTCTAATAGGGTTATATGTAGGGTTGCCAGAATTGTTTGGAAGTTTATCTTGACATTTCGAAAAATTCAGCTTGATTTTAGACAAATCAACTTGACATAACCACAAATGTTAAAAAATTAAAACCTGAAGAAAATTGAAAACGCATCAATTATATCAAAAAAAAATAATAATAATAATAATTTTTTCAACAAAATGTTATTAGAAACTAAAAAATTAATTTAAACAAAAATATATAAAACTCAGAGTAATATAAATGATTTTCCACGTCGACTGATAAAGCATTCAATGCACTTTGTACACAACAGTATGAAGTAGTTTTGTGGAGATCTAGTTTATTTTCTATATTCATTATTTTAATATAAGGACTGCGCACGAAAAATCCATGCTCTTGGGCTTATAACATTTGATGTGGTGAAAAATTAATAATTCTGTTAACTGGTTTGTATTAACCCTTATGTTCACTTGCCATGTCCTAAGTTTCATGGTAATAGCAAAATTGGTTTTTCTTGAAATGGAACTTTAACAAAAAAAAATAATAATTCAAATTTTTTATGAAATCTTGCATTGGTCATATAAAATAATTGCAAGGAAGGCTGTTGTGTCGCAAAATTCAGTTTCTTGGACCACTATATTAAACAAAGATGTCATGTCCACTGAATGGTAATCTGGTATTGGAAGACAAATAGTATCTTCAGGCTGTAAGACTCAGGCAAAATAGAAAGGATTTTGAGAGTAATTTACCTCATCTCTGGAAGACAAGTGTCACAAAAAGTTAATTACTTTGAATCTTTATCAGAAAATTTGAAAGGAAGTATAGCCTGAAGACTTATAAAGCAAGAAAAAAATAACATTAAAGTACTTCGGACGAATTTTTTCGGAAATTTTGTTTCTGTATAGTAGATGATGAAACGTTCGTACAAGGTCATTTTTTCAATTTTCTAGCCAGGAATTCTATATCGCAATTGCTAGAGGGATTATGGAGGAAAATATCGTGTATCAAAGAAATCAAAATTCCCAACAAAGGTTTCGATTTGGGAAGTCATATGCATACGCAGGAGTGAAGCACTTCATTCTTAAAAACTGATTGCATTAAGACAGAAATATACATGAACGAGTGCCTTTGGAAAAAACTTCTCCCCTTCCTAATAAAATTCAGTATCTCATTACAAAAACAAAACAAAGGAGTTGTAACAAAGAAATTGTAAGAGTTTGTATCGATAGAGGTAAATCCATTAAATTGTCCGAAACTCCGTGCAATTGAAAGATATTGGACTCTAGTAAAAAATAATTCAAAGAACATTAAAAGCTCAGCATAAAATAAAACGGAGTTTAAAAATAAGTGGAATGGTTAGTGCAAAAATTGGCCGAAACACAATAAAACCTTTAATTAGAATAACTCTGGAAAAGACCAGATATTTCCTTAAAAACCAACAGGAACTAATTTATTCTTTTATCTTTAGATCTTGAACATAACAGTCATTAATAAAAATATCACTTTATACAAATTCGCCCACTGGTTTGGTTTCTATAAGCAGATTTGCATGCACGGATTTTTTTGTGCGCAGGCCTTATTTGAAAATATTTTGGATCTTTATCAGAATTTGTCTCCGAATACCATTTTTAATACTAAAATATTGTACTGCATATGGATACGCCTTTATATTTCCAATATTTGATGCGTCACTGCAGATTCCAAAAAATAAACTTTCTTTTAAGTCATTAGAAACTTTCTTGTGAATATGGAACCAATACGTTTCTTGCAATTGCTGCTATTTAAGTACGACCACAATTAATTTTTTTTTTTTGCAATTTTACTATTATAGTAAAGTATGAACATAATTTGATGTTATGAATAACAAGTAATAATTCAGCCTTTGAATCAATAATAGTGCCGGTACTACAAAATTTTAAATGAATTTCGAAATTTTTTGGGACAATGCCGCCTTTAAATTTAAATTTTTTTTCACAAATATATATGATATTAAGTACTAAAAAATTTCACAATAAAATAAATTTTTAAAATTAATTCTTGCATTTATTGTTTGTGATGGGCAAAATACATACAATTTGTAACAAAGAAAAACTGACTAAATGTATTATATTTTTAATGAAATTTAAATTTAATATTCTAAAGTAGTATAGAATATTTTTAGCTTGACAAATTGTATTTTAACTTGAAACTTGACAAGACAGAAAAAATCTTGACAATCAAGCTCATTCAAGCCCGTCTGGCAACCCTAGTTATATGGTATATCAAAACGTTATTTTGTATCTTAGCATATTGAACAGAAAAAAATTGTATATGCTTTTTAATAATAAAATGAAATTGAAAAAAGATTCGGCTGTGCCGAATCTTTGATACCCTTCACCGTATTACCATATTACCATCTTACTATCTTATCGACATCATATTACCATATTACCGACAAATAATAAAATTTTCGCCTTAACGTATGCTTTCATATTTTCACATATATAAATATAAATTTTTTTCAAACTACGAAAATTTGAATATATAAAAAAAACAATCATAACAGGCTTTGCTTTTAAAAAATAAACAACAACAATTCCATATTTATATATTTTTTTATGTGTGTATATACAAACTGGCTGCATATACAAAGAACAACAACAACACTGTTATTCATTATATTACTTCTGTTGCTAACTAAACTACTTGTCTATACAAAAAACAAAAAACGTCACTAATAGTTATTACAATGCTTAATATACATGTTTGTGTATGTATTTATGTATATTCTTAACAGATATGTTTTAGTTTTTAAAAATAAACAACAACAATTCCATATCTATTTATTTTTGTACAGACTGCATATACAAAGAACAACAACAACACTGTTATTCATTATATTACTACTGTTTCTAACTAAACTACTTGTCTATACAAAAAACAAAAAACGTCACTAATAGTCATTACAATGCTTAATATACATGTTTGTGTGTGTATTTATATTATTAACAGATTTGTTTTTGGGCCATAACTCTGTTGATTATAAACGAATTTGGTTTATTAAAAAAAACGAAATTTTATAAAAACATTTATGACTGATCTATATAAAAATAAAAATCTGTAGCTTGAACAAGGGCTTCAAAAATAAAAAATTCGTTTTCCCCGATATCTCAGTTATTACTGAACCGATTTATTTCATTTTTTCAGAACAAAAATTCAGAAAATAATTTCCGAGCCTCCTTTGAAAATTCGAAGTCCCTGGTATATGCAGAGGCTTCAGAAACTGAAAAACCGGTTCCAAAAACCGGTTTTTAAAGCATATCTCCGCCATTTATAAACCGATCCTGCTGATTCAAAAAACTGAAATTTTATAAAAATATTTGTGACTGATCTGTATAAAAATAAAAATCTATAGCTTAAACCAGGGCTTTAAAAAATAAAAAATGCGTTTTGTCCGATATCTCAGTTATTATTGAACCGATTTATTTCATTTTTTCAGAACAAAAATTCAGAAAAAAATGTCCGAGACTTCTTTGTAAAAACGAAGTCCCTAGTATATACAGAGGCTTCAGAAACTGGAAAACCGGTTCTAAAAACCGGTTTTCTTAACATATCTCCGCATTGTATGAACCGATCTTGCTGAATTCCAATAGCAAAATTCTCGAAAGCATTTCCGATCGTTTGATATATATATTATATATGTCAGTTATCGGTGGGCTTCATAAACGCCATTTCAACCGACACACGGACGGTCGGACGGACATGGTCCTATCGTCATCATTTCTTACAAGGATCCCGAAAATGTAAACTTTTTTGCTCTCCGACGAAAATTGTGGGAATTACAAACGGAATGACAAACTTATATATACCCTTTACACCTGTGGTGAAGGGTATAAAAATAATATAATAATAAATAATTTTCTATTGAAATTTTGAATTTTTTGACTATATATTTGCAAAAAAAATTTCATAAAATCTATTAATTTCTAGTCTATATTCTATTGATTTCAAATTAAACGTTTCAAATTAGTAGAAATATAAAAATTGTTATAATTTATAATATAATCTGGTTTTACATTTACTAAAAGTTGGTACAGCATTTATAAGTAAATAATTATTTATAATATTGAAAATAAGATTACAAAATCTTAAAAAAAACAAAGTAATTAATTTAATTCCTTATTCTTACATATAAAAATGACATTATTTATCAAAAACTTTACTATAAAAAACAAAACCGAATTTAATAATTAAGCTTTATTATTTAAATCAATATTAATTACAATATCGTTTAAAACAAAGTTCAGGAGCAGAGTTGCAAAACATCAACGAAACTCGAAATACTTAGCAAAAATTATAAATAACGTTTTAAGCTTTATAGAATAATTTTATTTTTTTTTTTAAATTTAGAGATAAGCATCATTTACGCAATTTATTTAAACTCAATAACAATAAAAACTTTAATTTCAAAAAAAAAAAAAAAAAAAAACTAAAATGTTTACC
This sequence comes from Protophormia terraenovae, assembly GCA_951394005.1. Taxonomy (NCBI): domain Eukaryota; kingdom Metazoa; phylum Arthropoda; class Insecta; order Diptera; family Calliphoridae; genus Protophormia; species Protophormia terraenovae. Next base: position 7,901,449 of record OX596078.1, read on the forward strand.
AAAAATTAAAAATACAAAACATCAGCACCCTAGTTACGTTGATAGTAACATTTATTAGGTATTTATAGATATATTCGGAAGTGAACTTTATATAGAAGATAAACCGATCTTCGTAAAACTCTACATACTAAATTATAACCAAAATTTTTGCTGAAATGTATTCAGATAGTAATTAATATATAAGAAGAAAAATTGGGGACTAGCTGATATAACTGACCATCATAATCAGGAATGGAAAAGTTAATACTGCAGTACTTTTTTTGATACTATTTAATATTCAAATATACCAAAGTACTCCTTCGAGTCATTTGATACTGTCAAACGATTAGCTCGATATTCCACAATTCGAATTAAAAAAAAAAAGATTTAATGAAAATGTATTTTGTATATAATTCTTAGATTTATTAGATCTATTTGTTACTCGTAACTTTATAATGCAAAAAACTGCAATCAAAAATATTACATTGTTTCCAAGTTATTCCAGAAATAGTATGAAAAGTCATCGAATTTACCTCACAAAAGTATTTGAATTTTTATCACCTTTGTATTTGAGAATGTCAAATAAAATATAAGAAACTCTTGAAATTTTTATTAATAATAGGTCATAAGTATCACCATTAAATGTTTACTGATTTATTTCCCCAATTTGGAGTTAAATGTGGTTATTTTTAGTACAATTTTTTATTTAATGGATTTAGAAGGTTGATTTAGGAAGAACACGCCTATTTTTCTTCTACAAATTACAAATATGATAATCTTTTTTGTCATTATAGTAAAAAAAATAATAAGTATTTAGTTCCTTATAGGTTTTTTTTTTTTTTGTTAAAACGCCATATATGAAGGATCCAAGTTGTTAATTATGAGGCATTTCACCATTAAAAACAGAATATCTTAAATATCAAGCCCATTTTGGTACCCTTCGTATCAAAAATTTATTTCAAAATGTTGGGAAATATCTTCCCGATATATAACCATTGATAAAATTGGAGACTAAAACACCTGACTTTACGATATACACTGCACAGTAGAGCAGAATCGAAATTTTTTGGAAATAAATCTGTAAATTCTGATCGGCTGAATGCATTTGCATGAAATTTAGTATAGGCATAACAGAGGAGTGTGCAATGTTAAGTTTGGAAGGGGGGATCGACCAGACCCCTCAGGGGCGGAGCTAAAGGGGCTCAAAGTTGGGTACTTCTGACATGCAAATTTTTTAATCGCTTGCCAAATTCTTGTTTCTCGTTCAATTTCAAATATTTATTAAAAATCAATTTTTTTATTAAAAATAAAATTATTTGCAATAAATCAAAGTTTTTACTTAAAGAAAATTTTTTACTAGATAAGTTTAATTTCTCATGTTAAGTTTTATATTGTGAGCAAAAAAAATAAAAATCAAAAATAATCATTATGAGTTGAGCAAAAAAATAAAAATCAAAAATAATCATTATGAGTTGAGCAAAAAAATAAAAATCAAAAATAATCATTATGAGTTGAGCAAAAAAATCAAAATCAAAAATAATCATTAAATAAAAATCAAAAAATAATGATTATTTGTTGATTTTTATTTTAAAACTCATAATCATTACGGTCCTTGTTTTTTACTTTTGTTGAAGTAATTATTAAGAATTTCTAAAAAATTTTAAAATATGCACTTTTGAAGTGGTGAAATTGTTGGTAGCATTTGATCGAAATTTTTTGGAAATAAATCTGTAAATTCTGATCGGCTGAATGCATTTGCATGAAATTTAGTATAGGCATAGCAGAGGAGTGTACAATGTTAAGTTTGGAAGGGGGGATCGACCAGACCCCTCAGGGGCGGAGCTAAAGGGGCTCAAAGTTGGGTACCTCTGACATGCAAATTTTTTAATCACTATAATATTTTTAATAATATTTTTATACATTATTGTAGGCACTGATAAGACCTACAAAAAACATGCCTGCATGTCCTATTTATCTCTTATAGTTTTTGAGTTATTTGCATTTGAATTTTTAAGTACCTCAATTTTGCATGTTCTTGCTCCAGTTTTTTTCATATATATCCTAGTATTTCCGACCGATTTAATTTGTTTTTTCTTTAGCTAATTGAAGAACAAAATTATCTATTGAATACACAAAATTTGAAGTCGATATCTCTACCGAGTCCAAAAATAAACGACTTTGAATTTGAAAATTGCAAAAATAAAATTTTCTTAAAAAACATATAAAAATTATATAATTTTCTGAAAGGTATATTTACAGAGAAGACTTTAAAATAAAAAGTTAGCCCAATAACTCAAGTGGTCAAGGTACACACCCTCCCCAAATCAACCCATTTTATATGAATGTTTTAACTTTAGTCTATATTTTCTCAAATCCCAAAGCCCGAATCGGTAAACGGAATGCAATTTAAGAATCTGTAGTATGTTGTTAAAAGTTTTCAATCAAAATCTACGGGACTTCGGAAAAATGTGGATTTTATAGCAGAAAATGTGAAAAAAACCCGTTTTTGGGATTTTTGGCGTTTTTTAGGGAATTTACAAAACTCTTAAAATTTTTTTCACTTTCTCATTTGTAAACTACACTTATACTTATTCTTAAGTATATGCCTTCCTTTTTTTTTTTTTTTTTTTTTTTTATTTCATTTATTATAGATTATATCATTTATATTATATCATTTATATTATATTATTATTATTATATCATTTATATTTTGTATCAAAAAATTCGAAAATTGGAAGCCAAATTAAAGAAATTAAGTAAAGTGTCACTTTATTTTGTCGCACAAAATGCATGACCAATATAACACTTTTGCCCCAAACTAGAAATATACATTTTTCAAAAACTTCTTTTGTATATTAATTTAAAGAATATAATACGACAAATACCTGGACACCAAAAAAGTAGCCCATAATGTACCTAAAAGATAATAATTATGAATTAAATAGCATGAGTAAAAAACCGCACTTTATTTTGCCCGACAGTGTAGCTCCAAAATATACCCCCACATAATTGTACTTGGTTTTATTTCTCTAATTACTTAGCCATATTATTTTTGGATCAATAACTTGTACTCCAGAATTTTTGATATTCACTAACTTTTGCGAAATATTAAAAAAATAACAAGTTTTTTAAAAATATTCACATTTTTGATGTAACTACTTATGTATTTGAATTACAGTGTTTAATGAGTTCTCAAAATTTAATTAAAAATCTAAAATGCCTCTAAAAAGTCCAGTAAAAATTGTGAAATACAAATATTTTTAATTATCATTCTTTTTTTCATTCATTTTTGGCGTTGTGTTACACTGACTGTAGCGTTATTGTCGTTCTGCATATACCTTATAATAGTTGTGCCATGGTTCTGTTTAAGCACAAAAACGTAACTTGGAGTTGTTGTCGACAGAGGAAGTTCAGTTGCACTCATAGTCGACTTACGGGATCTACTAACCTTAATAGTGGAAGGATAATGTACGCGTCACGTGGTGACGAGCTGCAGCGTTATTACAAGCTTAAAAACAATCCTTTGCTTACAAATAATTGACAAAGGAAATTTTAAAACATTGTCAATTTAATCTGGTAACGCTGTGACAAATTTGAATTTGTTCCAGGAATGTCATAGTTGGTACAATTGTACTTTTTTTTGGTACAATTCAAGTCTCGAAAGTACAATGGTACACCAATGACTCATTTGGTACAATTTTAAAAATTCCCAATTTAATTTTAAAATTTATTTCGTATGTCAACTCATTTTGTAGTAATATTAATTTGATTATTGTTGTCTTCTTTATTGTATTCATTTCAAAATGACAGTTGTACACATACATGCAACTGATATAAATATAAAAAGACAGACAGAAATAAGTAAAAACAGAAATGCAACACATTCTTTTGAGTTTTTTTTTTTTTTTTTTTTTCACAGAAGCAAAAAAACTAAGTTCTTGCTTGTGTGTATGACTTCTACAAACAAGTTTTTTAAAACTTAATAAGAAACAAAGAAGCAAAAGACATAAATAAGAGAAGAGAATTCTATAATTTTTTATTATTATTTTTTTTTTATTATATTTGTACCGTGTAGATTAAATATATATTTTTTTTATATTTTAGTACAAGTAAGCAAAACAAGCCTTATCTTGTTCCATTTAGAGAAGAGTAGGCTCAAATGTTTCCTTGGCTTGAAAAAAATGGTAATTATAAAAGATGCAAAGCTTGTAATGTTAATATAGCGGGTGGTATAGTGCATATCAAACGCAATGCTTCGTGTGACAGCCACAAAAGAAAAATTAACGTCGTAAAAGCCAACCCTAAAATAAGTAACTATTTTAAAAAACTCGATGTGTCCTATTGAGCAGTCTGCAAAAAAGTTAGGAATTATGATAACTTTGTTTGTTGCAGAGCACAACTTGCCATTTAAAATAATAGACCATTTAAACAGCTTAATTAAGGAAGGTGTGTCTGACTCACAAATTGTAAAGAAAATGTATATCAACTTTCCGCCTGTTGATATACATTGAAACAAACTGTAGTAAATGTCACTGGTCCAGAAAATACAAGCGATATACAAAACTTTTGCAAAGAAAATTTTTATTCAATAGTGATAGATGAAAGCACAGATTGTAGTGTGTCAAAAAATTTACTAGTGCACAGTGTTCCCAAAACGAAATTTTTTGGAAATAATTCTGTAACTTTAGAAATGCTGGATGGATTTGAATGAAATTTCACATGGACCTCCAAAGTTGGTCACCTCGGGTATGACTATTTAAAAAAAAAAAAAAAATCGCCAAAATTTCATTTATGATTTGATTGAAAAAAAATTTTACACATAGATAGTCCTTATAATTCTGTACAAAATATACGCTTACATGTGTGGGTTATCTTTTTTACTTGAAGAGATATTTGGACCAAAGTAAAATTTTAACCCATTTTTGGACACGTTTTTTTAGTTTTTTAACTTGGCAGGCTCAATTTAAGTTTTTCTGAATTCTGTACAAAATTCTAACAAAATTTCGCCTATATGGTTTATATTATTTTGAAGTAAAAAGTTTGAAAAAAAAATTTTGATTTTTTGTGATTTTTTTCAAAAAGGTGGTAACATTTTTTCACTTTCTTTTTCATGTTTCTAAAAGAATACTTAACATAAATGCATGCAAAACAAATACGAGGGCAGTTGGGCTAACAGTCTTCCCGCTAACCCTATCAGAATTTCGTTAATTTTAAATTTTGTTTTTTTATTTTTTTTGTTTAGCTCAAAAATGTCAAAGCTGAAATTAAAAAAATAATACCTTGAAGACTTACCTGCATATGTTAGCTAAACACACAAAAAATATTTAATAAGCCACGCCTCTTATAACGACAGGGTGACTATTTTACTGAAAAAAGTAACTTTTTGAAACAAGTTTTAACCGAACTGGAATTTTGGGTATTTCGGAGTAAGAAAATAGGAATCTATTTATTTTGTTCTTTTAATGACAAATTTTTTAATATTATACTAAAATTTCACAATGATAGCTTAATTAATGTAGATTTTATTTGAGTTCAAATATTAAATTTTTTTTTGAAAAATAACACTAAATACAAAAATTTTTCGTTTTTTTTTTATAAATTTAATGAACAAATTTTTTTGGAATACTTTATTATTTATATATTATTATTTTTCAAGTAATAGCCTTTCCAACGATACAAAATACTTGCATAAATACTTTACACAATCGTATAAAAACTAACTGAAACTTTACCCCCTTCGGCAATACTTGCACATTTTCCTTCAATTTCTATGGTAAATGTGTGCTAAAGCATTCTATATACATGAGTGCACAGCAGTTTCAACGTGTTTTTTTAAATAACTTTGTGTAACTTTTGAATCGTTCAATATACTTCAATGAAATTTCACATAGTTATTTCTGAGGTAGTTTCCAACTGTTTTGGAGGAGCACAAGTTTCTAGGTGGTCTTGGAGCAGGGGGGAGGACCGCCGAAATGGGTCACCTCGGATATTATATAAGAAATAATTAAAGGAGTTGACCACTTTCGGAGGTTCTTCTCCTGCCCACAGACCAGCTAAAAATGTTTAATCCTTCAAAATATTTGGAAAATACCTCAGACGCGCCTGTTCAATCAATTGGCATACACCTCAGGATCGTTCATGTGAAATTTCATTCAAATACATCCAGCAGTTTTAAAGTTACAGAATTATTTCCAAAAAATTTTGTTTTGGGACCACTGTGCAGTGGTGATAAGAATGTTTGACAAGAAATGCCGGGAGAGATTTTTGGGTTTAATACAAATTGAAGATAATACAGCAAGTGGTATATTTAATGCAACTATGGAAATATTAAAACTAAACAACATACCAATTCGACATTCCTAGTGAAATGGAAAAAATTAAACAACCATTTTTTGCAATAGCTCTAGCAGACGCCAGGATTTTATTAAATTCCAAGGATACTTTGGAGCAGAAATTCACATAATTTTTAAATATTCTTCAACAAGACGGTTATCTCGCCAAGAGGTGGTTGAAAGAATATTGGAGCAGTGGGAACCCCTCCATTATTATTTCACTTTAAATGACTTTGAAGCTGAATTTAAAAATTCTAAATTAAATTTTATAACGAGTGTATTTTCTAACAAGATTTTTAAATTAATTTTTATGTTTTTAAAATTTGCTTTAAAAATTATAAGTTCAATAAATTTAGAAATGCAAGCCGAAGAAGCTAGAATTCATGTCTTTTTACAACGATTATTTTTTTTATTTCGACAAATGGTACGCAATTTTTTAAAAAAAGATGTACTAATATAGAGAACTTGCTGATTTAGAAATTTTGAAATCTTATGAAAATGGAAATATTAGCACATTTTGGGCTAAAGCTTTTTAAAAAATGAATCGGATGAATTGATGTTTTTTGAACTTTCCAAAGTTGTAAGAGGAATATTATCAATCCCACACTCTTCTGCAAATGTAGAAAGAATTTTATCCTACCAGAATATTATAAAAACCAAAGAAAGAAACATATTGCAAGTTTCAACCAAAGACTCTATACAGTGGCTCAATTATGTAGTCGGACAAACATTAGGATAATATTAATCTTAATATTTTTCATATTAAAATTAACATAATAATGCTTTTTTTATTATTTTCTATGTTTTTCTTTTGCCTTCTAAAAACCAAAAAGATTTTAGTAAAATAGTTTGTTTCTTTATTTAAATATTAGTAAAAAATATTCTCAGTGTAAAATAAGGCATCAAAAAAGAAGTCGGACATATGTCAACGCTTGAGTTTATTTTTAAACATACTTGGGGAAACCCCGTTTTATTATGCAGTTGTTATTTATTGACATCTCTTAAAGCTGTATTAATCAAAAAAGTGTAAGAAATTTCGTCGTTGTATCAAACATTTTTGTAAATGTCAAAACCAAAGTCATACACAACTGAAGAAATCTGAAAAGTTATTATAAAAAACTTTGAAGAAGGAAAAACTGTTCGAGATATTAGTTGTTTAATTGGAAAACCAAAATCAACTGTTCATGATATAATTAAAAGGTATAGAGATAGAAAATCCGTGGAAAATAAGCCAAAATCAGGAAGACCAAAACTATACGAACTATGGATTATCCAACAGGTTAAAAAATAGCTAAGGAAATTTCTCAACGCATAAATAAAGATTGCAACCCAGAAACAGTAAGATTAGTGCTCCGGAAAAATGATTAGAATGGTAGAGTTGCCCGTAAGAAACCTTATAAATTTTGCAAAAATTTATAAAAATATGGTTATTTCTTTCTGGAATAAAGTATTATATACAGACGAAAGTAAATTTAATTTGTTCAGATCAGACGGACAGTCCTACGTTTGGGGAAAACCAAACGAAGAACTCAAAGAAAATAACTTGAAAGCTACCGTAAAGCATGGAGGTGGTTCTGTTTTAGTTTGGGGTTGCATGTCGTCCTCTGGAGTTGGAGAGTTATGTATAATAGATGGTATTATGGACCAAACTAAATATTTATCTACTTTAAAACAAAATTTGGTGCCAAGTGTAGAAAAGTTGGGTATAAAAGACACATTCCAATTCTACCAGGATAACGATCCTAAACAAAAAGCACATGCTGTTCGTATGTGGTTACTATATAATTGTCCATACGTACTGGAGACACCACCACAGTCCCCAGACATTAACGTAATCGAACATTTATGGGCACATTTGCAAAATTGGCTTAAAAAATATACAATTTCCAACAAAAATTATCTTATAAAGACACTAATTGCACTAATTGCAGAAACCTGGTAGAATCAATGCAGAGAAGATTAGAAGCAGTTATCAAAAGCAAAGGACTTCCTACAAAGTACAAAATATTAGTAATATTTACTTAAGATAATTTTATTCTAAGTGTCCGACTACTTTTTTGGTGCTAACTTTTAAGATATAAATTAATTTTTTTATTTATACATGAATTCTAAATAAATATTTTCTTTCATTTTTAAAATACCGTATATTGTGTCTTACTATTATAAAAGAAAAGAGTTTGTAAACCCTTTCTTAATATACTAAATACTATAAAATATTAGTTTTTGTCCGACTACATTATTGAGCCACTGTTGCACTCAATAAAATTTAAGAAAACAAAAATTGTGTGCTTCTTTATGATAAGGGGGATAAGTAACGTCACGTTACTAACGTGGCCCAATTGAGACGTTACAAATTGAGAACGACCCATCCAAATTTTCGAACATTGAAATAACTAAATATATCCCAACAAACTGAAACATTTAAAATTATAACTTTAACGTGTTTCTCGAAATGTTTTCAAAATATTGCTAATTAAATTTCAAGATTAAATTCAAATATAGATTGATAAAAAAAAAACTTGATACTTTTTAAGATAAGTTTTTCTTAAATTGAAAATACGGTTACCATAATTGAAAATACGGTTACCGCTAAAATAAATAACGCTAAAAAGCCGTTACCGAAATAGCTCGAAATATCGATAACGATAAAATACCGTTAGCGTTATTTTTAGATTTGAGATATATTATTTTTAATAAAGTTGAAATAAAACTTTTAATAAAATTATGGCTACCCCAGCTCATCATTATAATACTACAGATTATATTTTATGATTCTGAACCGATAATTCGAAAATTCTGAAACAACAATTACCATAAAATACCATTACCGAAATTACTCTAAAAACCGTTATCAAAATAATTCGATATACTGTTACCTTTTCAGCTTTTTGAATCAGCTGCCAACAAGTTAAAATAAAATCATTAACACAAGCACTAACTTTAAGTAAATTTAATCGAAAACATTGTTCCATTGCTATAAATTTCACTTCCCAATGAACCAAACGATATTGTAATGATATCGAAACGATATTATATAGGTGATAAAAATTATCACTAGTGATAATCGTTTTCGAATCTAAAACGATTGTTTTTACGGACTAAAGTGTACCTTTCCTTATGATATAGTTTTTCTGTAAAATTATGATATCGTTTTCGGTATCGTTATTTCCAAAAATAACGATAGTAAAATCGTCATGAGAAAATCTGAACGCCATTTAATACCAAAAATTATGTTTATTTTCATTTAAATATTCTAAATATAATTATAAATGACCATAATCAGCTAAAATAAGATTAAAATCCTAAATAAAAAAAATAGAACATAAAATTAATCACTCATACATGATATATTGCAAGCATGATTATTCCTTAGGGGCATACATATTTCTGCAATTACATATCTAAATAACAAGGTTTTACCACTAAAAATCTGTAAGCTATTGATTTTTTTTTATTTGATTTCCAGCTTGTTTTTGTTTGTTGAAAAATTTTAAATTTTTGTAGTGTAGAAGTTTTTTACAAATATTTATTTGTAAAAAGATTCGGCTGTGCCGAAATCTTTTTTCATATCCTTCACCATCTTACCAACAAATAATTAAATTTTCGCCTTAACGTATGCTATAATTATTTCACATTTATAAATCTTATTTATTTTTGTATGTGTGTATATACAAACTGACTGCATATACAAAGAACAACAACAACACTGTTTTATTCATTATATTACAGCTTTTGCTAACTAAACTACTTGCTTTATAGGCAAAAACGGCACTAATAGTTCCCTGCAGTCAAAGGCGACTGTCCGAAACCGGTTACTTGACTTACGAAATTGGGTCACCACTAGTCACTTTACCTATCACCTTTTTTTTTATTAATTGTAAAATCCTAATTAGCAAGACTAGTACCGTAATTCCGTAACTTTTTTCATTTACTACCGATATCGTTAATTAACGATATTTTTCGATTGTTTTTGATTTTGCTATTCTCTACTATTTTTATACCCTTCACCAAAGGTGTAAAGGGTATACATATATAAGTTTGTCATTCCGTTTGTAATTCTCACAATTTTCGTCGGAGAGCAAAAAAGTTTACATTTTCGGGATCCTTGTAAGAAATGATGACGATAGGACCATGTGCGTCCGTCCGTCCGTGTGTCGGTTGAAATGGCGTTTATGAAGCCCACCGATAACTGACATATATGATATATATATCAAACGATCGGAAGTGCTTTCGAGAATTTTGCTATTGGAATTCAGCAAGATCGGTTTATACAATGCGGAGATATGTTAAAAAAACCGGTTTTTAGAACCGGTTTTCCAGTTTCTGAAGCCACTGTATATACTAGGGACTTCGTTTTTAAAAAGAAGTCTCGGACATTTTTTTCTAAATTTTTGTTCTGAAAAAATGAAATAAATCGGTTCAATAATAACTGAGATATCGGACAAAACGCATTTTTTATTTTTTGAAGCCCTGGTTTAAGCTATAGATTTTTATTTTTATACAGATCAGTCAAAAATATTTTTATAAAATTTCGGTTTTTTGAATCAGCAACTGAAAAACCGGTTTTTGGAACCGGTTTTTCAGTTTCTGAAGCCTCTGTATATACCAGGGACTTCGAATTTTTAAAGGGGGCTCGGAAATTATTTTCTGAATTTTTGTTCTGAAAAAATGAAATAAATGGGTTCAGTAATAACTGAGATATCGGGGAAAACGAATTTTTTATTTTTGAAGCCCTTGTTCAAGCTACATATTTTTATTTTTATATAGATCAATCATAAATGTTTTTATAAAATTTGTTTTTTTTAATAAACCAAATTCGTTCATAATCAACAGTTATGGCCCAAAAACAAATCTGTTAAGAATATAAATACACACACAAACATGTATATTAAGCATTGTAATGACTATTAGTGACGTTTTTTGTTTTTTGTATAGACAAGTAGTTTAGTTATCAACAGCAGTAATATGATGAATAACAGTGTTGTTGTTGTTGTTCTTTGTATATGCAGTCTGTACAAAAATAAATAGATATGGAATTGTTGTTGTTTATTTTTTAAAACTAAAACATATCTGTTAAGAATATACATAAATACATACACAAACATGTATATTAAGCATTGTAATGACTATTAGTGACGTTTTTGCCTATAAGACAAGTAGTTTAGTTAGCAACAGAAGTAATATAATGAATAACAGTGTTGTTGTTGTTCTTTGTATATGCAGTCAGTTTGTATATATATACACACATAAAAAAATAAATAAATATGGAATTGTTGTTGTTTATTTTTTAAAAGCAAAGCCTGCTATGATTGTTTTTTTTTTTTCATATTCAAATTTTCGTAGTTTGAAAAAAAATTTATATTTATATATGTGAAAATATGAAAGCATACGTTAAGGCGAAAATTTTATTATTTGTCGGTAATATGGTAATATGCTGTCGATAAGATAGTAAGATGGTAATATGGTGAAGGGTATTAAAGATTCGGCACAGCCGAATCTTTTTTTAATTTCATTTTCGTTAGCATATTTTAACGACAAATATCGATAGAAATGATAGAACGTCATTATTTGAAAAAAAAAAATTAAATTTTAATTGGATTTTTATTTAAAAACAAAACAATTATCTTTAAAAAAATATGAAAAGTGTAAATATTATATAAATGTGTACAGATTCTTCCAACAATTAACCAATATGAGTATATGTATGGTATGTTGTTGGAAATATTTTTAAAATTAATTTATTGTTAAACGTTTCTTATATTAGACCCGTCCATTAAAAATTTGCTTTAAACTTTAAAATAACATAACTATGGAAACTTATGTTTAAAAACTCGTTAATATTTTTCGTTTAAACAAATTATTCAAATATTTTATTTCATCTAAAAATACCAACTCTCACAAAAGTTCTAATTTTTGAAAAATTAATTTTTTTTGCAAATAAATTAAAATTTTCTAAAAAGGAGAAATTTATAATAAGAATCAAAATTTTTAAAAAATTCTGAAATTTTTCTTAAAATTTAATTTTTTATTAAAAATTTTACCAAATTTCTGTATTTTCAGTAAAATAAATTTTTCACTAAAAAAACTTTCACTAAGAACTGAACGTAATTAAAACTTAACAACAAATCAGTTTCAAAATTCTAAAAACTCAGTTATAAACTCTCATTTGAATCTCTACATTTTTGCTAAAATTCAGTAAAAACATTTAATAAACGAAAACTTTAACGAAACAAGAATCGCCACCTCCACGCTCACCAAAGGGTCAATAAAGTATAAATCGCCACTTCCACGCTCTCAAAAGAGTCAATAAATGGTGCTATCGCCGCCTCAGCACTTTCAAAAGAGTCAATAAATAGTGCTATCGCCACCTCCAAGCTCACCAAAGAGTCAATAAAGTATAATCGCCACCTCATCGCTTTCAAAAGAGTCAATAAATGGTGCTATCGCCACCTCAACGCTTTCAAAAGAGTCAATTAAGAGTACACATTTGAATGAGTCAGGTGGGTAGTCACAAATGGACTTTACTGTGCTAAAGCTGGTGAATTGACACCGAAAAAATTGCTGGGTTATTACAATGCTTAATATACATGTTTGTGTATGTATTTATATTCTTAACAGATATGTTTTAGTTTTTGGTCCATAACCCTGTTGATTATGAACGAATTTGTTTTATTAAAAAAACCGAAATTTTATAAAAATATTTATGACCGATAAAAATAAAATCTATAGCTTTAACAAGGGCTTTAAAAAATCAAAAATGCGTTTTGCCCGATATCTCAGTTATTATGAACCAATTTATTTCATTTTTTCAGCAAAAAATTCAGAAAAAAATGTCCGAACCTTCTTTGCAAAAACGAAGTTCCTAGTATATACAGAGGCTTCGGAAACTGGAAAACCGGTTCTAAAAACCGGTTTTTTAAGCATATCTCCGCCATTTACGAACTGATCTTCCTGAATTTCAATAGCAAAATTCTCGAAAGGGTTTCCGATTGCTTGATATATATATATATATATATATATATATATATATATATATATATATATATATATATATATATATATATATATATATATATATATATATATATATATGGCAGTTATCGGTGGGCTTCATAGACGCCATTTCAACCGACACACGGACGGACATGGTCCTATCGTCATCGCCGATAGGACCATGTCTCCATGGTCTCCGACGAAAATTGTGGAAATTACGAACGGAATAACAAACTTATATATACCCTTTACACCTGTGGTGAAGGTAGGGTTGCCAGAATTGTTTGGTAGTTTGACTTGATATTTTGAAAAATTCAGCTTGATTTTAAACAAATCAACTTGACAAAACCACAAATGTTAAAAAAGTTAAAGCCTGAAGAAAATTGTAGACGCATCAATTATAACCAAAAAATTTTCAATTTTTTCAACAAAATTTTACTAGGAACTAAAAAATTAATTTAAACAAAAAATTATAAAACTCAGAGTAACTAATATAAATTTTTTTATTACGATATTTTAAATGTTTTAATATAAATGTTTTTATTACGATATTTTCCACGTCGACTGACAAAGCATTCAAAGCACTTTTTACGCAATTGTTTATCACAGGCTTTTATTATTTTGAAACACGGAATTATGGACACCATAATTTACAGCTGCATTATTGGCGCTGTATGAAGTAATTTTTTGAAGATCTAGTTTATTTTCTATAGTTATTCTTTTAATATTTTTGAAAATATCTGTTGAAGTTTCATTCGGATCTTCCAGAATTTGTCTACGAATACCACTTTTTATACTAAAATATTGTACTGCATATGGATACGTTTTTATATTTCCAATATTTGATGCGTCACTGCAGATTCCAAAAAATAAACTTTCTTTAAAGGCACTAGAAACTTTTTCTACGCAATTGCTGCTGCTTAAGTACGACCACAAGTAATTTTGTTAGCAATTTTACTATCGCAGTATAAAAAAGAACATAATTTGAGATGGAAATCTAAACTGTTATAACTAAGTCAATGTATTATATTATGAAAAACAAGTAATAATTTAGCCTTTGAATCAAGTGATTCATCCTTTAATACTGCCGGTACTACAAAATTTTAAATGGATTTTGAAATTTTTTGGGACAATGCCGCTTTTTAATTTTAATTTTTTCTCACAAATATATTTGATATTAAGTACTCAAAAATTTTATAATAAAATAAAGTCTTAAAATTATTTTTTTGCATTTATTGTCAGTGATGGGCAAAAATGCAACGGAGAAAACTATACTTTTTATATTTGACTAAATTTATTATATTTTTTAAGAAATTTAAATTGTAGAATTTTTTAAAGTAGTACACAGAAAAAATTATTACGGTCTTTTTTTCAATTAACACAGTTGTTTCATTTTGCATTAAAATTTAATAAATTTATTCAAGCAAAAATGAAATAAAAATAAAATTTAACTATACTTTTATATCCTATATACATTTTTAATTCGTCCAATCAACTACTTGATTGATTTAATTAATTTATGAATTGGGAATTTTTTTTCTGTTTTGTATTTTTTACAGTTTTTAGTAATTGATATAATCATTTTGGTGAGAGGTGCAAATTTAAACAAATTTTCAATTGAATGAATTATTTTCTAACATATTTGTTAATTGGTGACTTTTTTCTGTGTATAGAATATTTTTAGCTTGACAAATTCTATTTTAACTTGAAACTTGACAAGACCTAAAATATCTTGACAATCAAGCTGATTCAAGCCCGTCTGGCAACCCTAGGTGAAGGGTATAAAAATCTGTTAGATTTTGTATTTTTATTTATTTTTGTTTATTTTCAATAAATATTTTTGAAGGCTTCAGAAAATGTTCATATTTTGGAAAAACTTAAGGGATAGGAAAAGAACACTAAAGTTTTTAAATATAAAATAATTTTTACAACTTAAGTACGATTTCGCCACTAAGTTAGCACTAAATATCAAAATATATCAGACTAAATACACACAACTTGAAATACACAAAATACATTTAATCAGTAGAGAATTATCCAAAACGATTTGTAAAAAATTATCAACTTTCCAGTGAACAAATTATTATTAGTTACACTTAAATAATGGTAAGAATGTTATAGAAAACGTAAATAAGAAAATCGAATTGTAATTGTTAGAGTTAGAAAAGCGGAATTTCTTAAGAAAAAGCGAGAAAATATTTTAGGTGGGATCGAAGTTTAAAAAGCGGGATAATCCCACCAAAAGCATATATCAAACAGTTAACTAAGAACATAAAATTAATTTCAAAAGTATGCTCATGGCAGTCATATCAATCCTCAACCATAGACGAATAGTTGGACTTGATGTATTTTGATGTGCTAAACACGAATCTGCTTTCAGTTTTTTTTTTTTTTTTTTTCATCAGGTCAGAATTTTTTTTTATGGGCATGTCTAATATTTCGCCTATAGTAAAGCCATTACTCTAGTATATTTCCTTATAACTCAAGAACGGTGTGTACGATTGACATATGCGATACATGTCAATAGTCAATAGCTTCGGAGTTATTTTGAAATAATATCCGAAAGAACTTTTTTATGCAAAATTTTAGATTTTTTTTGTTACTAAAATTTCTTTTAATAAATCAAAAAAATGAAAAATGTTTCAGTTTATCTTAAAGCAGGTAATACTGCGAATAAAATAAGTCATGTATCTTTAAAATTGATGCATAAATCTTGATTTTATTCACAGTTAAGTAAAAATACCCATTTTATATAAAATAGAGTAGAGATACAGTGGTGGGCAAAAAAATTTTTTTTCTTGTGACAAAAATAGGTGGATTTTGACGAGTTAAACAAGAATCTGCTTTAACTTTTTTTCTATCACGTCCTGATTTGTTTATGGGCATGACTAATAATATTACCTTATTCAACGGTCACACTATAAAATTCGAGAATGGTTTGTCAAATTTAGACTATAACTCAAGAACCGTTTACACGACCAGAAGATGCATACGAAAATTGTCTTCAAGATGTGTTAACAATATTTTTTATTCGCTCAACAATTTCATAGTTATAGATAAACATTTTCACCATTTTTCAAAAAAAAAAAAAATAATTTTTTCTCTACTAATTACTGAATAACTACGGAAATATTAACTGAAATTTTTTTTTGCCCACTAGTGTATCTCCACTTAACTGTAGGTATGCATGGGTATCCTAACTTAACTGAGAATGAAATTAAGATTTGTGCATCAATTTTGATGATGAGTGGTTTTGTTTACTCTTAGTTTTACCATCTTTGAGATGATAAACTAAAACATTTGTGATGTTTTCCACTAATGGAAAATTAAAATATTTTTGGGTATAAAAGTAAATTTCAAATAGTACCTTTTCACCCCCAGTGTACTAAAATTCAAATTTTTTATAGTTATTTACTTTTTATTTAGTGCATAACTCAAATAATGTACTTTTTTTATATTCAAAACGATGGATTAAATACGATACTAATTTGTTAATTGATTTTGTTCCGATTAAATAAAATGTCCAAGATCAGTTCCTTAAAATCGAACACTCCAGTTTTAGTATTGTTAAAATATAATTCATTACCTGATGTCTTTAAAATTTGAATTATTTTCAATTCAATTTGATTTACATAGCATTAGAGTTGGGTTTATTAGCTCAATGAATTGATCGCTCTTTTTAGCTGACAGCACTCAATTGAACTAGTTCGCTCTTTTAGTTCATTCGCTCAGTTGACTTTCAGTGAAACAGCTCGTTATTCGAATGAGTTTTAGTAAACATTTCCCATAATGAGCTGTTTTATTAAATGACAACTGAGCGAATGAGCAAAAAGAGCTAGACCTAGATCAACATGTCTGTTTACTGAAAATCATTCACTTAATAAGCTGTTTCTTAACAGCCTAAAAGTAGACACTGATAATAACAAAATTAATTTGTAGAATGTGTCTTTTTATATACAACATTTCAAATGTAGGAGCAAAATGTCAAAATGAAAGAAATGAGGGTGTTTGCATAAAAGCTCAGTATTGATCTAAAAGCGCTCAGAAAAATAAACGATTCACTTCGCTCACTTGAGTGAATCGTTCAATTGAACTAGTTCGGTCATGAACTACACAAGTCTACATAGCATAGAAACTTATAGTTATTAGTAGGAGGCGGATTTTTATGCAATTATTTTTGGAAAATATGCGCCTATAAAATGTACTTAAAAATTCAAAATATATCCTAAAAAATTAAAAAATATGCATTTATTTTTTTTAATATTTATTAAATAAAAAGAAAAAAATAAGTTATTTTATAAGAAAAAACAAAAACCAGTCCATCTTAAGCTAAGAAATGCAATTCATTTGGTATTTTTAAAAGTTAAAGCTATGTTATAAAAGATCAATACTAATTATTTGTACTTTTTTAAATTTGTTCTCCTTAAGATCACATTTTTTAAACTTATATTAGTGACATTGAGTTTCATACAATCTTAGTTAGATAGGTTTTTATTTATATACACAAACATATTTTTTACTAAGTTGTCAAATGTAAATGATTGTCTATTTTGACGCAAAAAAAAATTTTTTATTTTTTTTTTTTTTTTGATATTTTTGTGCTGATAAACAAAAAACTTCTTTTCATGGTTGACTGCTTTATTGCAAATTTTGAAAAAAAGTATTTTACCGTCAGTTTTAAAAATTTCTTTAAATTCTAACACGTAATTATGTAAAACTGTTTATGGCTTTTTTACTTTCGGCATTTTATCCTAAATATATATATTTATATTATAATTTGATGTAATATTCTTACCAAATTCTATTCTAACTTGTTTGAGAATAGCCGGAAAATGAGTGTTCAAAATCGCTAGAACACCTGTTATACACATTTTACCAGAGACCGGATTTTAATACTGAAAAGCTAACATAATTTTTATTTCAATCGAAAAACAATCTTTCATGTTAAAAAATAATAAAAAACCATCATAATTTTTTTTTTATTTTCATCAATAGCTTAATTTTTTTAACATGACCGAAATAAAAAATATAAATATCTTTTGTGATATTTATTACAAAAGTATAAAATTATTTTCAACTTTTTTCATCGGATGAAAAAATTTTAAACAACAACAATTTCATTGAATAAAAAAATATTTTTGAAACAAATCAAAAGAATGAATAAAAAAACAATCATTTGAAATTTTTTTCCATACTGATAATTATTTTTAACGATATTAATCGTTAAAGATATTTATTATTTTCATCATGATGGATATTATTTAAATTAAAAAGTAAAAATCCCTCACATATTTTTTTCAACAAATGAAAAATTATTTTTTGAACAGTAAAAATATTTATATTGATTGAAAAATAAAAAGTTTTCGGGTACTTGCATTTTACCTCAAAATGAGAAATATAAAAATAAGATTGTAACAAAAAAATGTTTAAAAACAAAAAAAAAAAAAAAAAAAAAAAATAATAATAATGAAAAATATGCAATAAAAATGTGCATTACTAGGTAAAATATGCAAAAATATGCATTTTCAACAAAATGTGCACTAACAAATTGATGCCATTTTTTAGTAAAATGTCTGATTCGGACAGATAACAACATAAGATCATTTTTAAATGCTCCAAAAAAAAAAAACATGCATTTGCATATAAATCCGCCCCCTACTTATTAGTGATGATTATAAATTAATTAATAATAATTCAAAAAATATAAAACCTTCTATAATCTAGTTTCTTTGCCTTATAATCTTATTTGAATCGTCCTAACCTCGAAGCCCCAACATTTAGTCAAAGATAGTGCTTATTACAATTTCATTATTTCTTCCGTACACCATGGTTTTAAAAACATCAGGTTCTATTAGAAAATTATATATCAGCAAAATATATTTTCTTTTAAAAATTTTGTTTTTAATTTGAATTGTGGAATATCCAGCTTATCGTTTGACAGTATCAAATGACTCAATGGAGTACTTCAAAAAAAAGTACTATAGTATCAACTTTTCCATCCCTGATGTTTTAGTAAAAAAAGAAATCTTGAATATAGTATGAAAAAAAATTTTTCGGACACTTATTTCGAAATCTCTCCAAAACTATTGAGTGTATTAAAATTAGTTAGTAGAACGTCTTGAAGCCAATTTTATTCCACATATTTTGGTGTAATATTTATATAAATCATGCATACCGTTCTCGAGTTATAGTATACTTATAAATATACTCGAGTAATCGGCAATATAAGACGCAGTATTAGACACGCCCATAAAAAAAATCTCGATCTGATGGGAAAAAACTGAAAGCAGATTCGAGTTTAGCATGTGGAATTCCATCTAGTCCACATATTTTTTATTTTTTTTGAAGGAGCACAAAAAACAATTTTTTTGTCGACCAGTGTTATTGAAAGCTTATTTTGTGTTGAAATGCATTTTTTGCGCTTGCACTAAGACTTTTTATCGAAATGAATTCGTACTAATTTTAAAGCATTAACCACGTCGTCGAATCGACTACGCATTTTTCAGTGATGTCGTTTTTTTTACTAAAAAAAAGTAGTATTTTGAAAACTGAATTTTGGGTAATAAAGTGGATGGAAAAATAAATTTCTTATTTTACTTCATTTATATACAAATTAAATAATTCAAGTTAGATTTTGGACAAATTTCAAGATTATATTGTGAACAAAAACTGTTTTAAAATCACCTTCGTCGTTCGACGAAGTGTAGACTTTTTGTGATAAAAATAAGTCTAGCCTCTCAGGGGTAAAAATATATTTATTTCAAACGATATAACCAAGAAACAAATAATAAAATTCTTCTTAAAAAATCTATAAATATTATATCAAATAAACTCTAATTATTAAAAATAATTTTATCTTTCTTATTTTGTCAAATAAATTATATGAGAAATTATTCTTACAATACAATAAAATTGTATTTTTAAAATACTGGAACTAAAATACCAGTACAGAGGGAAACGGTATTTGAATACCGGTATTTTTTAACAAAATAATAATTTCGGTATCAATTACGGTAACCCATTTTAAACGTTATTTGACAGTACTTATAACGGTAACTGTTTCCAACCTTGGTTATTTTAAATTCTCATATAAATTAAAAAAAAAAAATTATTTCAAATCACACATAACACAGTAATTCAAATAATAAACTTAAATTCCTATTCAGAGATTACAAAACTGTCAAATGTTATTTCAGTTATTGTTCAGCCTTTTAAACACGACCTTTTGTAAACGCAACAACAATTTTATATATACTATTTTGTTTCTTACAGATAATACGTTCTAATAATGGTACAAGTGTTTGCCAATTGTTTAAGCATTTTTTTATATTTTTGAATATAAAGCAAACTTATTAAAGTTGCTGAATATTTGTTGAAAGTACGCGAACATGCCTAATATCTCTCGTCTAAAATATTCATAAGGAGCTTTTTATTACAACTTTGCTTACAAGCTTACATGTTACTGCTACATTCAAGCTTTTAATAAGCTACTTTTTTTTTTTTTTTTTGCAAGAAACAACAACCTATTTGTCAATTAAACAGAGTTCGCTAGTTTGAAAGTTTATCGGGACTGCATTTGTATTAGATTGACACACGGTTAGTAAAAAAAATGATAAAAATAATATATAAAAAAATATATTATAATATGTTCACATGTACAAAATAAAAGCTAATTCTCATGTATATAAAGTAAATTTAGTATTGTTTATTATTAAAAAAAGTGAAATTATCAAAATAAAATAAATATTGCAATCAATTGTAAAAATACAATAAATATTATATATGTACATAATGAGTTCGCGTTTTTGTGTGCATTTGTAACCTTCAATTAGTTTTTTTTTTTGTAATTCTCCTATCGTGTAGTGCTATCGTTGTACTTGCGCAAAAAAACAGTGTTACCAAATGAATAAATTTATTTGTAAACCATCTAACAGTGCCATAATTATATTTAAATAAAAAAATTTTAAATCTGTGTTATTTAGATAAATATTTCGTTTTAGAACGTTAGCGAGACTAAAATGTGCAAAAATTAAAAAAATAAAATTATAGTTCATCTATTTGACGTTTTATAACACAAACTCGTCTGGCAACACCAGTGCTATTGTTTAATTATAAAAAGCTTATTTGTATTGTAAGCATATCAGTAAGAAATCCAGTGATGGGAACTGCAGCGTATACAACTATATATGTACATTTATTTGCTTTGAATATGGAAGATTTTGTTTAGTTATTTATGTTTTTTTTTTTAACTTTATATGTGTTTAGTTATTTGTTTTGGCCTTTACACGATACTTATTAAAACTATTATCTACTTCTATTGTTGCAAATACAATTTGGCAATTGTAAAAACGGTATTTTTTTGTAAGAAAAAACGTTATATTATTAATTTTTTTTTTACAATATTGTAGAAAATATTTCTGACAGATCTAGATAAACTTATCCAATCAATAACGCTTATTGAATTTTTAAAAGATTTTTAAAAGATTTAGCTTTTCCCTTTTCTAAAGATATCCAGAATATACAAGTAATTTACTGTAAACTAAATAAATTTTGTGTGATTTATAAACTGAATCTATCTCTAAAGGTACACATAAAGTAAATTGAAATAATTATTCATGTATTTTAGAAACTATTTTGTTACCGTTCTATGTGGGGGATTCCCGAGATTCTTTAAACATTTTGAAATGAATAGCATTCTATAGAGTGTAAAGGGAGAATAAATTGTTGGAATTTTTTAATTAGACTCAGATTTGCTTACCCTTCGCCATAAATTCATAAATATAGTTAAGAAAGTTACAATTTACAAATAAAGATAATACCAATTAAATTATTATATTTTGAACATAGTTCATAGCATTTTATCTTCACAAGAGCCAAATGTTTATCATGATATATTTTGGGTAATACATTTTTAAAGAACATAAATATTTTCATATAGCTAATACTGACATTAACTGTTGTTTGTGTGGTTAGTATTAGATACGTTTATATTTATAGTTGTTCTCATATATGTATGGAAAGTACGTTGTGTGTATATAGCTGATACATTTATTATATTATTACGTGTAAAAAAAAAAAACTATTTTTTTAAAAGCAAACATAATAATATTCGTGATCAATTCTTATCAAATTTTTGTCATAACAAAAATATATTAGCATGTTAGCATTATTTCAGCATTATAATAAATGTTTGGTTATTTTGTATGGCATATGAT
Organism: Protophormia terraenovae; assembly: GCA_951394005.1. Taxonomy (NCBI): domain Eukaryota; kingdom Metazoa; phylum Arthropoda; class Insecta; order Diptera; family Calliphoridae; genus Protophormia; species Protophormia terraenovae. The sequence continues at coordinate 7,923,968 of OX596078.1, forward strand.
AGCAAAAACTAAAGCTATGATCTGAAAAATATCTGTCGATATTAAATTGGCTAAAACTTGTTGATTTTAATAAATAATTGTTTAATATTTAATTTTTAATCATATTTTTAATATTAAAAATGGTATAATAATCATCCATATATACAAACTATACTATGCTGAAGAAGTTAAACATTTGTAAGAACCATTTTCTTTATTTTGCATAATTAATAGGATAAATCGTTCTTTGTTGGTTAATTTCACAGTAACATCCGATTAAAAAAAAATACCCTTCAAGAGATATTTGTTTATTCGGTCCAATATTTTAGTTATTATGAGCGAAAAAAGTTTCTACGAGAAAATATGCGGTTGTGGTGACCATAATCCAACAGTGTCACATTATGGTTACATTTTATTATTGATGGAAAATTATGTTATATATAATATGGCTAAGTAAATTAATATACATACATACATATTTTATGTTCATGCCACAACCGAAATATGGTTAGAAACAGAGACCGTTATGATTTTATCATAATATTCAGAGGATAACAGTTATTTTGTGCGAAAATAATAGTTATTTTTAGAGTTTTATGTTTTTTTCGATCAGAAATAACTTTTTTTTTGTGATTTTTCGAGCAAAATTAAGTTATTTTGTGATTTTTATTTGTTCGAGAAGAAATTTAAATTATTTTTTGCGCAGATATAAAAGTCAATTTTTTTATGGAAAAATCAGGGACCGTAACAGTTATGACTTTTATCATAAAAGTCCTAGAATAACAGTTATTTTGTGATTTTTATTTATTTATTATTATTTTTTTGAAATAAAAATAACAATTATTATTATTTTTTTTAATTTTTTAGATAATATTTTATTATATTATAAGAAAAATAATTCAATACAATATGTTGCCTAAGCGCCTTACAGGCATTATAGAGGCGAGTTGGTAATATATTCATACAAAAATAATTAATTAATTCAACTTAAATTATAAAATAAAAAAGTATAAAAAAGAGATATCTATCTATATACATATATAATTAATATGCAAACACATTTCCTGTAATCCCTTTTACACTCACACTAAACATTATTATTTATTAAAATCTGTTTAGTATTTTCGAAGTTATAAGCGGCAAAATTTACTACTAATACATATACTCACACGCAGTGTTGCCATTTTAGCACTTTCAGTGCTAGATTTAGCATTTAAAAAGGTTAAAATGCACAGATAATTTATAAAATTATGCTAAATGCTTCTTAGCACTTTTTTACAGTAATTTTTAATTAAATACTTTTTGATTATTTGAAAGTAATTTTTAGTAAATTTGACGTTATTGTTTTGTCAGTTTTAAAATATTAGCCCTATTTTTACTTAATTTCCTAATATTGCCATTAACTCTGCAGAAAAAAATTTATAAATTGTCATTTGAACTATATTTTCCAAGAAACAAGGGCAACAAAAATATAAATTTTCTTTACAAAACTATATAGCATTGTCATTTGCTGCTGTAGAACAATTTAGCACAATTTTTTGGACGTTTTAGCACTTTACCAATTACATCTTCTGGCAACACTGCTCACAGATTATTTGTCAAATTATTTAACTCTATTTTATTTCTCATGTATACAACTCTCTCATTCAAAGCATTCTTCTTGTTGTATATATTTTTTTTTTTTATTTATTACATCAAACTGGACAAGTTGGTTGTAACGTTGAGTCTATATTAGAGAAATTTTTATCAAGACAAACGTCAAATTTTTATTTGATTTGCAGATAATTTTTTATCTCTGTCAATTATAGGAGAAAACGTATGTCATAACTTTGAGTCTACATTAGACAAATTCTTATCAAGACAAACGTCAAAATTAGTGCGAATCTATACAAGGTAGACTCAGTTAAACAGTTGATTATTATTTTTGGTTGTTACAGCTGTCAAACTGCATATATAAAAAACATTACTGAATTCGCCATATTCTTGTTTTTGCACAACTGTTGCCACCTTCCATAAATTCGACTTCATTTTGACGTTTGTCTTGATAAAAATTTGTCTAATGTAGACTCAAAGTAATGAACCATGCAAAAAGTACCAACAACAATCAAGATGGCGTCTTTTACCAAGCATTATCAAGACGACGTTGTCAGAGCTCGAGCGCTGACAATTTTCTTTTAACGCTGCAATAATACTGACAAATTCAGTCTACATTAGACAAATCTTTATCTTGATAAAATTTTGACGTTTGTCTTGATAAAAATTTGTCTAATGTAGACTCAAAGTAATAAGAAGAAACAAAATAAAAAAATTTTAATTTGAGAAACATGGAAAAAAAAAATGAAAACCACCGAAAGGCAAAAAGAGGGACATAAAAATTTGAAAGTGTGCAAAAAAATAATAAATTTTTTTGCGCTCTTTATTATGTGATTTGTTTTTGTTTAACCATGCGACATGATCTTGCTTTGTTGAAAGCTAGAACACAACTAAATCAATTTTTGCTTCATATCAGGGATGGAAAATTAAAATATTTTTTGGTATCAAAAGTTGTTTTTTTTTTACCCTCAGAGTACTAAAATTCAAATTTTTTATAGTTTATTTATTTTTTATTATTTATTTAATACGAAACTCAAAGGATGTTATGGTATATTTAAATATTCAAAATGATGGATTATATATAATACCAATTCATTAAATGATTTTAAAATTAAAAAAAAAAGAGTTTATATTTTGAATTGCTTTCTTTATATCTTTTTGTATTATGAGAAACATATTTTTATGTAAAATTAATTATTTTACTTGCGTTTTCAGGATAAGTTAATTTTATTGTCCTTTTATTTTGGTTATTAAAATCGGGGACTGACTTATTACTTTCACTTTTTTTACTTTTTAGAAATATTAAAAGTTCAGTAATAACTGAGATATCGGGGAAAACGCATTTTTTATTTTTGAAGCACTTGTTCAAGCTACAGATTTTTATTTTTATATATTTCAATCATAAATATTTTTATAAAATTTCGGTTTTTTTAATAAACCAAATTCGTTCATAATCAACAGAGTTATGGTCCAAAAACAAATCTGTTAAGAATATATACATGTATATTAAGCATTGTAATGACTCAAGGTAGATTAAGAAGGTAACGACATTAAAACAGCTGAGAATTTTTTTCTTTTTGAAATCAATATGGCTGCCTGTGTTTTGTAATTTGAAGTGTCAAATTTTTGTTTATGTTTAATTTTTTTTGCTTATTTTTGTGTTATTGCGTCTTTCTCCTCTCTTTTTATACCCTTCACCACAGGTGTAAAGGGTATATATAAGTTTGTCATTCCGTTTGTAATTTCCATAATTTTCGTCGGAGAGCAAAAAAGTTTATATTTTCGGAATCCTTGTAAGAAGCGATGACGATTGGACCATGTCCGTCCGTCCGTCCGTCCGTCCGTGTGTCGGTTGAAATGGCGTTTATGAAGCCCACCGATAACTGACATATATAATATGTATGTCAAACGATCGGAAATGCTTTCGAGAATTTTGCTATTGGAATTCAGCAAGATAGGTTCATACAATGCGGAGATATGTTCAAAAAACCGGTTTTTTGAACCGGTTTTCCAGTTTCTGAAGCCTCTGTATACACTACGGACTTCGTTTTTACAAAGAATTCTCGGACATTTTTTTCTGAATTTTTGTTCTGAAAAAATGAAATAAATCGGTTCAGTAATAACTGAGATATCGGACAAAACGCATTTCTTATTTTTTGAAGCCTTGGTTTAAGCTATAGATTTTTATTTTTATACAGATCGGTCACAAATAATTTTATAAAATTTCAGTTTTTTGAATCAGGAAGATCGGTTTATAAATGGTGGAGATATGCTTTAAAAACCGGTTTTTAGAACCGGTTTTTTAGTTTCTGAAGCCTCTGCATATACCAGGGACTTCGAATTTTTAAAGGGGGCTCGAAAATTATTTTCTGAATTTTTGTTCCGAAAAAATTAAATAAATCGGTTCAGTAATAACTGAGATATCGGGGAAAACGAATTTTTTATTTTTGAAGCCCTTGTTCAAGCTATAGACTTTTATTTTTATATAGATCAGTTATAAATATTTTTATAAAATTTCGGTTTTTTTAATAAACCAAATTCGTTCATAATCAACAGAGTTATGGCCCAAAAACAAATCTGTTAATAATATAAATACACCAACAAACATGTATATTAAGCATTGTAATGACTATTAGTGACGTTTTTTGTTTTTTGTATAGACAAGTAGTTTAGTTATCAACAGCAGTAATATGATGAATAACAGTGTTGTTGTTGTTGTTCTTTGTATATGCAGTCTGTACAAAAATAAATAGATATGGAATTGTAGTTGTTTATTTTTAAAAACTAAAACATATCTGTTAAGAATATACATAAATACATACACAAACATGTATATTAAGCATTGTAATGACTATTAGTGACGTTTTTTGTTTTTTGTATAGACAAGTAGTTTAGTTAGCAACAGCAGTAATATAATGAATTACAGTGTTGTTGTTGTTCTTTGTGTGTTCAGTCAGTTTGTACATACAAAAATAAATATATATGGAATTGTTGTTGTTTCTTTTTTAAAAGCAAAGCCTGTTATGATTGTTTTTTTTTCATATTCAAATTTTCGTAGTTTGAAAAAAATTTAGATTTAGAAAATATGCAAGCATACGTTAAGGCGAAAATTTTATTAATTGTCGGTAATATGGTAATATGATGTCGATAAGATGGTAATATGGTGAAGGGTATCAAAGATTCGGCACAACCGAATCTTTTTTCAATTTCATTACTACATGAATTGTTTTTGTTTTTTGTAAAGAAACATGTGAAATGATAAAACCAAAGTTGAAATAAGAGATGACAATGCAAAAACAAAATACATAGGTTTATTTTTTGGTGTTGTAGTTGTTGTAGAGTTGTCGTTACCTTCTTAATATACCTTGGTAATGACTATTAGTGACGTTTTTTGTTTTTTGTATAAGCAAGTAGTTTAGTTAGGAACAGCAGTAATATAATGAATAGCAGTGTTGTTGTTGTTCTTTGTATATGCAGTCTGTACAAAAATAAATAAATAAATATGGAATTGTTGTTGTTGTTTATTCTTAAAAACTAAAACATATCTTTTAAGAATATAAACCCAGCTGACCACAAACTTCGTTAATGATATCTCATTCGAATATTTCGCGAACATTTCTCTGACAAAACATTCGAGAACGACTATCGTTGGCGACCCGAAAATGAGCGTCGCTCACTTTGTGGCAGCAAATCTTTCGATCTCGAAGGTTCGCCTTTCGTATTAACAGTGAACCTTTAGCGATATCAATAGCGAAACGTAAAAATATTCGTTAATGATTCGTTTTCGATATCAAAAACTGGTGAAAACTATTCGATACTGATTTTACTAATCACTTGTGATTATTATCATTAGCAATAGTTCGAAAACGATAGTTTTTTATTTTGTTTCATTTCCATTATGTTCCCAACGTAAAATTAAAAGTTGATTTTATTTCTAAATTTACTTATGTATGTCTTATTTCAAACATCACAATATATCAAATATGAATTAAAAAAATTGTTTACATAATAAAATATATTGCAAAAATAATAATTCTTATAATAAACAATAAAATTAATAAAGCCATATAACAAAATTTAAATTTCGCCAAGAGTAGAGTCATCAATGCCTTTTCTCCCAATATTTTTAATTGTTGTTCAAATCCTCTTCTTTTAACGCAAACATATTCTGAATAAACCTGAAAGAAAATATATTAGATAGATAAATAAATGTGTATGCTATATTCCAAATCTATGCACATATTTAGTCAAATAGAAACATTACTTACCATTTTTCTTTAAATTTTATCATACATATTACTTTTTTATTAAACACTTCTGAAAATATAACTTAACTTAAATGTTAAAGAGCATTATTTTACAACCGACTACTATGAACTTTGTTTTTATTGTTTTGCATGAACAAACAAGAAAATAAGTCGCTTTTATATTTACATAAGAATTCTTCGAGAAATTTAAGAGACTATACAATTTCTCGAAACATTTGGTTTCGATATTTTATTTAGAAGAGTTGAATATAGCGATATTAATATTTTTAAATTCTCTAAAATTCTGCGAATGTACTATCGAGAAAAGTTCGAAGTTACGAACATTCGTAATTAATATAATTCTCGATATTTTCTCGAACATATTTGTTTCGAGAATTCTTCGCTTTTAGCGAATATTCGCTAATAACGAAACTCAGGTCAGGCGGGTTTGTATATACACACATATAAAAATAAATAAATATGGAATTGTTGTTGTTGTTGTTGTTTATTTTTTTAAAGCAAAGCTTCCCAGCAATAAAAGAACTGAAAAAGTCATGATTTTAACGTTGTCATTGGAAGGAAGTACTTAGTGGTGAAAAAGAGCTGCAGAAGTTCTTTTATTAACCCATGGTTGGCATGGTAGGATGTTATTGTTTTATACTTCTTGTTCACTGCTTTTGAAGTACTTCTCTTAAAACCATGTTTATAAAATTTTTAAATAATAATTCAGTTTTTGCCCTATTAAATAATAATAACAATGCATTAAAATTTTTAAAATTGGAATTTTGTTAGAAGTTATTACTATTTTTTCTCGCTAAAAATTAATTTATTTTCACTTTTTTGGAAGTAATTATTAAGAACTTCCAAATAAGTTTAAAATATGTACTTTGTTCCACTTTTGAAGTTGTGAAAATGTTCTTTTTTATGAAGAACTTCATCATTTTTTGCTGGGTTGTTATGATTGTTTTTTTTTTTTTTTTCAATTCAAATTTTCGTAGTTTGAACAAAATTTAGATTTATAAATGTGAAATAATGAAAGCATACGTTAAAGTGAAAATTTAATTATTTGTCGGTAAGACAAATAATTCGGTACAGCCGAATCTTTTTTAAATTTCATTTTTATTTATTTTATTTGAAAAATATTTATTATTTAATTAGTTACAATTTTAAATATTTCTCCCGACATTTTTTATTATATTATTAATAAGGGTTGTATTTTTGTAAAATATTTACATATATTCAATAATTCGTTTTATTCACACTAAACTTTTTTTTTTCAATACTATAGGGAAAGCGGAGCACGACAGCTACAATCTCGTTACTATTATTCCTCTTATTGTGTACTATTATTCCTTATTATTGTGTACTATTATTCCTTATTATCGTGTAAACCTTAGTTTCTGTAGAATCGTATCCCTGCGGGAAATTGCAGTAATGGATCGGTCTCTCAGTACCATTTGAGTACCAATTGACACCTAACTTGTCACCAAAGTTAAAATTGAGAACCAGTTGACACAAACACACTCACTATTTAACAGTTGAGAGTTAGTTTATGATATGCTTGTTAAGTGCGCAATTAACAATTCGCGCGCAATAACAATCAGTGGCTGAGCGGTTAGTATTGAAGACTATAAAACATAACATACGTTAGATGAGCATGGGTTCGATTCGGGGTGCCGCCATCGACATTAACGAAAAATTATAAAATAAAAATAGACATGAAATAAAAACAATATTAATAAAAATAATAAAAAAAAATGTTTATGACCTGTCCCAAGGAGCTAATTAGCCACCTCCAATGACAACCCCATGTAAAAGTGGCAGGTTCTTCTCATATAAAGTTCCAGACCGGTCACTAGCCCTGAAAACCTGTCACGTGACTAGTTTTGATTCTCTTTACTCTAGGGATGGTATGATAGCCAATATTGTGAATGTTCTTGAAAACATAAACTAATAGCTGCATTTTATAAATTCCAAAAATTGACAAAACTGTTGGATATATCTTAATACAATAATGTTGTTGGAAACATTATAGGCAAATTATAAATGGTTAAGGCCTTATTCTGACATCGTTGAGGAGATTTAAACTCGTTAGACTTTCCAACCACACAAAATTTAAATTAAATGGTTATGGATTAAAGCATTGTATATCAAAATTTTTGTATGTCGATCAAATTTGTTTTTGAACTTGTAAAGTAGACCAAGACCCTGAGATGTTTGCATTTTAGATGCTATTGCTGATACCAAGATAAATTATTCTGTAAGTGAACACCCAAATATTTATTGAATGAACATCAACAATTTCCTTACCGTCGACAAAGATACTAAAGTTGATATTGTTGTGACAATATGGTTTAAATCATATTAACTGACTTTTGTTTGCATTTAAAATTAATTTGCTAATGCTAACAAACTCTGATATTAGGGCTGCATCACGTTTCATATAGGCTTTGACTACAGATTCATGCTTATATGGATAAAATAGACTTACATCATCCGCATACGATTTACCAGATAACTTTTAAATAGAGCTACATTTCCTTCCAAATATCCCATTGTATGATGGCTTTCTTATTAAAATGTCTTGATCCACGAGGTCAAAACCTTTTGACAGTTTGTAAACTATACCGGCAACAACACTATGACCTTCACCGAGTCCTTTACAAATGAAATTAACCACAGCTTCATCGGTAACACATCTTTTCCTGAAGCCAAACTGATATTCGTTCAATAAATTATTGCTTTGAATATATACAGAAAATTGACTGTGTAAACTTCTTTCGAACAAATTATATATTACGGACCTCTAAAAATTTCAGGAATAGACCCATTATTTTCTTTAGGTATTGGAAAAACCTTGTGATATCCGTATATGTATATCAGGCGCGGATCCACGAGGAGGGAAAAAAGGAAATTTCCCTCCCCAAAATGAAAACGCTTAATGAAAAATATGTATTAAATCATACAATTTCAGGAAAGAGATAAAAAATCATTCTATTTTCCTCCCCCAAAAGCTTGAGCTGGATCCGCGCCTGATGTATATACTCTTGTTATCATGCAGCTGAAAATATTTACTATAAAGCGAGCAAAAACGTTTTTACATTCCAACAATAATTTTGTTGATACATTGCCATGACAACTGCTTTTATTTGTTGTTAACATTGCAATTACATTCAGCATCTTTACCATTTGTAGTATATTGTAAATTAAAACTATTTTCACCTAAAATCAGAGTTGTTTAAGAGTTGCAGGAGTCTATAGGGTTTTGAACTATTTTCTATTTTAAATATTTAATTGACTTTAAAAATAATGAGTTTCTCCACTAGCATCTTTTATTGTAATCGTGTTATTTTGTTTCCTACCAAGTGCGTCATTTAATAAACGTCAAAATTTTTCTGGATCATGCTGAATTCCCCTTAAGTTTTCTTTATAATAATTATTCATTGATTCTTTACAAGCTATTGTAATAACATTGCTGATGCGTTTTAGTCTTTTCTTATTATCCAAATTTCCTGGCAGCCTTTTTCGTATTTTTAACAGTATATTTTTAAATTTTATCAACTTCATAAAATTTTCGTTTATCCAAGGTGCAATTTCACCTTTATCACATTATATAAACACTATATTGTCACAGGATGAATCACACACAAGTTTTGCACTTAAGATTTCATTTTGAGTTTTATACGATCATAATCATAATATACACCAACTTTATTACTGAGTATTTGAGGTGAAACTTCAATGATATAAGATTATGGTTAGATAAGTTGCATTCAGCAGACTCAGTATAGATAATAAACTTGTCAAATCGTTAGATAAATTAACATCCAATCCGTCAATATTTGAGTCTCCAACCAAAATACATGATTTTCGCCCAAAAATATTTAACATATTTTCATACATTGGATAAAATTTACTAACATCGCACTTTTTTGAACTATAGACTGAAATTCAAAGGATTTCCAGTTATTTTGATGCTACTGATTGTTAAAACAACAGATTCCAAAAAGCCTTTACTTTCTCATGATTCTATTTTATACTCATACTTTTTTGAAATACATATGGAAGTACCACCATAAGTATCGGATCTACAACAATGTATTAATTTATAACCGGCAATATTATAAATCTGTGCAACGTCTTTCTTAAACCAGGTGTCCTGTACAGCGGGAGTAGGCAAGAAGCAAGTTCGAAACTTATTAAACTGTTCTATCGATGACATACTTCTTATATTAAAAGATATAACATTCAAAAACATGTTTTAACGTATATACAACGATGGGACAAAAATAGAAGGAGTTGTCGTAGCAAATTGAAACACATATTACTTTTTTCTAAAATACTGGTCTGAACTTTACCAAAATTTGTGCCAGCCATTAAAAATATATTGCTTATAAGTCTTCTAATTTATTTTTTAATCGGAGCAAGGACACGCCCACCTCCAATATATCCTGAATCTAAAAAACGGATTTACTGCGTGAACACTGGTCAGAATTCCAGCAAAATTTGTGATTGCAGTTTAATATAGATTATTTATGATTCTGTTAATTTTTATTTAAATCGGAACAAGAACACGCCTACTTTAGAACACGCCTACTTCCCATATATCCTGAAATGAGAAAAGCGCATTTCTGGCTAACACACCGTTTTCAATTTCATAAAAATCGCAGAAAATTTAAACTTTGCTCATATATAACTTTATATAAAGAGTAAATATATACAATGTTTTGAAAAAATCGGAGCAAGAACACGCCTAACTCCCATGTATTCTGAAATGTGAAAAACGCATTTTCTTCCAAAATACTGGTCAAAACATTATCAAAATTTACGATAGCCAATGGAAATGGATTTTTTATAGGTCAGACAACCTTTTATTTAATAGGAGCAAGGGCATACCTACCTCCCCCAAGCCCTACCATTATTAAATATTATTTTAATTTCTGCACCCATGTTTTATGTTGAGTAAATCATTAATTTTCCTAATTTCGCCCAAATTTCTTTTTTTAGTTTTCAATCTTGTATTAAATTTTAAAGCAATGTCGATTTAACAACACGAAATATTTCAACATAAAGAATTTTTTGACTTTTGTGTAATAAATGAAATTTATAAATTATTTGAATTATTATTTTTTTAGTTGTGTCAAAAAATAGGAGGTAATTCTTCCTTTATATATTGAAAAACAATACTAATTTTTAGAATCAAGCAAAAAAAAAAATGTATAATTTTTTATAAATGTTTTTAATGCTCCATCGAACTCATGTAATTTTTGTATTAAAATTTAAAAATGTTCTATAATTAGCGCCATCTAGAGGATTTTTAACGTAATATATTAGGTCCAAAAAATATATTTTTCTATTACTTAGTTGTTTTTTAAATTTCGAAATAATTTTTATAATTATTTTATTTTAGCAAAATAAATTACGTCAGCATTGAGAACTCTTTGAAATTGAAGTAAAAATAGAAAATTAAACACTTTTTCAATTTAATTTTTTTTTTTTAAATTGTGCAAAAAGTAGGCTCTTACTATTTTTTAGCTGTAAAAACTTACATAAACCGTAAAAAAAAATTTTATAATTTTTTTATATCCTTCATCAAATTTAATGAATTTAAAGGTTTTAAGTAAAAAATGAGTGTAAATTTGAGCAATAATATTATATATTCGAAACACTATATTTAAAAGATAATAATAGTTTTAATTTACTAATATTCTGAGGTATTGAAAAAACGAAACTCCGACATATTTCATCAAAAACTTAATTTTTGAACATTTTTTTCCTAAAACAGTTTAAAACCAGCTTTTTGGTTCATTAATATTGGCTTTAAATTATCTGTCTTTAGCGCCCTCTAGTAGCCACAAAAATAACTTTTTTAAAAAAAATCTTTCTAAATTATATGATATATATTGTTACCTTTCCAAAAACGTATATTTCAGCTCAATTTAAAAAATGTTTTTATTTTGATTTTTGTCTATGGAACAAAACACTGTGCGACATGCTTTTCAACGCAACGCCCAACATCAACATTCCGTCTGCAATACCTAGAAGTTGTTTTATGTCAACAGTTAACTTTAAATGCGTAACTATTGAGCAGACTCAATTATTTATATCAAATATTAAAATATTATTTGACTAATTGTGTTAAATGTTATTTAAAATAACACATTTTTTAACATTTTTGGAAAATTTATATGGAAATTTTAAATAACATTATGACAATATGAAACCTATGTTTTTGAAATTATTATTAAAAAATCGTTTTTTTTTTTTTTTTACCAAATTTTTTACAAAAAGCCATATTTAACCAATACAACGATTTTTCATAAAAAATTCAAAATTTAAACAATAAACAAAATTTTTACTGCAATCCGATTTTTCACTAAAAATTCGATTTTCCAATAAAAAAATTAGAATTTTCACTTAAAATCAAACACATTACCAAAAAAACCGATTTTTAACTTGAAATCAAACTAAAATCCGATTTTTCACCCAAAATTAAAAATATCAACGAAAAAAAGTCAAAAGTTATAGACCGTCAAGTCCAACAACATGATATACTACAACATTGTGTTTGATGATCAAAATGATTTTCGAGTTTTTCGAAAATTGTCTTATACACTGCCGGTCAACAGAATAGGTTCAAGATTTTCGTTACATTAAAACTCTTGTTATTTCTAACATAATAATTAAATTAATATATTTTTTCCATAATAACTTCTAAAGTACTCAATTCTAAGATATTTACAAGCAAAATAAATTTAAGTAATAATTATGTACGATTTTTAATGATTGTTTTTCATGGGTCATCTGAATAGGTTCATCATTATTAATTCAATAAAACAACAAGATGTATTGATTAATATGGTAGTTTTTTGTTTTATTATATTATTAGAAAATTATTAATAATGAAAATAGCATTTCTTATTCAATTTAACCTAAACATTTTTATTTGGAAAGGACTTATAATATTGTCTGTCCGACTCATAAACATCACGTGATAGCAATTTCCATACATTTTCTATTAAGTACTCGCATATTAAGGTCGAGAGTATGCTGGCCACTCCGAAGTGGTAAAATTTTGATTTCGAATTCATTGTTTTACCGCTCCTGCGGTGTGAAAAGGGTCATTGACGAGGTGGAATGTACATGGAATGAATCAAAATATTGCGCAAAATCTAAAAATTATTTTTCCATTAAGCTTTTGTACATTTTTTTCACATGCCTCATAATAAGAAGTATCAAACTATGCCATCACACTTTCTTCGCAGCTTTATGGGATACATAATTAGCATTTTTATTTTCTCAAATAACGAAATTAGTAATATCTATGGCCATTGAAGCCGTCCAGGTATATTTTTTTCATCTTATAGAAAAATATGCTTCATTCCTTTTTTAGAACATGAATTCACTTGTAAACGGGAGTAGTTTTACTTCACAAATGGTGTTTAGACGTGGGTTCTTTATATTTTTTTCTCTTCTTAGGTGCACTGAATTTCGAATAATACGTTTTACTGTAAAACATTTACTTTAATACCTGATGTTTGTTAAATTTCTGTCGCAGAGTCAGTAGAATTGGAGACGTCTCGAATGATGGATCTTCTGTCAGCTTTCGTTGTTGCTTTATAAGTACCTGTTTTCATATTTTTCCATAGCGAGACTGATTTCTTAAAAAGTTGTCCACAATATTTTGACTGCTCAATTTTTCTTCGCCATATTTCTTAGATAAAGTCTGAATTGTCTACATGCTATAATTTAAATAAGGTATTTATGAGTATTAAACCACTATTCCCGGGAAACATTTGCATGCAGGCAAGCTGAAATAATGGACCGATCATAAAAAATTTTAATATACTTCACCGTTATACCAAAATAGTCATACTTTCCAAATTCTATCAAATTTTCTTTAAAATTATGGTTTGTTCTTTGTGCATATGTAGTTTTACATAGACAGACAACAAGCCCGACGTCCAAACAGGCAGCATGCAAGGTGGACGGACATATATGTATCGACTCGGAAATCAATTCTGAGACGTTTAATATACTTTAAGATGAGTGTTGTAATATATAAAAATCCGAGTTTTCAAAAAGAAAGATTTTCTCCAGCGTTTTCATAAAAAAAAATAATATAAAGTTTTTAAATTTTTTCTAAATTATATTATTTTAACACATTTGAAAATAACACATATATTCACAACGTGTATTATTTTTTACAAAATTTTATTTTTAACAAATAACGCAATACTCTCCTAAATATTTCACTATGGGTATTTTCTGTGATAACTATCATAGTTTTTGGAACTGATCAACGATTTTTTCCGTTTTATAAACTTGATAATAATGATCAAGTATAGACAATACGTGCTTTAATAAATTCATCTAAAGAGTGGAAAAAATTTTCACTTGTGCAGAAAGTCGATCTTTCTTATTTTCCTATGCACTTATTTTGGGTCTGAATTTTTAACTGAATTTTTTTACATTAAATTTAATTACACAAATTAAGTTTTGTTAGTTTTTCCAATTTCTGTATTAAAATAAAGTAAAAATCTATCATATATAGGAAAACGATTCTGCCCCCATTACTTGGCCAATTTACCCCAAGGGTTGGGTAAGTTCCGCCGTTTTTAGTCACTTTCAAAATTCATAAAAAAATAAATGTAACGGTGAGATAATCAGAATAAAAAAAGGACTTAAATCCCATATCAAATCTACGAGTATGTTTTCATTACTAAAGAAAATGTACCGATATCGTTTGCCGTTTTGAAGAGACATCGATTGAAGCAAAAAAGTGAAGAATGCCCCCCATCTACCCTACATACTAGGGTATCCAATCGATTAACCGTCATTCGGTTATCCGGTTAATTTTTGTCGATTAACTGTCCAAATAATTTAAAACTGTCTATTTTCGAATAACGAATAAACCGAATAATTTGCGTCGAATAACCGGTTAACCGAAATGTAGTTTTCCTGAGTTACAAATTATAGATTTTTTCATTTTTATGATAAATTTATGTAAACTACATCTTCTTAAGAGGTCTGTTACATTCCAGTAAAAATAAATAAAAATAATTTTTACTTTTTCTTCTGCTTTAGAAGTAATAAAACAGAATCCAATATATATGAAAGATTTAAATTGTTCTGCTATAAGACGTTGATATTCGGATGTTATCTTTACAAAAAAAAAAAAAAAAAAAAAAAAACTGAAACAAATGAATAACAATGTTATGCATAATTTTTATACCCTACACCACCATAGGTGGGGAGGGTATTATGCGTTTGTGCTGATGTTTGTAACACCCAAAAATATTGGTCTAAGACCCACCTTAATTTATACCAATCGGCTTAGAATCACTTTCTGAGTCGATTTAACGATGTCCGTCCGTTCGTCCATGTAAACCTTGTAATCAAACTACAGGTCGCAATTTTAAATCAAAATTAATGAAATTTGGTACACAGGTTTCTTATAGTCCAGGGACGAAGCCTATTGAAATTGGTTATGATTGGTTCATTATTTCACCTAGTCCCCATACAAATGTCCTCTCGAAAAACGGTTTAACGATCATAAGTCCCTTAAATATGGCAATATTTTTATGAAATTTGGAACATATAAGTTTTATATAAGTCTAAATAAGTGTGAAGATTTTTAAAAAGATCGGTCCATAATTAACCATAGCTCCCATATAAACCCCTTTTTAGAAAATCACTTTAACGGGCATAAATCCCATTAAAATGTTAATATCAAGTTAATATTCGACACAAATAAGTTTTATATGAACATAAATGATAGTGCTAAATTTTATAAAGATCAGTCCATAATTTACCATAGCTTCCATATAAGGCCCTCTTTCGGGAATCACCCAAAAGTGAATAAATTCATATAAATGTCAGCATCAACGTAATATTCTGTATTCGTATGTTTTATTTTACACTTATGAGTATCGGTCCACATCTGACTCCAAGTCAAGACCCCTCCCCTAATTATAATGTACACAATGGTGTAGGGTATCATATGGTCGGGCTTGACCGACTATATCTTTTTCTCTCGTTTTTATTAAAATAATAATAACGATATTGAAAAAAGATTCGGCTGTGCCGAATCTTTGATACCCTTCACCATCTTACCGACAAATAATTAAATTTTCGCCTTAACGTATGCTTTCATTATTTCACATTTATAAATCTACATTTTTTTCAAACTACGAAAATTTGAATATGAAAAAAAAACAATCATAACAAGCTTTGCTTTAAAAAAATAAACAACAACAATTCCATATTTATTTATTTATTTATTTATTTATTTTTGTATGTGTGTATATACAAACTGACTGCATATACGAAGAACAACAACAACACTGTTATTCATTATATTACTGCTGTTGCTAACTAAACTACTTGTCTATAGGCAAAAACGTCACTAATAGTCATTACAATGCTTAATATACATGTTTGTGTGTGTATTTATATTCTTAACAGAAATGTTTTAGTTTTTAAAAATAAACAACAATTCCATATTTATTTGTTTTTGTACAGACTGCATATACGAAGAACAACAACAACACTGTTATTCATTATATTACTGCTGTTGCTAAATAAACTACTTGCTTATACACAAAACGTCACTAATAGTCATTACAATGCTTAATATACATACATGTTTGTGTGTGTATATATATTCTTAACAGATTTGCTTTTGGGCAATAACTCTGTTGATTATCAACAGAAATTTTATAAAAATATTTATGACTGATCTATATAAAAATAAAAATCTGTAGCTTGAACAAGTGCTTCAAAAATAAAAAATGCGTTTTCCCCGATATCTCAGTTATTACTGAACCGATTTATTTCATTTTTTCAGAACAAAAATTCAGAAAATAATTTTCGAGCCCCCTTTAAAAAATCTAAGTCCCTGGTATATGCAGAGGCTTCAGAAACTGGAAAACCGGTTCTAAAAACCGGTCATAAAAATATTTATGACCGATCTGTATAAAAATAAAAATCTATAGCTTAAACCAGGGCTTCAAAAAATAAGAAATGCGTTTTGTCCGATATCTCAGTTATTATTGAACCGATTTATTTTATTTTTTCAGAACAAAAATTCAGAAAAATATGTCCGAGCCTTCTTTGCAAAAACGAAGTCCGTAGTATATACAGAGGCTTCAGAAACTGGAAAACCGGTTCTGAAAACCGGTTTTTAAGCATATCTCCGCAATGTATAAACCGATCTTACTGAATTTCAATAGCAAAATTCTCGAAAAGATTTCTGATCGTTTTATATATATTATATATGCCAGTTATCGGTGGGCTTCATAAACGCCATTTCAACCGACACACGGACGGACGGACGGACATGGTCCTATCGTCATCGCTTCTTACAAGGATCCCGAAAATAAAAACTTTTTTGCTCTCCGACAAAAATTGTGGAAATTACAAACGGAATGACAAACTTATATATACGCTTTACACCTGTGGTGAAGGGTATAAAAATTATAACTAATATCCTTGAGCCGTTAAAAAAAATTTGGATGTTCATTGCAATTTTGCACAAAATCGTGAACATGACAATCCTGGTCCTGATAGCATTCCTAGCAACATTTTGAGAAATTGTGCTGAAATATTATCATATCCGCTAACCTATTTATTTAATAGTTCACTTAAATATAGATATTTTCCATTGCTATGGAAACTTTCATTCATAGTTCCAATCCATAAATCCGAAGGAAGATCTGAAGTAACCAACAAAATAGCTAAACTTAACGCAATACCAAAGTTGTTCTAGAAAATGGTGACAGATGTGTTATCCCGCAATTTGTTATCCATAATATCGCCTTATCAGCATGGTTTTTGTAAAGGTCGCTCGACATGTACTAACCGGATGGAACTATCATCTCATATAAATGCTGGTTTCTGCAACGGTAATAAGACGGATGTAGTATATACTGATTTTAGTAAGGCATTTGATAAAGTTAACCATGAACTACTAATAATGAAACGTAAAGCTATCGGCTTCAGCGAAATTCTTCTAAAATGGATCTACTCCTATTTAAAACTAAGAAAACATTGCGTTTTATATAATAACTGTAAATCCGAATATATAAATGCTATATCTTGTGTTCCACAAGGTCCGATCTTATTCCTACTTTTTATTAATGATCTTCCTCTAAATATTCATCACTGCAAAATTTTGATGTATGCAGATGATGTTAAAATATTTAAAACAATTACTAATCCTAATGATCAAAAACTATTCCAAACTGATTTAAATTGTTTTTTCAAATGGTGTGACGAAAACTTAGTGTAATTAAACCTCAAAAAAATGCAAACACATGGTTTATTATAGGCGTACTCCTAATGTATTTGCTTATAATCTTGGGGGAGTTAAGTACAGTTAATAGTTTCACAGATTTGGGAGTAGTTTTTGATATAAAATTAACGTTTAACTCTCACATTCAAATAACTGCTAACAAAGCAAGTGGCGTACTTTGCTTTGTTAAGCGCTTGGCAAAAGAATTCAAAGATCCTTATGTCACCAAACGTCTGTATACATCCTTAGTAAGGCCAACTTGCTCTAATCAGGCTGCCAACGCTGAAAAGTAGAAGAACGGTTTCAAATATATCATTTATAATAGACCTTCTTCAAGGAAAAATTGACTCAGAATTTCTTCTAAGTAAAATTTCCATTAGTGTTCCTAATCGGATGTTGAGATCCTACCATCCGTTAACCATTCCGTTCCATAGATCCAATTTTGCTAACCTTGATCCGTTTTATAAAATCTGTTCGGAAGTTAATTCGTTATACAATTATGTGGACTTTTCAGACTCACCTTATAATATAAAAATGAAGCTCCTTAGTTTTTTGAACTCCAACAATTTCTAGTATAAGTATCTTTAGTATAAGTATTCTAACTTTTGTGGTAGTAACTATTTTTCTTTATAAAAATTCAAAATTGTAAACTTTTCTCAGCTGTTTGTAATATGTGTATGTAGCTGAATTAAATAAATAAATAAAAATAAAATAAATAAAAAAAATGACATGACATAACACAGATATCAAAAAATTCAATTCATTGAAAATTATACGAATTTATATTATTTCTGGATCACAAGTTCAGTATCTTACTGGCATCTTTGGATGCTTTTTTTTTTGTTGGGATAGAATGTTTTATAAAAAGCGAGAAGAAAAAGTAATAATATTATATCTTCATAAATAATTAAACTTGTATCAATAAAAATTCTTAAAATATTACTTTGAGTAAAGTAAATTCAAAGTTACAAAAGACATACTACTTTTAATTATCATCTCCTAAATGTACCCAAAAATATTAATTTAGGCTCGTTTAACAAAATATCATTCTTACGCGGAAAATACACTTACATGAAAGATGTAATAAATAAAGCGGAATTAGGAGAATATTTTATAGTATTAGCTAAAAAATGAAATTTGTTCATACAAATAAGAGAAAATACTTACGAAATGATCCCCTTGTAAAAGAATTTGATCTTATATTATGTTTCTAAGTAACTATTTCAATAGATTAAATACTATAATTTGCGTAATTTATACATTTTACATGTATAACTAAGGTTATTCGGTAAATAGAATAATTTGTCAATAATCGGTTGTTAACCTATCAACTTTTAACCTCGAATAATTATTTTTCAAATAAACCGATTAATATGAACACCCGAATAATTGGATACCCTACTACATACATACACATATTAATTTCAATAAAAAAAAGAAGAATATAATTATACAAATGGTAATGTTTATTTAAAAATGTCATATCATTTTTTTTTTATAGAAGCAAAAAATAATAATAGCACATTTAAAATTTTTTCATTTAATGTAGTAATTTAATGTAAATTTCCAAAAATGCAAAGTGCAAAAATGAAATTAGTACAAAAGTAGCACAATAAACATTAATCGGATGTTGAGTATTTGAAACTGATATAAGGACTTTTTGGTTTCTGTTAATAAATATGTAATTATTAAAGATATAAATATGAAATTCTGCTTGTGTGGATGTATTTTCGGTGTTTTTTTTTTTCGAATAAAGGAATCAAGCATATCGCTCGTAAATATTAGTTTACACATAATTCTAATTGCCGTGATAATTTGTTAATTAGGTGCAATTTTTTGTTTTTTAATTCATAAAATTTTAAAATTGAAAATCTTATTATTTTTTAATTTATAAACCATAATATATATTTGAGTTGGTTACAGTTTTAACCCTACTTAATTTTTAAGGGAGGTCCGCGAACCACAAGGAAGACAATTTACTTAAAGATACAGTTTAATTTATTTTTTTTTTTTTGCATTTAAAATTCGATAATAAAAAAATTTCTTTGTTTGATGTTCCTATAAAAAAATGTCTAGAAATTTAGTAAAAATTTCAATGAATTAATCAATTTATATAGGAGTAAAAAGTAAGCAATATTTTAATTATATCGAATTAACTGGGAGGAGTTTTATAACATTTTTTACAATAATAGAAAACGACGTAAGCATTTATATTGTTCTGTGACCTTAGTTTGAATAAAAGCTTTATATACCGTACACCACCATATTCGATTAGAGTAATATGCGCTGGCTGACTTTCTGTCCATGTAAACCTTTTGAACTAAGTACAGGTCCCAATTTTAAAGATATCTTGATTAAATTTGGCACGAATGGTTATTTTGGCACAAGAACGAAGCCTGAAATTGGTTATTATTGGTCCATTATTTCATCTAGCCCCCATAAAAATGTTCTCCCGGAATAGGGCTTAACGCTCACAAACACCTTTAATATAGCAAAAAATTTAATGAAATTTGGCACAGAAAAGTTCTATATTATCATAAATCTGTATACCAAATTTCCATAAAGATCGGTCCATAATTCGCAATAGCTCCCATATAAACATCTTTTTCGAAAATAACTTTAAAGTGCATAAATTTCATACAAATATTAGTAATATTAATAATTAATATTAATATTCGACACATATAAGGTTTATAGAAGTTGAGAAAACAGTTCAAAATTTTATGAGAATTGGTCCATAATTTACAATAGCATATTATTAAAAAATATGTATTTTTGTTGTTTATATTTTTAATTTTAAATGCATAGTTTGAAAATTGTTAGTGCATATTTTAGAGTTGCACAGCCGGCATTATGATTACCTTTATATTTAGCAGTTAAGTAACTTCCCTGCGGGAAATTTGTAGCAATTGCAGTAATGGACCGGTGCCTCAGTACCAGTTGAGTATCAATTGACACCTAACGCATCACCAAAGTTCCATTTGGGAACCAGTTGACACAAACACACTCACACACTAACAGTTAAGAGTCAATTTATAACATGCTTGTTAAATGCGCAATTAACAACTCGCGCGCAATAACAATCAGTGGCTGAGTGGTTAATGTTGCAGACTATAAAACACAACATGTAGATGAGCATGGGTTCGATTTGGGGTACCGTCATCGACATTAACGAAAAATTATACATAAAATAAAAAATAAACATAATTTAATAAAAATAATAATAACAATGTTTAAAAAGTAAAGAATTACCGAAATTTTATAAAATTTTTATTGCATTAATCGTTACTGAACCTGTCCTTTTGGACCAGTCCTGTGACCTATCCTGAGACCTGTCCCAAGGGGCTAATTAGCCACCTCCAATGACAACCCCATGAAAAAGTGACAGGTTCCTCTCATATGAAATTCCGGAACTGGGACCAGTCACTAGCCCCGAGAACCTGTCACGTGACTAGTTCTGAACCGGTTCTCTTTACTCTAGGGTCATTTCGTATTGTTTTGTATTTTTAAATCAGCTATTGTTGTTATCATTTTGACTTTGGTCGTTGTCGCAAAGTTGCTCTGGGCTGAGGAACAACTCTCGTGTCGTTGCAATTATTTCTTAAGTACAGCCAGGCGGGCTTTTGTTGCTTGGCCTTCGGGAATTTTGAGTCTCACCCCGCATTGACTAAATGTTTGTAGTCGGCTAACTGTATCGCGTTACGGTTTCGATTTTGATAACCTAACTTTGATGATTGGTGAAGGACCAGATAAAAACTCGTAGGATTGATATTGGTGGCACTGTTGCCAACTTTTTTCCAAAAAGTATCGCTAAATTGGACTAAAAAATAGGTAAAAAATATCTAAATTTTAAAATTTTTCAAAACTTTAGCGATTAATCGCTAAATTTTTTGTTTATTCTCGAATTTAGTTTCCCAAAAGATAGCTAAATTGCAAGTTATTTTAAAAATGTTGCTACATATTTTTTTATTAGGTTAAGGCAGAAAACATATCGTTCATTTAATTCAAGTACGTCATAGCTCAAAAAAAACTAGTTTTGGGAAAAACACATTCAAAGTTTCTATCTAAATAGAAAAATTAATATGACATATTCTCTTCTCAAACGGTCACCATAAGAGATATGTACAAGATATTTTTACAGAAGATAAATCTTGATACATCGTGTTTCTACATCAACCTCAAAAATATAATTTTTTGATTTCTGACGTTCTTGAAGTAAATAAACGATATGTACATTAGAATTGCACCCTCTTGTATAAAAGAAAAAACGTTTTCGATATTCCTATATTTACTTCTAACTTAATTTTACGCTATAAAAAATTTTAAAAATAAAACAAATAATCATCGTGTGCTTTGTTTAGAACATTTTGGATTTTTTAATATTTCTTCCAACGAAACAATAGGAAATGTCTATGAGATGCGTAAATTTCCATACAGGTCAAATATACTTTTACTATACATTAAATTAAAACGCATTATAATTATAATGATTTTTTATTCAACAAACATATTTCTTCAGAATCAGTATATATTTCATATATAATCAAATCCAAATCTATACACAGAGAAAACATTCGTTGTTGCAACCGAATTTTTTGCCAATCGAATTTTGTCGGTTGCAGTAACTATTTAATTAATTAATTGCCATTATCGAATGAATATGGTTCACATAACCGATTTCAAAAACAATTCGATGGATATAATATAAAATTTCAATGACTCTATTGTGAATTATAATAATAGAAAACATTATAAAATACACACATGTAATTGAAACTATTTTTAAATATACAATAGGACCTCGCAATTAATTATAAATATTTTGACATGACCGGCGTACAGCTTGTTGCTTGATGGCGGAAGGTGCTGCCACCGCTAACCGATAGGTTTGGAATACTCCGAAGCATTAAAAGTAATTGAATGATGGTATCGAAGTTATATGAAAATAAATTAAAAAATAACGTTAAAACAAAACTCAATTTTAAAACTAAAGATTGATACATTTATTACCTTTATTGTGCAATCAAGAAGATAAACAGGAAGCTTCAAATTTATAACATGTATACACATTTGGCCTTTTAAAAAACAAATTGGAAAAAATGCAGTAAAATTCCTCATAATGGATATAAAGAAAATCATTAAACAAAATTCAGTTAATTTCGTTTGATTTAATATAAAACTGCAGATCTTTGTTTTTATTTTGAAAACTCTCTGGTAGAGCAAATAATAGAAGATTATTTTATCTAATGCTTCCATCTCCTTCTTTAATCTTTTACAATCTGTTTAATTCTATTTAAAATTTAATAATTTAGTTTGAAAATGTCAAAAATCTACCTTACAGTTGAGAATACCAAAAAATCAATACGGAAACTAAAAACATTATTTTCATTTCGGTTGTCTTTTCCAATTTCTTCAAAAGTATATAAATTGATTTATACAACCGAACTTACTACTATTGTTGGTATGCCAATTCTTTAACAATAATATCTTAACTGTTTTAAATATACTAAAAGGTTTGAATTAGGAAATTTATGTTTATTGTAATGAAATATACGTATTTATAATTGAATTGTACTTGTACTTCCAACTAATCTTTTTTCTGTGTGTATCTGCAGAAATGTGGAAAAACTTCATAGTTGTTTCTTTTTAACTTTTCAGGAGAGCATTACTTTGAGTCTACATTAGACAAATTCTTATCAAGAGAAACGTCAAAATCAGTGCGAATCTATACAATGTAGCCTCAGTTAAACAGTTGATTATTATTTTTAGTTGTTACAGCTGTCAAACTGCATATATAAAAAACATTACTGAATTCGCCATATTGTTGTTTTTGCACAACTGTTGCCACCTTCCATAAATTCGAGTTCATTTTGACGTTTGTCTTGATAAAAATTTGTCTAATGTAGACTCAAAGTTATGATGATGTTTTCATATCTTGAGATATATATTTACTAAAATACTTATATATAACATATCATAGCTAAGAACATTTACAATGTATTTTATTTCTATTTCTAATGTTGTGTTTGTTCATACCATATGTATATTATTATAGATATGAGATTCAGTAGTCAAAAAACATAACTCTAAGAATGTATTAGTAAAAAATTTCATTGAAAACAAAAACTATTGTATTATGTGTGCTTTTTTGAGTATTTTCTTCAATTGAGTTATTTAAGCTTTAAATCTATGTTAATAGATAATTTGATAATTCAAATGAAATAATGCTATGAACAATTTAGTTAAAATTTATACTGGTTCTATTTTTTAAATTTAAGTTTTTCAATTAAGTTTCTATTGTTATAAATAAGACTTAAAAATCTTGTATACCTCGACTCTGAAATTTTGAAAGTCTTGCTTACTATCGACCCATATATGCAGCTTTTAATATCTCTCAAATTTTTACAATGTTTCATAAAAGTAATCGAATTTCTATTTTAGGCGATGACCGCCACAATTAAACTCCTATAAATCGAAGATTTATACCACAATTTATTTATGCCACAATTAAACTCCTATAAATAGAAGATTTATAGGAGTTTAATTGTGGTTCTGTCTGGTTTGAACCAAAATATTTGAAATGTAACAGTTTTTGGATAAGTTTATTACAAATATTAATGTTGTCAGCTTTCATCAATTGCTAATATCTGTAGATATTTGATTCGATTAATGTTACGATTTTAAACAAAAATCAGATTTCAGAGTTAATTCCTAATAATATATATTTTCCTAATATTAATTTTCAGGGCCACTCATGCTATTAGACTCCGGATAATTGTACCGTATCTGTAATCGTTGCCAATGAAGTTGGAATATTTTGTGTTGGCAGTAAATATAGATGATTTAAATGTGGTAAGTTCATATCGTTATTCTTAAAATCATTATTTCTTAATTCCGAACAGTTAATACTGCTGAAATCAACTATTCGAACTTGTCCCCCGATAACTTAAAGATATGTTCATAGACAAATATAAAACTCGGTTCATAAATGTAGAAAGTATTTCTACGATTTTAAAAATACCAAAATGAAATTTAGGACTGGGCACGAAAAAATCCGTGCATGCTCTTGGGCTTATAACTTTTGATATGGTGAAAAAGAAATAATTATGTTAACTGGTTTACATTTGTCATTATGCTCACTAGTCATGTGCTAAGTTTCTTTGTAATAGCGAAACTAGTTTTTCCTTAAATGGAAATTATACAAAAAACACATAAACTTATAATTCAAATTTTTCATGATATCTTACATCCGTCATATAAAACAATTGCTAGGATGGCAGTTGTGTCACAAAATACAGTTTCTTGGGTCATAATATTATACAAAGAAGTCATGGTTAGTGAATGGAAACCTGGTAGTGAAAGAAAAATTTTATTTTCAGGCTGTAGCATTCAATAGGCTTATCCGTCAAATTGTCCGGAACTCCGTGTAATTGAAAGATATTGAGCTCTAGTAAAAAATAATTAAAGGGACATTAAAAGCTCAGCATAAAATGAAATAGAGTTTAAAAAAACGTGGACTTATTCGAGCAAAAAAATTACCGAAACACAATAAAACCTTTAACTGGAAGAATTCTGGTAAAGATGATCTTGAACATAACAGTCATTAATAAAAATATTATTTAAAAAAATCGCTAATTAGTTTATTTTCTTTTCATTCTACATGGTTAATATCATATTCATTCAATTTTATATGAATTTTTGTACTGAAAAAATGAAATAAATCAGTTCAATAATAACTGAGATATCGGGCATAACGCATTTTTTATTTTTTGAAGCTCATGTCTAAGCTACAGATTTTTATTTT
Organism: Protophormia terraenovae; assembly: GCA_951394005.1. Classification (NCBI taxonomy): domain Eukaryota; kingdom Metazoa; phylum Arthropoda; class Insecta; order Diptera; family Calliphoridae; genus Protophormia; species Protophormia terraenovae. The sequence continues at coordinate 7,949,886 of OX596078.1, forward strand.
TATAAATATTTTTATAAAATGTAGGTTTTTTTAATCAACCAAATTCGTTCATAATCAACCGAGTTATGGGCCAAAAACACACATTTATATTAAGCATTGTAATGCATTAAGTTCAGCTATTCCTCTTTGGTGGAGAATATTTTGTCGACCAGTGCAATTTGTGGTTTTGCTTCTATCTAGTATCATTCATTTGCGTACAAATGTATGAAAAATTGCTTAATTTGGCTAGAGGAGGACAAGTTTGTGTTAAGTTTTAAGCAAAAGTATCAACTTTTTATACAAATATTTGGTATCTACGAAAACGTTAGAATATGGAAATTTATAAATTATGAAAAAAAAGTTAGTGGAATGAATTTGATGGTAGAATTTCTCGAAGGACTTAAATTTAATATTTAAACTTTAATAACATTTAAACGAATAGTGATATTTTATTGAAATTTCAGTATAATATGTATAAATTTGTCTTAAAATCAGAAAAATATTCCCACTTTTTTACATGAAAATACCGAATCCGTACAAAACGTGTTAAAAAAAATTTACTCTTTTCATTGAAATGGTCATCCTGTCGTTATAAGAAAGTACTTTTTGTGTGTATACCTTACATATAGAGCTAAAAAGTTAAGATATTTCCAAAATTGAAAAAATTTGGATAGGGCTTGTGGGCAGACCTTTGTCCAAAACTCCTCCGGATTTACTTTACACGCATTTACATTAAGATTTTTTAAAAAAAATTACATACCCGAGATGGGCAACTTTGGATGGCCACCCACTTCGGCACAGCCGAATCTTTTTTTAATTTCATTGATTTTGAATTTGGCTCTTTTAAGGAAGCCAACCAGATAATCAGTTTATGATCAGTGTTAAGTTTAAATTTTCTGCTATACAAATAATGTCTGAGCTTTCAGCAATTGGAAAATTGTGTGAAATATCCTGGTCAAATTGTCAATATGTTCTTGAAGCGAAGTTCTGAAAACCAAAATATCATCCATATAAATTACACATACCCTATTTTTATATATGCCCTCAGCACATTTTTCATCATTCTTTGGACCGTAGTCAGAGCATTTGTTAACCCAAATGGCATACGTGTGAATTCGTAATGTCCGTCATTAGTTACAAATGCAGTTTTCTCCTTGCCGTTAACGTCGACCTCGATCTGGTAGAAGCCTTTTTCAAATCTAACGATGAAAAATAATTTGCTCTATCCAACTTATCTAACACATCTTCTAAGAGTGGAATAGGATACTTATCTTCTTTTGTATCTTTTTGTTTTATCCTTCATTCCTTGTTTTCTACTTTACCTTAGGAATCACCCAAAGAGGAGAATTACTTGGGGCAATTATACTTTGTTCTAGCATTTCCTTAATCTGTCTATATACATACTTCCTTCCAATTTCTGGATATCTATACGATTTTGTGTAAATTGGTCTATCATTTGTTGTAGGGATTTTATGTTTTATTTCGTTCGAAAATATGGTTAAAAATTTATTTATACAAGTTTTTATAGCTAATTCGTCTTCTTTATTTAAATGCTCTACTCTTCATTGCTTTATTACTCCTAACTCATCTAAATTGTGCATTTCAGGAAGTTTTTCTATTGCATTTTTCTTTTCAGATTCATTTCGTGTTCATCTTCATTTTATATTGGATGAGAGGTATATTTTAAAAGTCACGTAATTTCTTAATTTAATAGGTAGTATATTTTTTGAAACTCTAGCTTCTTCTTTTATTGTTAAATACCCTGCTGCAGTTCTTATCTGTAAAGGTTTTGGAAGTGGAAAAATTAAATTTTTAGGACAATGATATTTTTCAATAAAATTTTCTGTAGATCCAGTGTCGATTAAGATTCTTTTCGCCCGGTTTCCTCGCCTGAATAGAACATAGGGCAATCTAACTACAGGGAATCATCCGCTAGGGAAGCTTAATATTCAAAATTTTGTGAGCTATTATGTTGTTCATTGTAAGGTAATGACTTTGTCGTATTCTGGTTTGTTAACTAACGACCATTGGTTCAGGTTCGTTTTGAGCATTATATTGTTGTCTATGTCCATCATTGCTCGAATTACAATTATTTTATTTTTCATAAAAGGGATTTCTTGGGTTGGAATTTCTATTAAAACTTGAATTATTGTCCTTAGTAATTGTGCAAATTTGTTTTACTATTTCAATAATCTCTTTTTAATTTTTCTTTGATTTTTCGGTTAACAACAAATAAGCTTGTCCTAACTCATGTAAAGCTACCTCTAATGAAGTAGATTTAAGTGTACAAAGCACTGTTCTTAACGTTATTTGGAGTTTGTTTATAAATATTTTTAATGCCATATTATTATTGTGTACAATTTCCGCCGAATTTACGTCCAATCTATGTCTTTGACTTAACAAATACTTAGCTTGTATGAAGTTTTAAAACGTCACCTCTATTCTGCGCACCCCTCACCTCTTCATACAATTGTTCGGCAGACGTTAAACCTCCAAAATTTCCCTCAAGTAAATTTTATATTTCGTCCCACCTCGTCAAGTTTTGGCCTTACCTTTAATTTTAGCTTTTATAATGGACAAAAACATTCGTTGTGACTGGGTCTAAGCACCCCATTACACAGTGGGGCAGAATCGAAAATTTTTGGAAATAAATCTGTAACTTTGATCGGCTTGGATTTGCGTAAAATGGTATAGGCGTAGCAGAGGAGTGTAAAATGTTAAGTTTGGAAGGGGGACCCAACAGGGGGACCCTCAGGGGTGGAGCTAAGAGGCCTCAAAGTAGGGTACCTTTGACATACAATTTTTTTAATCGCTTGCCAAATTTTTTTTTCTCCTTCCATTTCAAATCTTTTTATATATTATTGTAGACACTGATAAGACATACATAGGACCTGTATGTCATATTTATCTCTTATAGTTTTCGAGTTATTTGCTTTTGAATTTTTAAGTACCTTAATTTTGCATGTTCTTGGTCTAGTTTTTTTTTATATATATCCTAGGATTTTCGACCGATTGTACACTCCTCTGCTACGCCTATACCAAATTTCACGCAAATCTAACCAGCCGATCAGAAGTTACAGATTTATTTCCAATAAATTTCGATTTTGCCCTACTGTTCAATATGGGCTGCACACTATCGATACTCTCTAAGAATGGGTATAGTCTTATTTTCTTCCATCGAAGTTCTGTTTCATTTGTAGAAACTTCAGGTGGTGCATTTACAGTTCTGTTGTTTGGTTAATGTTATTTATTTAAGGAATATTTTATTTATTTTTTATTCATATTTTTCACAAAACAAGCAATTCTTATCCTTTTCCGCGGGTTTTTTATATCCTTTTTCATAGGTTCGTTTTTGACGGATAAATATTTTTATTTTTACTTATGCTACCGACTGCTACAGTTAAAATAATGAAAATACAAGGGTTTTTGTGTTATTAAAGACTTTATTTTACTGAGCATTTTGCATTAGCAATAATATCAAATCATTGTGTTTTTTTATTCATTTAAACAAGAATCAATAGTGGCTCACTGATCACTTAAATAAAATATTAAATTACTATGGGGTATTTCTTGTATCCCACTGGAATGTTCTCGTTGGGTAAAACATATATAGAACATTGGATAACTAACAATTCTAAAAAACTCTACCAAAGTTGAAAATAGGACTCACTAGCAGATTTCTATAAGAATTAATCGGATGATAAACAAAAATTTTCTAAAATGAAATGTTCCCATTTCGAGATTCCTCTCGAGGACAAAATTTTTCTCCTACCAATTAGAAATATTTATAAAATACTTTGATTCAGTTCATTTGTGCATTATGTTATCTTTCCATTTGACTAATATTAATCTATTTATTTCCCCTTTCATTGCAGGTGGAAAAGAAAACATTTGACACCGAACGTAGTATTTAACCATTATATCAACGCCTGCTTATAGTTCACCGGTAGAACGAACTTTCCAAAAGGAAGCATTGGGGTAGTCGTAAGGATAAAACAAAAGATGAACTTGTATAACAATACAATGATGTGTTAAATATAATATACAAAAAGAATACAACCTGTTTATTTGAAGATTTTTCGCCAAAAGAAAGGCAATAATTGAAGGAATATTAGGAATATAATGTCAGAGAGCGGTAGTGGCGAAGAAGGACTTGCAGGATCAAGTAAGACTTATTAAATATTATTGTTTATTGAAAAAAATTATGCTTGTAGGACTTATAAATCTCTTAGATTGCATAATCCTTTATGTAAGATTTATTTATTAAATATTATTTTGAACGATAAGATGTGTGTTTGTTACAAAATTGTTGATAGTTAGTAGAAAGGTTTGCAACCAATTAAAAAATGTAACGCTAATTGTATTTTGGATTACATTGAACCAAAAAGGTACATAAGTACAATGAAAATGTTCATTGTTTCAATGAATTTGTAAACTAATTTTTACCCCATGTACTGGTTCATTGAAACAATGTATTGCTATACATTAATATAAAAATTCAATGAAATTTTGAATTCATTTAATTTGGTGTATTCAATTATTCTGCTCTTATGCTGTGTGAATAAATTTATATTTATGTGTTTTAATAATTCGAACGTCCATGCTTTATAACTTATTTACTTTTTAATTATTTTCGTTTTTAACACAACATTGAATTTTTTTGTCCTTTGTTTAAAACGCGTCATTTCTTGTTAAGAGATAAAAACAAACTGGGTTGTTTTCGTTTTACTTTATTTCCCGTTAGAAAGCATTTATTTGAACATAATTTCATGAAATATTTTATTGATTCAATATTTTTGTTCATTTTGTAATGCTTCTTGTTAATTAAATAAATGTATTAGTACATTGAATAAACGAATTCAATGTACAGTCGAACACGGTTATAACGAACTCGAAGGGTCCGACAGATTTAGTTCGTTATAAACGTAGTTCGTTATATCCGTAAAATCCCCCAAAAAAATATTTGCTAATAAAATACACGTATTTCATTACAATATTCATTTTATTACAATTTAGAATTAAAGCATGTTTCTTTCCTTTAAAAATGGGCGATATTTATGATTTTTAAATTATATAATTTTAAATATTTTTCTATATTTAAATATTTATAATTAATATATCAGGAAAAATATTTTTTACATTCATCATTCAAATTGATATAATTATATTTTTTTATAATTCAATGTATTCTTTTGTACCCGATGTTTTTAAATTGGCATGTTTTGAGATACTTACTTTTTGAGGAATAGCGATTTTCTAATATTTAGTGTTTAATCCTCAAATAATTTCTGTTTTATTATTAGCTATTTTCGATAAATGTATGTTATGTTAAAAAGCAAAGTTATATAAATGTAAAATTCATCTTTAATTTAAATTGAAATTAATGAATATTATTTCCATTAATCCAGTAATTTAAATAGAAATAAATAAAACTTATTTCTGTTAGTTTTTAAATTTCTGGGACTTTTTTGAAATGTGTAATTTTATTTATCTAAAACAAGTATTTGTGGGAGTTCGTTATAAACGTAGTTTTTTGTATGAAAAATTCTTGTTGAAACCATAAAAATGTGTTCGATATAAAAAAAGTTCGCTATAACCGTGTTCGTAATAAGCGTAGTTACTTGTATGGAAAATGTTGGTAAAATCAATGGGACCGTAGAAAAGTGTTCGCTATAACCATAGTTCGTTATATCCGGTGTTCGTTATAACCGTGTTCGACTGTACTAATATATTAACATAATATTTTTATGTATACTTCATTTTGAAATCAATGAACTAATGCATTAAATCAAATAACTGATTTACTTATTTTATTAAGAAATAAATTTAATGACTGCTTCAATGTAATGTTCATAATAGTGTTATTTTTTTTTATTGAGTTTTAATTAATGTTTTCATTGAAACAATGTATTCGTTCATTAAATTAATAAGTTCTTTGGAAAAAATTAATGAATTTCATTTAATGTACTTCATTCATTAAAATTACTTTTTTCAGTGTACTTCAATAAGGGTATTTTTTATTTTGGTAAGGGTATTTTCGCGTTATCGATGTTTGGCAGTGTTGCCAAAACCTAAACGAGAAACTGTTTCTATTTGTAAATAAAGAGATACATTATTTATTTTCAGGGTTAAAGCTATAAGAAAAAATAATAAAAACACATTTTGAAATTTATTCTTTACAAATTATACAAAATATATGAGTGGATTTTTCATAATTCTATTTTTATTATGAGCTATTTAAGTATGTGTTATTTGAATTATAATGTTATACCTTTTCCAAATAACATATAGGTTAACATTTCGAGGAACTTAAATCTTCTTTAATTTTTAAAATGTCATTTATTTTTAAACCCAGATTTAGTATAAATTCGAGAATGAGGATAATTATTGCAGACTTCAATCCGGATTGTTGAACTATCCCGATTATCGAGGCTTTTTACTGGTCCAATTTTGGTAAAAAAGAAACTATTAAAATATATCATGAATTTAATATGTGAAACGTTTAAAGTATCAAGTTAAAATTCTTTTTCATAATAATTTTCATAAGTATTTTAAGTTCTTTATCTTTTTATCTTGTTTGTACTTTTTACTTGTACAAGAATAATTTTTGTATGGCGGGTTGTATCATTACGACCCGTGCTCATATAATTCTGGCTCACAAAATTTTCCAAAGACAATTTGTTGTTGGTTTATTTCGTTTATTCTTATTTTTTTTCATATTGATGCAATCTTTCTACCAAAGACTCTATATTATAAAGATTTTGCAGTCAGTAAATTTTAAGCAAAAAAATAAAATAAAATTTGTTCTGAATACTTACAAATTCAGTCTAATGTAGATTGATTCTCTCAGTATTATTGCAGCTAGAGATCTACATAAATATATTTGTATATGTAGAGTACACGTGTACTGGCGAAGCATGTACACTTACTCGAAGCGTCGCAAACAAAAGATGCACATATTTGTGAACAACAAAACTTTCGAATAACTATTTGTTGTTATTTGACTGTGTTCGCTAATAACGAACATTGCCAACATGTTAAATTTTATTCGAACATAGCAAGATAAGTCGTGTCGAGTATGATGCGAAAGTAAAACTGAACGTAGTACTACATGTACAATGTTCAGTTTGGTAGGAAAAAAAGTGTTTTAGTTTCATTTGTATTATTGGCATTTGGTTTTCAACGAAAAATTTATAATCTTGCAGTACTTAAGTTATAATTTTTTAAATAAAAAACGAGAGAGAAACTATAGTCGGTCAAGACCGACCATATGATACCCTACACCATTGTGTATGAGCCAAAATTTAAATCTGTGACCAAATGTAGACCAACACTTTTACTAAATGTAAAATAAAATATACAAATACAGAACAATGCATTGATACTAACATCTATGTATATGATTTTATGCACTTTAGGGTGATTCCCGGAAGTGGGTTTATATGACAAAAACTAACACTTATACAAAATTTCTTTTGCCGAATTTCAGGCATTTACGACTACTAAACCCCTATTCCGGGTGGGTATTTGTATGGGGGCTAGGTGACATAATGGACCGATCATAACCAATTTCAATAGACTTCGTCCTTGTGCAAGAATAATTATTCGTGCCAAATATAATCAAGATATCTTTAAAATTGCTACCTGTACTTTGTTCACAAGGTTTACGTGGACAGCCAGCCAGCCAACTGGCTGGCCGTTAACGTGTAAAATTTTACATGTTAACTTTAACGTCGATAAAAGTGCTGCCAATTTATGAAAAAAATACAATTATAAATATTTGTATGTCAATAAATGGAAAAAATACAATAAAATATAAGTAAACCAAATTCAAATTTTTAGTTTTATGAAATTAAATATAAAGATTTATTTGTGAAAATTTGTTTTGAATATAAAGTTATACCAAGTCAGGGGAGTATAGATTTTTTGCTAACTATCAATAACACTCAACGGTAGCAACAAAACACAGCTAATATACTTGTAGTACTTTTTGTTTGTTCATTACATTTGTTTGTATTCACTTTTTTCGGACATGTTTTTCTGTTGCTACTTACTCGTAGTTATTCGACAAACAACGGTTAACTACACTCAAGGTATATTAACTATTAGGTAGAGTTAAAAACACAGCTGACTTTTTTTTTCTTTATATGTGATGACTGTCAAATCTTTTTTTTATATGGTGTTTGTTTCTATGTGTGTTTTGTTTACATTTTTTATACCATTTTTGTTATTGTTTCAATGTACAAAATTTGACATTTTACGAAAACAAATGAGAGAACTTTTTTTTATTGTTGTATTTGTTGTAGAATTGCTCTAACCTAATAGTAAATAAGCCTTGACTACACTTCAGTACTTGTGCTCTGAGAGAGAGAGTACGATTACTAAATATGTTCGATGTCGGTCTTCACATATGCAGCGAAAACTTATTCGTTGCAGGCCTCTAATTGCAGCGCTCAAGCTTTGACAAATTTGTCTTGACGTTGCTTGGTAAAAGATGCAATTTTGATTGTTGTTGGTTCTTTTTACATGGTTTATTATGACATACGTTTCCCCTATTATTGATAAAGATAAAAAATGATCAGCAATTCATGCAAAAATTTTACGTTTGTTAGATAAGGGGGATAAGTAAGAAGGGAAAACAAAATTTTGGTTGTTTATTTTCTAGTAGATAAAATATGACAGTTTTTATACCCACAATAAAAAATATGGGGGGTATATTGATTTTGTCATTGCGTGCGTAACATATCGATAAAATCTTTTAAGACTCCATAACGCATATGTTTTCTGGGTTCTGATTAGATTTTGAGTCGATCTAAATAGCACGTCCGTCGCTCTGTCTGACTGTTGAAAGCAGGAACGGGACAATCTAAATGGACGAAATTTGGCTCAAATATGTATCATGTATAAGGTTTGTTTGGTATTGAAAATGGGCAAAATCGGTTAATAAACAAAGTTATGGGCTAAATAAATATCTCTTAAACAAACCCTGCAAAAAAGGACTGAAAAAGTCATGATTTTAACATTGTGTTATCACTGGAAGAAAGTACTTAGTGGTAAAAAAGAGCTGCAGAAGTTCTTTTTTTAATACTTCTTGTTCATTGCTTTTGAAGCACTTCTCTTAAAACTAAGTTTGTAAAATTTTTTAATAAAAACTCTGTTTTTGCCCTATTAAATAATAATAGAAATGCATTAGAATTTAAATTTTGTTAGAAACTATTACCATTTTTTTCCGCTAAAAATTAATTTTCACTTTTTTGGAAGTAATTATTAAGAACTTCCAAAAAAGTTAAAAATATGAACTTTGTTCCACTTTTGAAGTTGTGAGAATGTTCTTTTCTTGCATGTACAATGAAATTTTGTATAAATAGTTTACCGCCCACCTTCCATATAAGGTGAAACGTCAACGAAATTTTGTACAAATAGTTAAAAAAATAATGTAAACACGGAAACAAAAAATCCTCAGTATTTTATCAGATTTTAAATTAGTCAAATATGTAGTTGGTCTTGCCTCCATTACAATGTCAAAAGGGGGTCGCGAAGCAAGATTTTGTGAGAATATTATAATTTTTAAATGAACTTTGGATATGTGTTTACTAAGCTCAACTTAAAAGTTACTTACTCACTAGATTTTGGGTGAATATTCATAAGTTATGGGTTCAAATAATCCATAACTTTTATGAATATTATAAAAAACTTACAGCCGTATTAAAAAAAAAATAAAATAATGTATGTTTGATAACGAGTTACTAACTTTTTTGTATGTAAATTTCCATAAGAAAAAGCTAGTAACTCGTTATCAAACATACATTATTTATTTTGAATACGGATGTTGAACTTTAACTGTTAGGCAATTCTTTATTTTTCTCTTTGGCTAATTGGCTGTACGAATAATCGCCCAAACCCTATAAATGAACAAACGCCCAAAAAAAAAAAAAAAAAAAAAAAAGACAAATTCAGATTGGGTGATTGTTCACTGTGGTTTTTGACATGATTAATAATTTTTGGTGTTCGTTCACTGCGAACAATTGCCCAAATTTTAAAAATGTAAAAATACCCAAAAATATTTTTTGGGCGATTATTTACTTATTTTAGCATGCGGCAAAATAATTTTTTTTTTTTTTAACAGCCGGCCTCCGGCCGTGCGGAAGTGTTTTTAGCTCTGTGGTACATCCAAAAGTGGCTTCGCTAACATAATTTTCCTTTCTATACAATCACCCAGTCGGAAATAGAAGGGCTAAAGATACTTTCTAAAATTATTATTTTGAATCTACAAGGCCTGCCACTCGCATTGCAACACTATTTCTTTTTTACACGGCATTGGAGACATGCCATTCTCCCTTCCAAAAAGAAGCGAAAAGGCAAGGACTCTTAAATAAATAAATATGGTCTCTTATATTTTCAATGCTATTAAAAAAGAGTGTGAAATATATTAAAAATACATGCGGACCCTTCTTTATCGACACTTAAAACAATACTAAATGAGTTTAAGCTTTGTAAGTCTCGTAGTTACAATTTTTTCTGTTTGTAATGAGAAAGTTAGTAGGTGAGTGACACCTTCTATTTCGCATCTAATGAAATGGAAACAAGAATTAGTACCGGATTTCTTTTTAAAGGAAGTCGAGGCATTCTTTGAAGAATTTTTTATAGAAGGCAAAAAGGAATGTATTTAAAGTTTGTTCGGAGGCATTCCGAAAGGCCTGTTGGGAGGAAGCACTAACATATTTTCCTGCTGGACAGTGATCCCTAATACACTTAAATAAAGTTGAATAAATTTTTTCAACAGTACAATTAGTTTTTTGGTGAATATTCACAACAGTTATGGGTTATTTGACATTATGAAAAATACCCCAAAATGTTAGGTGAATGTTCATTTAGCTATTTGACTGATTGATCACAAAATTTTGGATGATTTTGTATATATTTTGGGTTTTTGTTCAGAAGTACACAAAGACCCAAAAAATGGGGCCATTATTTAATTAGAAGTATGTTGAAATTCATTTAATGCTTTTGTAGAGTTATATCCCTTTATAATTAAGTGTTAATTTATATGTAGGGTAGACAGGGGAACATTCGTCACTTTTTTGTTTAAAATGCTTTATTTTCAAAATGGTTCACGATATAAACAATAAACTTTCTTTAGTAATAAAAACCTTGATATGTTGGCTTATATTTAAGCCTTTTTGATCCTATCTTCATGTTAAGTTAATTTTTATTGAGAATTTATGAAGTGACCTAAAATGTCGAAACTACCCCATCCCATGGGGTAGATTCGCCAAGTGATGGGGGCAGAATGGTTTTCCTATATATGATGGTCTTTTACTTTATTTTAATACATTTTTAATAAAAATTCAATTAACAATGGCGACCCAAAATCTATGCATAAGAAAATCACTTAATGAATTTTGTTTGAATTCAATTAACACTAGAGTGTCTATATGCACAGTGAAAGATCTAGAGATAGTAAGAGCTTCGTATATGATTACGACATTCCTGTAGGATAAGCTAAATCGGCCTACCAGCTGTTTGGTGAATGTACCCCAGGAGGAGTATTGCGCACAAGTGATGTTTTGTTTTCACTTTAAAGGAATTTATTAAAACATATGTTGTCAAATCTTGTTCATTGCTATCATGTTTATAACATAGGAAAAATTCTTTGATCAATTCTTAAAAATATGAAAGTTATCATATAAAGTACCCGCAATGAAATATTTAGAAGAGTATTGAAAAAACAATTAATCATGTCTATCTTCGAAAATTTCAAAATTTGATAGATGAAAGATCTTTCATATATGAAAAGAAAATGAATTATTAACACAAAAAATTTTACTTCATTTTCAAGATAATTAACAAAACCCAATGTGCCCTTATGTCGAATGCTCCCCCTTCTACCCAACGTGTTTTAATTAATGTTAATAATGTATTAATAATGTATTAAATTATTTAAAAAAATTTTGCAGAATTCAAACATGTCCATATATTTTTTTTTTTTTTTGTAGAATATAATGCTCCAAGCAACATGGAAGTGGCAGGTCGCAATGAATCTGATTCATCAGTCAAAGGTTTGTTGTAATATGTTAAACAGATTAATTTAAAGTTCTATATATGTAACTATTTTGTATTTTAAAATTTCAAAAATGTTTTTACAAAAAACGTTTTAGCTCATCATGGCCAAACCGAACAGGAATTGGCAACAAAAATGCTGCAAATACAATCGAAACGGTTTTATTTAGATGTCAAACAAAACCGACGTGGACGCTTTATAAAAGTAGCTGAGGTAAGTTGATTTGAATATAATACATAATAGTAAACCATTTGATTAATTAAAAAACTAATTTATTGTAATGAAACATTTATATAATTAAATAAAATACAGTGCTACATGTGAATATTGCAAGTTGTTATAATATTCAGCGAGTCCGACTTTCGATCGTAACTCCTCTTAGGATTATTCTTTTTTATGTAAAAATATGGTCAGTAAAAAATCAAGTACCGCTTCGACCCTGGAATTTGTAGCGTGCATTTATATGGAAAAATTTTAACTTTTCAGTTTTTTTTTTAAGTTGCTATTATCAACTCTTATTTGTTACTAAATGTAAATTAATCATAATACAGATATAATTATCTTTCAAACAAGATAAAAGAAGTTAAAATCGGTTGGAAAATATGTTATGAGGAGCTTCCATTAACATGTTTTCGATCACTAGTGTAAGAAATGTACATAAAAAACAAAAAATTTTTATTACGGCTGTTTCAAAACTAAAATTTAATTTTTTTCCAAATTTTGTTTAAAAATTTCAAAGCAGTATAGTGTTTTATAATTAACAATACGTCAAAAATGATTTTTATTGGAAATTACCACATAAAAAGATAATATATATATGTGAACCCCGACATTTGGTTTTATTTGTAAAAAAATTGATTTTTGTAAAAATAAGGATTCTTTGTAACAAATTTGTATTTTTAGAGAAAAATTTTTATTTTAATGAACTCTTAGTAAAAATAAAAGAATATTTGAAGAAAAATCTTTTCTTTTAATGAAAAATATTCTTTAAGAATTTTAAAAAATAACATTTTTAGAAGAAAGTCACACCGCACAGTGGGGCCAAAAGCAAAATAAATGGTAATAAGTCTGGAACTTTGAAACCACTGAAGCGATTTAGATGAACTTAGAACATCGATAGAGGAGAAGTTAGGCTTTCAGAATATTGTTAGATATAGTCTGTAGCTGCAGCACGGACTCCGCTACAGTGGGCCAAAGTTGACCACTTCGAGGGTGAAAAACATATCGGGGCTTACTAACAAATACTAACCGATTTTAAATATTTTTACATTTTTGACAAGGAAAAAACATGCTTATTGTGCTAAATTATCTCGTATCGTTTAAAAGATATTTAACTTCAAAAAATAAATTTCTCATTTTTGGCCTTAACTTTTTTGCGATTTTGCCCTAAAAATTTTTTTAAAAATATGTCAAATTGTAAAGAATCAATTTTCTAAATTATGCTAATAAAAAATTCTTTTGTTATCTCAATTCGATAACAAGAAAAAATTTTTTAAAGTCAAAATTTCAAAACAGGTTGCAAAAATTGCAATTTTTTGCCAAAAAAGTAACTTTATATATTTCTTTTTCAAAAAATTTAGTTAAAAAAGTTTAATATTTTTTGACATTTTCTGAAAGACGGGGCCCCAAGAAAACGAGTAAGTGTAATTTTGAAAAAGTTCTGAACGTTCACCCTACATCCAGCAGTGGTCAAAAATGATCAATTTTGGATGAGAAGTTGAACTTTTTGAGTCTGTAAAAAAATTGATTGTTGATTACGGTACTTCTGTGAATTAAACTGTATAGCTTAATATGTTCTTAAAGGTTTTGCAAAAAATTATGACAGCCTACCGGAAAACTTAGTCACACGAGGCATTTTTCCGAAAATACCCAAATTTTCAATAATAAAAACTTCGAAAATTATATATATTTTTCCGATTTTCACATTTATCAATTCTCCATTAAATATTTTATATCGTGTAAAAATATTATGTTGATACCTATAATCATTTAGAAATTATTCAGTCTCAAATTTTTTAATTATGTCCATATAAAAATAATTTGCATTTGTTCGCTTTGTTTGAAGAAAAGTGTGCTAAAAATTTTAAAATAGTGAAATTTTTTATACATAGTTTTAAAGAAGACACAATTTCCTTTAAATTGATATATAATGTGAATAAGTCCTGAGATGTATGAGGTAAAATTTGTTTAAAAATACTTTGTAATTTTTTATATATTCCAAAATAATATGATGGAAGAATTTTTGGATTATCTGAATTCGTCTAGACGTGAAAAATATTCAAAATCTGCACTCTGAAATTAGTATGAAAAATAGCAATTTTTTAGCAAAAATATAGTTCAATTCATTAACTTTTTTCTCAAAGTTCCGTATATAAAAAATTTTTTTCTTTATATATTTCAAAAAATAAGACATCATAAATGGCTAATATAGAAATGTTGAACCGTTTTAGGCTTGCACCCTACATCCAGCATCGGTCGAAAATGGCCAATTTAAAAAAGTGTCACGCGAGCCTTTTTAAATTTATTGACGATATTTTATCAAGAAATAGATTTAGAACGATTTGACACTAAACTGCTTCCCGCCCGCCCAAAAATTAATGCAGGAGTGGAGATTATATGAAAAAAGTAAATTTTTTGAACGACTTTTTTTAATTGTATAAAAAAGAATATTTTCATAATATTTTCGGCATTATTTCTTATGTAGTGTATATATCGATCTTTTACTCCTGCAAAAATCATTTCAAAAGCTTTACAAATCAATTTTTGAAAATGTTTCAAATAAACAATATTTAATAAATATAAGCGATTATTACGAATATTATCTCGTTCAACAACCAAAACACGCCAATACAGTTGTGTGTTACGTATACGCACATATGGAAATAATTGGTGAGAGTTGATTTCAGTCGTCAGCTTTGAGACCATGATATAATGCTTTTAAAACGATCTTTATATACATATTATACATCAATGAATTAGTAAATAAGTCTATTTTCATATTATTGTAATATTTTACAAGTTTTTGGAAAGTAGGCGAAGTTATGTTATTTTTTATGTTTGAAAAATTGCCAAAAATTGAGTTGTAAAGCTTTTTAAATAATTTTCGCAGGCGTGAAAGACTGATATATATTTTATACATTACATAAGAAATAATGGCGAAAATATTATGCTAATATGCTTTTTTATTCAATTAAAAATAACAAGTGGCTTGCAATGCCTTATAAGACACAGTTTGCAGGGTATATACAAGTACAACATAATAGGGTTGCAGTGTTGCCGATTTCTGTGTAAATATAAATTTCATCAGTTCAAAAAGTCATATTATGATAGCTCATAGTCATATTATGATATTTTAAATTGGATAAAAAGTTGATTAAGTATATATAAATGTTTAAATCTTCAAGAAGAACATGCCATAATTAATCCGAAAAGTGCAAGAAAAAATGCCATGTTCTAGATTCATTTTTTCGTGCTCAACGAGTTTTAAAAGTGTTAGATGTAGCACTAATTGTGCTAAATTGGTAACACTGATGGCATCCATCACTTCACACTATATTTTTACATTAAACGAGATTTAAAGCGCTATATTCGGATGTGCCTAATCTTATATACCCTTCACACGTGGTGAGATATATTATATTAAAATAAAATATATTTTAAAGTTTTTACAGCCATATTTACAAAAAAATAATATATGCTTGATAACGAGTTACTAACTTTTTGTATGTAAATTTCCATAAGAAAAAGTTAGTAACTCTTTATCAAACCTACATTAATTTTTATGAATACGGCTGTTAGTATTTAATACATATTTTTAGTATTTATATAATGAATGTCAACTATAACTAATTAAGCGACGCACATTTGATTTGAATTTTGAGAATTTCGGCAAAAGGGCATTTTTTACATTTTTTTTAGATATAAATTCAACTTTTTTTGTACTGATGTTCAAAGCTAACAAAATTATTATGTAATAAGGTAAATCATATGTCGGAAAATACATTCTGAAGTTTAACAATAAAATGGACAAAGATAACTTAGATTATAGAGGTCAAAGGTCAAAAATAGAAAAAATTTAAATTTATAACGAAAAATTTATTATTTTTGCATGATTATCGATGAAATTTAATGGAAATATAACTGAAGGTTATATATATAACAGTAAAAAAAAATAAATTTAACCTTTAACTGAGCTTGGTTAATATCTTGAACAAATAAAATTCCAATTGCCTTATTCTAACAAGTAAGGCCATGACGAACCATCAAAATTAAACATAGGAATTGTTGCATCGTAATCCATATGAAAATTAATTAATTCGTTAGTTTTCCTTTAAATTTTAATTTTTTAAAATTTTGACTTTTGACCACCTCCGTATTTTAAAGGTCGTCCTTGTCAATTTTTTTTTTTACTTTAGAATGTATTTCCTGACATATTTCTTACCTTATATAATAATTTTGTTAGGTCTGAAAAACTGCAAAAAATGCCTTTTAAGTTAAAAAAATTAGGGAGATCGATTATTTAGGTTTTTTCAAAACACCGGTTTTAATGTTAATATATTCGGCATTTGAAAACAAAAAAAAAACAGGTTAAACAGGTTAAAAATTTCTTAATTTTAGAAAAACCGGTTACCGCTTTTTTGCTGAAAATTTTGGAAAGCAGCAAAAAAGAACATCCAAAGAAGTCAATTAGATCCTGAACTTGTGATCCAGAAGAAATTCGTAAATTCGGATCATTTCCAATGATTTTAACGTAGGCTTGTCATTGAAGGATGTTCTCTTTTTTGAGGCCTATTCACTTAGTAGGAAGTCATGTTCCCGATGTCATGAACAATTTATTTTTATGGTGTTGTTTTAAATCATCACAAGGAATGTAATTTAAATTGGTTCTATGGAATTATTTTCTTCAAATAGATACAAATGTCGTTTTTAAAGTAATTTTTATTAAAAATACACATAATTTTTTTTATGGTCAACAAGCTAAATATTTGCGATAACAGTTCATCAATGTTTTGCAACAGTAAACTTCATTTGAATCGTTTTTTAATAACATCTGCGGATGCTGTTTAAATAACTTTTTAAGAAGAAGAAAACATACACTATTAGATACTTTGGAAGTAATGAAAAAGTCCATTTATTTTTGCTGGGTTTAGTTAAATAACACTATGCGACAGTATTTTGGGTGCGGAATAATTTCATCTGCAGTTGATAGCTCTTGATATGTGTAATAAACCCTTCAAAGGATTTTTCGCTGGTAGGCAAAATTTTTGTTTTATGACTTTTCCCCACGTGATGATCCCCAATTTTTCGCATAGTGTAATTCAAACAAAACGAACATTTACAAACAAATCATGATTTTCTGTTAACATTTGAAGTTAGGTTACCAGAATTTGATGATCAATTAGTAGAAAGAAATGTTAACGTCCAAAATAAGTATCTAATATAGTGGTGCTGATATTAAGCATTTGTGCTAATAACACGCTGTTACAAAATGACACTTTTTATTTTATTCCGAAAATGGTGTAATTATATTCTTGAGGATAACACAAAACAATTTTAATATTCCGTTTTACACAAAATCATTTCCTTTAATGTTTTAACGATGTCGGAAAAAAGATCACAATTTTGAATACTTTAATGAAATTCAGTATAAATAAATATTTTGGTACAAGGACGAATTTGATTTCTTGTTTTTTATTATAAGATTTTCTTTTGTATACTTAAAAATATATACATATATGTATACTTAAAAATAATGTAATTATTTTTGGATTTAATTAAAAAAATATTTATATTTTCTCATTAATTTAATCATGAGGTTTCTTATACGAGTATTATTTGCCTATAATATTTTCCGCTTTTGACATATGAAATGTTTATTAGATAAGTACATGTATAGATATTTTTGATTTACTGGCAATATAGTGGAACCGATATGCAAGAAAAATTAATTATTAAAATCTATGGTGATTCTACCGATATCTTACTACAAATTATAACAATTTTTAAATTTAATAGCTATTGATTATGATGAAATTTGAAGAAAATTTTTTTTTAGGCAAAATTAGGATTTTTAATTTCCCGACCTTTTTCAATTCCTGGGATTTTATTTTAGACGTTTCCTTAAATTCCCGGTTATTCGGAAAAAATTAATACTGTTGAAAAATTATCAAAACTAAATACAAAAAACTATATATGTACGCAAATATATTTCTAAATTTAAAATATAGGCTTGTAGACTACTTTTTTGTTATAATACATATTGAACTAAAGAATTTCCAATAGATATTGAAAATTGTTTTTAATAAATATGTACTTCTGTTGGATAACACATAGAAACACTGATTCTGCGGCACGGGGTTTCTCAGTCAATTCGGATACACGGTATTGATATGTACTAAGCCTCTAATCCACTTTTTATGCCCTACACCACCATAGGTGGTTGGGGTACAAAGGAGTTTTGTATAAGTCTCAATCTTTGTGCCAAATTTCATCAAGATTGGTTCATAATTTATCAAAGCTCCCATATAAATCCCCTCTTCCGAAAATAACTTTAACGTGCATAATTCCCATACTAATGATAGTATCAAGTTAATATTCGACACAAACAAAATTTATGAAAATCTGTCCATATTTTACCATAGCTTCAATATAAACCCACTTCCGGGAATCGCCCTAAAGGGCATAAAATCATATAGATGTTAGTATCAATCTGTATTTGTATAATTTATGTTGCATTTAGTAAAAGTGTTGGTATACAATTGGCCACAGGTCTAATTTTTAGCTCATACACAATGGTGTAGGGTATCACATGGTCAGTCTTGACCGACTATAGTTTCTCCCTCGTTTAAAATTGACTCTAGTTCTCGCGATAAATCGTGATTTGTAAAATTAAGGAGGCTGCACTGTATATTAAAGCATATCTCGAAAACGACTAGTCTGATTTTGTTCAAAAGATTATAAAAAAATTCTAATTATCTTCAAGTCGTTCTTACATTACTTTTAAATACGGTTAACAGTTATGGAGATATTAAGCCCATCTTTTAAGAAAAAATTCAATTTTATAAAAATTTTCAAGAAACAAATTTAAAAAAAAAAAAAAAAACATACAAATTTCAGTGTCAAAAATTCAAATTTTTATTATATGTTCATGCAGATAAATCTGTTGCAAATAAAACAAGACATATTTTTATTAAAATCAATGCATATGCTTTGATTTTATTCACAAATTGGTGAAAATACTCATTTACAAGTTACATAGAAAAATAAAAAAATAATTTTGAGATTTTTTTAAATTTTCTATGTAACTTGTAAATTTGTGAATAAAATTAAAACTTAGGCATTGATTTTAATGAAATATATCTTGTTTTATTTGCAACAAATTTATCTTTATGATTAAAAAATACAAATTTGAATTTTTGACACTTCCGAATTTTTATAATTTTTTGAAAAATTTTTTTCTTGAAATGATTAAAAAGTACAAATTTGAATTTTTGACACTTCCGAATTTTTATAATTTTTTTAAAAATTTTTTTCTTGAAACTTTGTATAAAATTTAATTTTTTTCTCTAAAAATGGGCTTAATATCTCCAGAACTGCTAACCGTATTTAAAAGTCATGCAAAAACGACTTGAAGATAATTTTAATTAGAATTTTTTGATATTATATTAAACAAAATCAGACACGTCGTTTTCGAAATATACTTTAATATATAGTGCAACCTCCTTAATTTTACAAATCGCGATTTATCGCGAGAACTAGAGTCAATTTTAAAAAGTGGATTAGAGGCTTAGTACATATTAATACCGTGTATCCGAATTGACTAAGAAACCCCGTGCCGCAGAATTTTTTTTCTCATTTTGTAGCTCTGTGTAATTAATAAATTTTCAAAAATATTTCTGAATACTAAGATTTGTAATCGATTTTGTGTTCTTTTATTTTGTTGCTTAGGATTTGTCTGGTATAGAAAAATATTTGGATTGAGAGAAAATTTTAAATTTTTTGTAAACTCTTGTTTATTTTCTTTTTTTTTTTTGTAAACTCTTGTTTAATTTACACAATATCTGAGACAAGTAACAAGAACTTGTATACGATTCATTTGTTGATTTGTATAATTTATCACTTACATGAAATGATGATTTAAAACAACTTATGCATTATTTTAATTAAGAGATAATGGATTTCTGACTATATTATAATAGAAATGCACGTTCGCATTCGAAAAATTATGGGCTTAAAGTCAGAAATGCATTGCCGAAGTTTTTTAAGATAGAGATTTTACAAAGATAATAAAAATCGAATATTCGGATCAAAAAACTCGGTTTATTAGATATTCGAAAAGCTAAAATTAAAAAAACCGACCGAAAATTTTTCAAAAAACCGATTAAAACCGGTCGAATAAAATCCGTTCGATCTTCTCAGTATTGATCTAATTCTTTTTTCCTTTAGTGTTGTCTATAAAATTGCATAGTTTTATTTGAGCTTTTTCACAATTTGTTAAACAAAATTAAATAAATGTTTATAAATATATTTTTAGATTCCTGAAGATGACAACCAAAAGATGTCGAAATATTGAATAAAGTTACTATAAGAAAGAAAAAAAAACAAAAAACATAAAGACCTAATAATTTTAATTAAACATAAAAGTCGATGAATAATACATATACTATTAAACAAAATTTGTTAAAGTTTGAAATTGGAGTTTTGAATCTCCCTTGAAAAATCATTGAATTATTCTAGGGAAACAAAAACTTATCTTTCAGTAATTATGTTTAAAATTTGATTTTGATTCTTTTTTGATAGATAATTATGTGTAGAGTACGATTTTTTTAACATTTAGAGGCAAAACAAATTTTTATAGGAACGATAAAACTTTTTTCCCATATAAACTCCCTCTACAAACATCATGTCCGATGCGGCACGGGTTAAAGATATCTGATTTCACTAATATTTCACATAGTACGTTTTTGCAAATTAAGTGAAAGTTAGGGTAAAAATTCGAATGTTGGTAGATTTTAGTACAGTAATTTTTAGTAATTTTAGTATATATATTATCTATTATATACATATAAAAGTCTTAAAAAAAAAAAAAAAACAATTAATGAAAATTTAATTAATCTTTATTACAGATAGGAGCCGATGGCCGACGTAGTCAAGTATACTTGGCATTGTCAACAGCCGCCGAATTTCGTGATCACTTATCAACGTTTAGCGACTACTACGCGTCATTGGGTAATTACACGAATTAAATAAAATTAAAATAAAAACAAACTTGCTAACACTTTGTCATTTCACAGGTCCACCAAATCCAGACAATGTACCTGAAGATGGCAAACTTAAATCGGAAATGATGACTAAAGATAATAGACGATACTATTTAGATCTTAAAGAAAATGCCCGCGGACGCTTTCTAAGGGTAAGCATTTTACAAAAAATTTTATATTAAAAAAATTATAATTATTTTGTAATAGTTAAATTTATGCAACAAATCAGACACAAACTGTACATGCGTTTAAAAAATAGCCGTTTTCAAAATTTGTTTGTGATTTTTTATACTTTTTTTGTATGTATATTTAAATTAGCTCTCATTAAATAGTAAAAGTGTATCGTTCTCACCCCTAGAAATGTTCGAATAGTGATAAAACTAAGACGGTTTTATATGCGCCGATTATCATGAAATTTGCCATTGTAATTTCTACTTTACAAAATTTATTTGCGTCAAAAATTAATATTTCTATAAGATTTATGCACGTTAAAGCGATTTTTGGAGAAGTTTTTGTATGCAGCTCTGGTGAATTATGGACCGAACTTTGTGAAATTTGTCACTAAGATTTATACTAATATATGTAAAACTTAAAACTTTATTAAAATATTACATTATTTAAGATATTTATGATCGTTAAACCGGGAATACTTTCGAAGGGCTCTAGGTGAAATAATGGACAAATATAGGAAATATAGGATTGTTGTGATTTTATTACATATTTTTTCTCACTTTTTTGTAGGGTTATTTGTTCAACATTTTTTTTTTTTTTTTTTTGATAAATATTGAACTTTCATTAGTTTTAAATACTATTTTTTAATGAGGGGTTGTTTTTCTGAATTTCTGAATTTGATGAAACTGAAGCTCCTGCAAACAAATAAATTAAAAATGAATATGTTCCATTTTATTTCATATCATATAAAAATAATAATATTTACATTTTCAATAAATGTGTCCAAAAATACCTGAAATGAGAAAATTTTACAGTTTATTAAATATTTACATTTATGTAGAATAAAACAATATTACATTTGTATAGCTCAAATTAAATTTGTTTTCAGCACATAAAATTATAAATAACTTTTTATTTAAGTTTTAAGAAAATAAAGAATTTTGTTTTACTTCTGTGGCCAAAAAAAAAAAAAAAAAACATAAAATCCTGCATTCGTTTTTGGCCGGGCGGGAAGCAGTTTAGTGTCAAGTCGTTCTAAATCTATTTTTTGATAAAATATCGTCAATAATTTTTATTAATCGATAAAAATTAAAGTTTTTTCTAATATTTACAATTTTCAACCAACAATGGATGTAGGGTGCAAGCCTACATCAATTCAAAATTTCTATATTAATTATTTATGAAGCATTGTCTTTTAAGATATGAAAACAAAACAATCTTTTATTAATGGAACTTTGAGAAAAAAGTGAAAAAATGTGCTAAATTTTTGTAGAACAATTTCCATTTTTATACCCACCATCAAAAATATGGGGTGTATATTGATTTTGTCATTCCGTGTGTAACATGTCGAAGGAATCGTTTAAGACCCCACAAAATATATATTTTCTGGGTCCTGGTTCGATTCTGAGTCCATCTAGCTATGTCCGTCCGTCTGTCTGTCTGTTGAAAGCAGGATAGGGCTCGAACGGAACAACGTAGGGGACGAAATTTTGCTCAAATATTTATCTTATATAAGGTTTGCTTGGTATTGAAAATGGGCAAAATCGGTTAATAACCAAAAAACTTATGGGCAAAATACTGGTAACATAGGGTGTCCGTTGTAGCTTCATTTCATACTTTTCTGCTGATATCTCTTAAACAAAAGCATGTACGACAACGAAATTTTGTACGAATAGTTCGGGGGTCGACATAAACTTGGAAACCAAAAATGGTCCGCCCACTTTACCGCCCACCTCCCATATAAGGTGAAAATTAACGAAATTTTATACAAATAGTTAAAGGACCAATGTAAGCTCGGGAACAAAAAATGGGCGTGGTCCGCCCACTTTACCGCCCATCTACCATATAACGAAAAATTTGAAAAAGTTGATGGTGGATATATACATAGATTCGGCCGAGCCGAATATAACATTTGCGCTTGTTCATACTAATTTCAGAGTGCTGACTTTGAACATTTTTCACGACTAGATGAATGGAGATAATATAAAATTGTTTCGGTATATTATTTCGGAATATAATTCAAATTACATAATATTATATTTCCAGAAATCCAAATAAAGTCTACGCAAAAAATCAGAAATTCAAACTTTAAGCGTAAATATCCTTTTAGCTGTAAGAGATTACTTAGCTGAGTAAGCTTATTTTTTCTTTATCTTGTCAAGCACTTTACAGAAATATAAAATTATATTTTATTTGAAAAATGATATGATGTTTTGGAATGATTTCGTGTTATTTTTGAACCTTTTTCATTAAGCATATCAAAATTTTTTATCTGATTTTTGTAAGAACTGTTGTTTAATTATATTCATAAATAGTCTTTATTCTTAAGTATATTGAAAAATTAAAGCATATTGTATTTTTAAAAGTAAAAGTTATGTTTTAAAAGATCGACAGTAATTCTTTGTACTTATTAAATTTGAGGTCTTTCCGATTAAATATATGTATTTTTGCGAAATTTGGTTTTAATACAACCTTAGTAATTTTTATTTGTATAAACAAACATATTTTACTAAGTTGTCAAAAGTAAACGATTGTCTATTTTGGGGAAAAACATTTTGTGATAGGACCGTATTTTAATAATTGCAGTTCAGAAGGAGAGTATTCTTCTAAACAATATCTCAGCAATAGGGCCTTTCGCAGCTTCGATTGAACTGAATTGAATACTTAAAGAATAGAAGCCTTCTAATTTAGTAATAGCTTCAGAATGAAATACATACTTGGAACAGACAAATGAGAATTAGATTTAATATTCCTATGATAAACGGTGTAATGAGCGGGCTAAGCAATATATTTAGCTGTATCTGAAAAAACAAACATTTAAAAATATGCAAATTTGTATGCATTATTAAGAAAAATATGCACTAACAAATCGGTTTTTTTCTTTTTTTTTTTTTTGTAAAACGTCCGATTCGGATAGATAACGTGTAATAGATTTAAAATGCTCCAGAAAAACCTGCATTTGTCTTAAAATCCGCCCCGAGTAATTATATGATATAACGAGCTGTAAACCCGCTACTTTGTTAGCAGAAATTTTTTATAAAAACCATACTATATAATAAATTTAAACTAAGATTCTTAACTCCCTTGTTAGCATTTTTAATAATGGTGTTATATCATCCATAAATAACAATATCTCTTTAATTTCAGGTTTATAATCTTAGAATAAAACATAAATATCAGAATTACGAAAAAGTATGTTAGAATAAAGAAAAAGGACCACAAAATCCATTTTAAGGTTTCTGATTCACTTAGGACCTTACATCTTCAATTTTATGTTTCTAAGGATGAAAATTGCAGAACATTCAAGAAGTACTATTAGAAGAACGAAATTTAGGACCACATATCTTTAATTTCATGTTTCTAGATTCAGAATTATAGAAAATTAAAAATGTACTATAGGAAGAACAAAAAAGATACCACAAAGTCCCTTCTTATGGATTCCCATTCATTTAGGACCACATATCTTTAATTTCATGTTTCTAGATTCAGAATTATAGAAAATTAAAAAAGTACCATTGGAAGAACAAAAAAGTACCACAAAGACCACTCTTGTGAATTCTTTCTCACATAGGACCATGCATATTTAACTTCACGTTTCTACTTTAAATATTATGGAAAATTCAAAAAGTACCATTAGAAGAACAAAAAAGTACCACAAAGTCCACTCTAATGAATTCTCATTAATTTGAACCTCATATCCTTAATTTCATGTTTCTGGGTTCATAATTATAGAAAATTCAAAAAGTACCATTAGAAGAACAAAAAAAGTACGACAAAAACCTCTCTTATGGATTCTTATTCATTTAAGACCACATATCTTTAATTTCATGTTTCTAGGTTCATAATTATAGAAAATTAAAAAAATACCATTAGAAGAACAAAAAAGTACCACAAAGTCCCCTCTAATGAATTCTCATTCATTTAGGACTAAATATTTTTAATTTTATGTTTCTGTGTTAAATAATTTAGAAAATTCAAAAAGTATCATTAGAAGAACGAAAAGTTCTCTCTTATGGATTCTCATTCACTTAGCACTTCATGTCCTAAATTTCATATTTCTAGGTTAAATATTATAGAAAATTCAAAAAGTACCATTAGAATAGCAAAAAAGTACCACAACGTCATCTCTTATGGATTCTCATTAACTAAGGACCACATATCCCTAATTTCATGTTTCTATGTTCATAATTATATAAAATTCAAAAAGTATCATTAGAAGAACGAAAAAGTACCACAAAGTTCTCTCTTATGGATTCTCATTCACTTAGCACTTCATGTCCTAAATTTCATATTTCTAGGTTAAATATTATAGAAAATTCAAAAAGTACCATTAAAATAGCAAAAAAGTACCACAACGTCCCCTCTTATGGATTCTCATTAACTAAGGACAACATATCCCTAATTTCATGTTTCTAGGTTCTACCATTAGAAGAACGAAAAAGTACCACAAAGTCCCCCCTTATGAATTCTCTCCAACATAGGACCATGCGTATTTAATTTCATGTTTCTAGTTTAAATATTACAGAAAATGCAAAAAAGTACCAATAGAAGAACAAAAAAGTACCACAAAGTCCATCCTCTTGAATGTTTACCCACAGGACCATGTATCTTTAAGTACCACAAATTCCACTCTTGTGAATTCTTATATACATTTTCTTAATTTCATGTTTCTATGTTTAATGTAATTGAAAATTCATTATTAAGTTTGAATAAAATGTAATTTCCCGCTTACCCCTTTTTTTGGTACTTTTTTTCACCTACCGAAGTATCAAAAATTGTACTCCAATAAATTTCTAAATTGTAGTGGTATCTCATATTAAAATACTCATATGAATATTTCAATCAATATATAAAAATGTTTTATAAAAAAAGTAGCAAAAATAGGTACGATTTTTACCCCTTAAACGTTTGAATTTCTAAAAAGTACCAAATTTGTATTTCTCATTTTTTGATAAGTTATGAATACGACATAAATTTTATCTGTATGTTGATTGTTTTCCAAGATACATATGCTGTCAAAAAAGTACCAAAATACAGTTTTTACCCGTTTTCTCCCTAAAACGGCCGACTTTCAAAAAAGTATCGTTATCGTTGTATCGTTATTAGTTTGCGAGTTATAAGGTTACCGATTTTACCCGTTTTTACCCTTTTTTACCCCCTAAACATTCGAATTTCCAAAAATTCCGTCTTAGTGGATCTATATGGAGGGAGACCTTCCTACGTTCCAAATTTCGTCTCTCTAGCTTCAGCCGTTTGGGCTGTGGGATGATGAATCAGTCAGTCAGTCAGTCAGTCAGTCAGTAACGTTACTATAATAGTTCTGTAGATGGTAATACCTCCTCACCTATTTGATCATTTTCCATCTCAACTACGAAACTTGCAGGTCAAAGTAATCATTTTAACTATTTTGAAATATTTATTAAGTGCTTTAAACCATGTTTTCAAATCAAAATATTAAAATTTTATTTTTTAATTTTTGTTTAGCATGTCAGTTCCAATTTAATAGAAAACCTGGGCAACGCCGGGTAAAAACATCTAGTTTATATATATTGAATTTACCGTGTATTTCAGATAAATTATTGTAGGAATGCATTCTTAAGTCTTTGCAAAACATTTAATAAGTTTGATTTTTCTGCCAAATTTTGCGTGAATCGATTCCCAGAATGTGTAATTAAGTCTAATATCATTTTTAAAAAAAAGTGGACCAAAAAGGGGGCGTGGCTTCCAATCTGGATCCTACATAGTCTATAGTTCCTTGCCTATTCAAATTCGATATAAATTTTTATTAAATTATTTATAAAATTATGTGAGATTTTCAGTTTATGAAGGAGTTTCAGATATGAGAAAACTATAATTTTCTTTATATTGTGGGCTACCCCTGCCACTGGCCCTATCCGTCCTATTTTTATTTCATCTGTATGATAAAAAGTAGTTCCCACAAAATTTTAGAACTCTCACAATAACAGTTTTTTAGAAATGACACTAAGAATATTTGCTTTGTATTTCCCCATGTCTTATCCATCACAGCTTTGTATAAAGCCCAAACAAACCAACAACAAACACAGCTTCATTTTTACCCAGCAAAAAAAGAACTGAAAAAGTCATGATTTTAACATTGTGTTGTCATTGGAATGAAGTATTTAGTGGTGAAAAAGAGCTGCAGAAATTCTTTTTTTAACCCACTTCTCTTAGAACTATGTTTATACAATTTTTTAATAAAAATTCTGGTTTTGCCCTATTAAATAATAATAAAAATACTTTAAAATTTGTAAAATTTAAATTTTGTTAAAAATTATTACCATCTTTTCCCGCTAAAAATTCATTTATTTTCACTTTTTGGAAGTAATTATTAAGAACATCCAAAAAAGTTTAAAATATGCACTTTATTACACTTTTGAAGTAGTGAAAATGTTACTTTTTTGGAAGAACATCGTTTTATGCTGGGTATATAAATAGAAGTCTAGCTTTTCCGGTGCGTTTCGCTACACTTCTGATGCCATAATTAATATTTACTTTATATATAGCGGTTACTACTCCTCCTGGACCTATCCACCATCTTCGGAACTAGATGTGAACATTTTTTCTCCATCTTTTTAAGACATTCAATGAATTACTCCTTTAGATATGCAAAAATTATTATTTTCTTTGTATGGAGGCTACAACTTTCCTGGGCCCTAACCGTCCTAAATGATAAATGTCTTCCACAAAATTGGAAAATTCTTACTATAATAGCTCTTTAGGTATGCCATTAAGAATTTTTGCTTAGTAAGGGGGTTATCATTTGCCCATGTCATACCCATCCCACTTGCAACTAAACTTATGAAGGTTGTTGAGAAAGTTATTCCTACTTCGAAACATAAAATCAAATCAAAGCTAAAGTTTAGTAACTATTACTAAACCATTAATTTCGTATTAAAAGATTATATCTTTTAACGGTTTAATCGTTCAGGAAACTAACACATTCGTAAATTTTTGTAATAAAAAGTAAATTTAAAATTTTTTATTATAACCAATAACCACTATGGCAACACTGAATAATAAAAGAATTTAAACAGAAAATACAGCCATAATTAACATTTGTTTGTGGGTTTAATTGAATATACATATGTACTCTTATAAAACTTAATACTAATAATAATCTTTGATACCCTTCACCATATTACCACCTTACCGACAAATAATAAAATTTTCGCCTCATATAAATCTAAATCTATTTTCACATATATAAATCTAAATTTTTTTCAAACTACGATAATTTGAATATGAAAAAAAAAAAACAATCATAGCAGGCTTTGCTTTTAAATAATAAACAACAATTCCATATTTATTTATTTTTTTATGTGTGTATATACAAACTGACTGCATATACAAAGAACAACAACAACACTGTTATTCATTATATTACTGCTGTTGCTAACTAAACTACTTGTCTTATAGGCAAAAACGTCACTAATAGTCATTACATTCAGAACAAAATTGTGTGGAAAAAGCGGGATTTTGAAAAGTTTTGTTATAAAAGAGGGATTTTCTTTTTATATCTCAATTAAAAATCTAAGTCAACTGTTCTCTCGCAAGCACTTCGTTCACGACCTAATTGAGACGTTATAAATTGAGAACGACCCATCAAAATTTTGGAACATTGACATAAGTAAATATGTATATCCCTACAAACTGAAACATTAAAAATTGTGTTTCTCGAAATGTTTTCAAAATATTCCTAGTTAATTTATTTTTAATTTGATAGCAATAGTTTTTCTTAAATAATTAAAAATAAAATCAAGGTTGGTTGCCTTGACTACCGTTACCTCTAAAATACAGTTACCGCAATAATTGAAGATACGTTTACCGCTACAATATATAACGCTAAAAACCCGTTTCCGAAATAGTTTGAAATATGAATAACGCTAAAATACCGTTAGCGTTATTTTTTGGGATTAAGAAATATTATTTTTAATAAAGTTAAAATAAAACTTATAATAAAGTTATTTCTATCCCAGCTCGTCATTATAATACTTGACTACAGATTATATATTATTTTATTCTGAAATAAAGAGTTAACCATATTTTGCTATTATCGAAATAATTCGAAATACCTATAGCGGTAAATACCGTTACTAAAATAACTAAAAATACTGTTAGCTCTAAAAAACCACTAATAGTCCAATATACCGTTATCTTTTCACCTTTTTGAGTTAAATCAAAAAGTTAAAGGTACAATATGAAAATATCCATGTTAACCTTGAGATCAAAGTTCATGTCAAAACATCTTTTGGAAATGGCACATTTTGGTAAAAAAAAAAATAGTAAAAATGATTTAAATAGCCCCCACACAAATGAAATGAGTTTTTAAAATCAAAAAATCTCTCTGAAAGAACAAAATTTCTTTCTCCAAAAATTTATTAATATTTCATTCTAACATTATTAAAATAATTAAAGTTTTAAACCTAAAAAATTTTAAATATTTTATCATGCGTATCTTTTGGGAGGTCTTTCTACATCGAAATCATGAAAAAATACACGCAAAGTACAATTAATTTAAAAATAATAATAAAATTGAAAAATTTTAATTTTCAAAAACGATTTGTAAATAATTATTAACTGTGCAGTGGAAAAAATTATTTTCAGTTAAACTTAAATATTTTGGTAAGAATATTATAGAAATCGTAAATATGGAAATCGAATAAGTAATTGTTAGAGTTAGAAAAGCGGGATTTCTTAATAAAAAGCGGGAAAATATTTTAGGCGGGATCGAAGTTTAAAAAGCGAGATAATCCCACCAAAAGCGGGATGTCTGGTCACGTTATTCATTATATTACTGCTGTTGCTAACTAAACTACTTGCCTATACAAAAAACGTCACTAATAGTCATTACAATGCTTAATATACATGTTTGTGTGTGTATTTATTTTCTTAACAGATTTGTTTTTGGACCATAACTCTGTTGATTATGAACGAATTTGGTTTATTAAAAAAACCGAAATTTTATAAAAATATTTATGACTGATAAAAATCTGTAGCTTGAACAAGGGCTGCAAAAATAAAAAATGCGTTTTCCCCGATATCTCAGTTATTACTGAACCGATTTATTTATTTTTTCAGAACAAAAATTCAGAAAATAATTTCCGAGCCCCTTTAAAAAAACGAAGTCCCTGGTATATGCAGACCGGTTTTGAAGCATATCTCCGCCATTTATAAACCGATCTTGCTGAATTTCAATTCTGGAAAGGATTTCCGATCGTTTGATATATATATCATATATGCCAGTTATCGGTGGGCTTCATAAACGCCATTTCAACACACGGACGGACGGACATGGTCCTATCGTCATCGCTTCTTACAAGGATCCCGTAAATATAAACTTTTTTGCTCTTCGACAAAAATTGTGGAAATTACAAACGGAATGACAAACTTATATATACCCTTTACACCTGTGGTGAAGGTGTAAAAAGGTCATCTATAAACAAACAGCCAATGTCTACACATAAACAAAATGTGATAATTTTAACCTACTTATTTCCAATTTTAATATGGGCTCAGTTTACTGTGCGCCGTGGATCACTATTCCTTTTTTCGAGCATTTCGGACAGTTCTACTGTCAGGTTTTAGAACTGCCGCCCAACTAGGATTAAACAAAATAGCAAACGTACATAATGTATGGACAAAGGAATCAATAGATCCAACGAACTTGTTTCCCTCAATAAGCCCATTGCTGAAAATAGCTTAAAGATGGGAGGTCTGGTAGCCGAAAATAAAATAGGGAAAACAGACAAACAGTTCCTAGTTTGCGTTCCAGGAGCCGCTCTAGTATGAATAGCACTGCCTTGCACTTAAGTCTTTGCATCGCGTTCAAATCTCAGCAGAACCCATTTTTTTTTTTTTGTTTTCATTTATTTTTTCTTAATATGTTTGACGACAATATGCATGACGCGTCGCTCAGGTTATCGTTGATGACTTAAGTGCCTTTTGTTTCAAAATGTCACCAATGTTTGTTCGGAGCTGTCATACATGTGTCATTGAAGACTGTGTTAAATCATCAAGACATCGTCGATATTTTCTCCAAGACACGGCCTGCTGGGTATACAAATACAGAACATTGCATTGATACTAACATCTATATGATTTTATGCTCTTTAGGGAGATTCCCGGAAGTGGGTTTATATGAGTGCTATGGTAAATTATGGTCCGATTCCCATAAATTTTGGCAATGTTGTTTCTACTTACATATGTAAAACTTATTTGTGTCGAATATTAACTTGATACTATTATTCGTATGGGATTTATGCACGTTAAAGTGATTTTCGGAAGAGGGAATTTATATAGCAGCTATGGTCAATTATGGACTGATCTTGATGAAATTTGTCACAAAGATTTGTACAAAAACAAAACTACTTTGTACCGAGTTTCATTAAAATATTGCTATATTTAAGATTTTTATTATCGTTAAACCCCTATTCCGGGTGGACATTTGTATGGGGGCTAGGTGAAATAATGGACCGATCATAACCAATTTCAATAGATTTTTGTTTGTATCAAAATAATTATTCGTGCCAAATTTCATCAAGATATCTTTAAAATTGCGACCTGTACTTTGTTCACAATGTTTACACGGACACACAGACAGACAGACAGTCAGCCAGACGGACGGACGGACGGACATCGTTAAATCGACTCAGAAAGTGATTCTGAGTCGAACGGTATAATTTAAGGTGGGGCTCCGATAATTTTTTCTGTGCGTTATAAACATCAGCACAAACGCATAATACCCCAATCACCTATGGTGGTGCAGTGGTCGAAATCACGCGTCATTAAATTAAAATTTTGAAAGGTTTAAATCGATAAATATTTTATAGTGTATAGATTGCCTATACCCCACCGAGTAAATTGACATTTTTTACATTTGTCCAATTCGGTCCAATTCTTGTTTTGTTTATTTATTTAATGTATTATCCGTTTTTTGGTTAATGTATGTATTTTTTCATTAAAGCCTATAATATACAAATATTTTAATGAAACTCTACACAAAAATTCTATATAAATATGTCTGCCAAATTTATCGTAGATCGGCCCATAATTAGCATAGTTCTCACATAAACCCCTTAGCCGAAAATCATTAACGCTAAGTTCACATTACACTAATATTTGACGATTTTAACAAAAAAATTTGATTTGCCTAATGTGAACACTAAATATTTTTACGAACTAAACAAAAAACATTTAATTTTGGTCAAACAAAAAAATATTTTCTTTGAGTGAAAAATTTAAACATTATGTGAACACAAAATATTTGCCATTATTTTGGGCGAATTTTTGTTTGATCTTACAAAAGAAATATAAGATCAAACAGGCGCAAACAACAACTGACGCGGCGGTCTGCTTGAGTTGAAAATGTTGTTGTTTTTATGTAAGTACTTAAACTTCAAATCAGCCAATATTAATGAACAATTTATATTTTATCTATTTTAATACAGTTCTTTAAATAAAACTTTTAATATATGAACATATTTATATTTTTTATTAAAACCATAATAGTTATTTATACAGCTAAAAGTGGCAAGCAAAAATTGGATAGAATTCGAGTTAAAATTGTCGGCGGCGGCGGGTTAGGAAAAATAGTTCGCCGACAGCTAAATGAAAGCATACATTTTATTTTATATTTTTCATTATTATTATTTTTTAATTTTTAATAAAATCAACCAAAAACAACGTATATTTAATTCAGTTTTTAACTAAAACTTAAAATTCAGTTCTTAGAATCTTTAATACAAATAAAATCAACCTTCATTTTATTATATATATTAAATTTGTTCCTTAAAGATAATAAATAATTTAGATTCCGTTTTTAACTTAAAATATAATAATTCTACCTTTTATATCAAACTAAAATTTTTTATACAAGAATTTATTTAATATAAATGTTTTATTACTTGAATTGGATTAAATAAATAATAATTAAAAAACTATAAATAAAATTAGTGTTCTTTAACTTCAAACAATTATTTTATAGTAGCTGGATAAAAAACACTGATCGCATATAACTTTTTTCAAATAATTACGCATAAGCTCTATAAAATAATATTAAATAATTAAAACTTATCTATTTTTAATATTTTAGTACATATTTTTGTTAATATCCATTAGCAAATATTAAAAAAAAAAAAATAATAATAATAATAGAAACTAATAGAAAGTTGCATTAAGCGGCATCGGCGATTACAACCAAAATAAGTACGGCTCGTCATAAATATTTTGGTTGTAAGCGACGGTGGTTAAACGTCGAATCGAACCCCGTCGACTTTGTCCTGTGGCAAAAAATAGTGTTGTTTTGTAAATGGCATGAAGTGTAATTAGAGTTGTTATTCTGTATAAATATTAATTATTTACAAATACATTTTTGGTTTAATAAAGTATGTTTAATAAATGTATATTATGAATTTTTCAATTGATAACAGTTATCATTCCTCATTAATTATCCTAATATTTTACTTTATTGTAAATTTTGAAACTATTTTTCTAAAATATAAAATAACAAAAACGTTACAAAAATGATCTTATAAATCCATAGAAGCGAAATAACTATAATATTATTTTGTTATAAATAGATTTAATAATTGACATCAAATAAATTTATGATAGTTGTATGTTTAATCAAATAATTTTGAGTAAATAATTTGCATCTAATCTGAACGGGCTTAAAATATTTTCCCTTATCGTATTTTACGATATTTGATAGCTGTAAAAACTTCAAATAAATGCGCATAATGTGAACAGAAAATCAACTCTGTATTCATTATATAATTTTTTTCAAATATTTGGCTAATGTGAACTTAGCTTTATAAATTCATTTAATTATTACTCAAATAATTTTGAGTAAATAATTGCATCTAATCTGAACAGACTTAAAATATTTTTCCACTATTTGAAAGCTGTTTCACAAAAAAAAAAAAAAAAAAAAAATCAAAAAAATGCTCGTTATGTAAACAGAAAATCAACACTGTATATAGTTGCAAAAATTACGGGAAAACACGACCAAATAATTCGTATAAAATATTTGGCTAATGTGAATTTAGCTTAGTATTATGATTAAATTTGACACAGTTTTTATGCGAGTAGAAAGAATAGAGAACATTTTTATGAGTATCGGTCCATAATTAGCTATAGCTCCCATATAAGACCCACTTTCGGAAACACCCAAAAGGTCTGGCATATCTTTTAATGAATCCAATTATGTGTACTATATGCGGCCATTATTTCATAT
This sequence comes from Protophormia terraenovae, assembly GCA_951394005.1. Classification (NCBI taxonomy): domain Eukaryota; kingdom Metazoa; phylum Arthropoda; class Insecta; order Diptera; family Calliphoridae; genus Protophormia; species Protophormia terraenovae. The sequence goes on from OX596078.1 coordinate 7,984,612, forward strand.
GTATATTTTCTAAAATTAAAAGTACATTGTAACAAATATAGCAATATAGTTTTGCCAAAATATATTGTTATATTTGTTAAATATATATTTTAATTATAGAACATATTTGTGTTATATGTAATTCGCTTCATTAGTTACGTGAAAAATAACTGTTTTAAATTGGTCGTGGCATTTGATCAAGCTCTAATTTCTACAAGTTATGTAGAATTTATTTTTTTAAGCGAAGAACACTAGAGGGCTTCGACCACTGTGCAGTCCTGCCAAAACTATGTGGGAAAAAGTGTATTTGTTAAAAGATTTCAGTATTTTTCTATGTTATGAAGAATTTTTCAGCATGCAATTCTGATTCTTGCAATTTAATTAAAACTTTTTTAAACAATTGGTTTTTAAGAAACTATATGTATATATTTTATCTGTAATAAAATTATATTCCTTAGCTGACATAATTCTTCATAACATAGAAAAAGACTGAAATCAATATGTTTTATAGAACCGAAACTGCGCCTCACACAAAAATTGACAAGCGATTAAAAATTGTATATATCAAGGCTACCCTACTTTAGGCCCCCCTTAGCTGAGGGGTCTGTTGGGTCCCCCTTCCAAACTTAAAATTGTGCACTGCTCTACTACGTCTATACCAAATTACGCAAATCCAACCAGCCGATTAGAAAGTACAAATTTATTTCCATTTATTTCTGCCCACTGTGCAATATAATCAACGATGGGTATTAGTCCGCCAACAACAACGAAACTTTAAAAATGACATCTAAAACATTTGACATAAGACAAATAAACGTTGTTGCTAGCGCCCTTAGATAGCAACATCAGCATTATATTAGTACCGTCATTAGATCGATCAAAAGATGTTAATATGGGCAACCTCTATTCAAACGTGAACATCCCGGCCCCCTTGCAGTACTGCAATAAAAAACATGTGCAATAGCTGCAAAAAAAAATATATATATAAATAAAATAAAACAAAAGATGAAAGCGAAAAATTTAAAAAAGAAATTATATTTAGAAATATATGAAGTTATCGTCTCCATTAGATATTCTTCTGTAACTTTAAATTATATAAAGTGAATGGAAACCAAATTTTACCACATAAAACGATGTACTATCATGACCTATTTATTCACAAATGCCTCATTCTATTGTATTTTAGTAAACCAGTAGGTGTTAAAGCTTGAAACGAACGAGGCCTTTCACTTACTAGACCATTAAACGAACTAGGTCTTCTGATGGAGACTTTGAACGAATGAGGTCCCATGCTCTGTTAGCGTCAGGACGAACAATGTCCTTTGCTGAAACTTGGATCGAACTAGGCTCCTTACTCATTTGGGAGATGGACGAACTAGGTTTTATATTTCTGTCAACGGACTAGGTCAAGAAATGTTATATATATCACCACGTCGTTTGACTTTGCTTTGTACACCAGATATGACCGTGAATTTAGTAGCCTACGAATCCATTTTTAATCCAAAACATTTTGCACGTAAACGAGAGATCATGATACTACAACGAAAATATTATTTAGTGGCAAGAACCACAAGCTTATTAGTCCAGTCCAAAAATTTAATATTTATAAGATAATTCAGTTAAATGAAGGATAAAAGTTGTTAAAAGAAACTTGTTAATCATAAAATAATAAATTAAGTAATTCAGATCTTTTTGGAATATTAATATTTTGAAAATGAAATGAAAACTTTTTATTACCTATATAAAATATCATCCGAAAATCGAGTCTTATTTATTAAAAGTTTGAAATTGTAGTTTTGAGTTTTTAAACAAGCAAGAAATGAGATAAAAAAAATTATCCTGGTAACAAGATAACCCAAGCAACGATTTTAGGAGTTACTGTCAAAATTCAAAAGTTTTTAAATTTTGGTGCAGTCTAAAGTGCATTCTTCAACAAAACTTGTGGTAATATTTTCTGGAATACCTGGAATTTCCGGGACTCGATTTTTCATTCATGTTTCCCGTCCAAACCCAAATGATAGACCGATCTTAATGAAATTTAGTATTGTAGCTTAAAGGAAACTCGACTTATCGTGAAGATTTTTTAGAAATGCGCTTATATTTAATATGTTTGAGTTTTATAGCATTATTTCGGAAGGACATTTATGTGGGAACTAGGTGAAATAAAATAATGATTTCAACCAGTTAATGTTATTCTAAGTCGATTGATATTGGATAAGTAAGTGCTGCAAACATCAGAACAAATCCATAAATTATGGTGGTTTATCAGGTACCGTAATAATTATGAGTTTTAAAATAAAACTCAATAAACAGTTATATATATTTTTGATTCCGGTTAACCGGTTTTTTGCAGAAGTCAATATTTATATCAAAAGACTACATTTCTTTAAAAAAATCAATAATTCTTATAATCAAGTTAAAATTTATGAAATACAAGCGTAAAAGCCTGACAATGTCAGGAAAAATAATATAATAATGAAAATATGCACAAACAAATCCGAAAATTAAAAGAAAAAAAATATGAACAACATTTCAAAATAAAAGAAGTCGTCGTAAATGCGCTTCCTGGCCGAAATACAGAATCAGTTTTTGATATGATTTGGAGAGCAAACAATAAGTATAGCAACTCAAAAGATCTTAATACCAAAACAGACTTTTCGGTACCTGATAGAAACATCTGGCTATGTTAGAATTTGTAGAACAAATAGTTTTATAAGTAAGTCGATTTTTAGTTTCTTACGTCGTCTGGGAGCTTCAGAAAGCTCTGGAGAGGAAACAATGCTTAGGAAAGATATATATAAATCCATATATATAGATCCACGTATTTTCGCTCCCTGATAGAGATTTCAAAATCTGGCTCCGTTAGGATTTGTAGGACGAATAGGGTTATAAGTAAGCCGAATTTTAATTTTTTACGTCTTCTGGGAGCTTTTGAAAGCTCTGGGAAGAGAGAGAAAATTCTTAGAAAAAGACACATAAATCCACTTATATCTGCTCCCTGATAAATTTCAAAATATGGCTCCATTAGGATTTGTTGGACGAAAAGTTTTATAATTAAGCCAAATTTTAATTTTCTACGTCGTTTGGGAGCTTCAGAAAGCTCTGAAAAATGCTAAGCGAATTATATATCTAGATGACTAGAAGATAATTATGTTTCAAAATTGTTGAAAAAAAATCATCTAAATTTTAGTTAGCATAAACAGAATCCATGGCTTAATATGGAAGCCTGTCTCAATTGAAACGATTCTGCAGGTGAAATTTTTTTAACACAACACCTTTAAAAAATAAAGGAAATATTGGATAAAAAAATTAAATTGGGTGTAAAAATATTACAGATATTACAATAGATTAAAAAATTCATACAGGATAATTATTAATTATTTATTTGTTTAATATTACAGAATAAATTCCAATTTAGACTTAAACTATATTTTTAAAACATAAGAAATCAGTCTTTATGAATATTTAAAAAAATTATTCCTAATTTCGACTCAAATATCACTATTTAGTACATGTTTTCTGAAATAAAATGTTATTTTTAAAACCGGTTTTTTGTATTTAAAAAAACCGGTCTATTCGGTTGAGTGCTTTTGGAAAAGACTTCTCCCTTTCCTAAGAATCCACTTTTTTCTGGCGTGTTCTGGATTTTTTACATTACAGCAACAAAACAATGGAGTGGTAATAAAAAAATTGTAAATGCTTGAACCGAAAGAGGCTAATCCATCAAATTGTCCGGAACTCCATGCAATTGAAAAATGTTGGGATTTAGTAAAAAATAATTTAAAGACATTTAAACATCAGCATAAAATGAAACGTACTTTAAAAATGAATGGATTTATTCGAGCAAAAAATTACCCAAACATAGTAAAACATTTTATTGGAAGAATTCTGCAAAATATCAGATATTTCCTTAAACACCAACAGGAAATAATTTATTCTTTTATGTTTAGAACTTGAACATAACAAAAAGATATAATAAAAAAAAAAAAATTCCCCCATTAGTTTTGTATATATCCGATTTTAATCTACATTAACAAATAAAGCTTTTCCAAAGTATCAGACGACATATTATATCTGAAGTCACTCAAAATCAAAATAAACGCGCTATTTACGCTTACATGGATATATATATGGACAATATGTAACACTTCTGCCATCTTATATAAATGAGGATAGGCATACTTTTTGTTCTCCCAAATTGGAGTCATAAAAATAAAAAAAAAAAAAATAAAATAAAAAAAATAATCATAAAATTTAAGAAAAAATGATCGGAATTTTTCAGCAAAAAAAAAGAAATACAAATCAAAAATAAGTTATTTTTTGAGAAAAAATCAAAAATAATTGTTATTTATTGATTTTTTTATAAAAATTAAAAAAATAAAAATTTATTGCATAATTCAAAAGCTCCTCCAAAAAATAATAAAAGTGTTCTACAACATATTTTTAAAACTTTTAGATCATTCTGATTTTTTAGTTTAAAAATTTGTATTAATCGTTATTTACGGTCCTTGATTAAAATTGATATTTTTAAATGAAAATCATTCCGGATTTCGATAGAACCTATGATGATTACATTTCTGTATTTAACACTTTTATCCCGTCGCTCCTTGTATCTGATTTATTTGTTTAAAATTTAAAGAATAATGATTATTTTCTGTCCTTGTGATTTATGTTTTTATACCCATAATCTGAAACTTTTTGAACCGAATATGATTTATGTATATATTTTATTTCAATTTCGCCCCGAGACCATTCTGCTTTCAACAGACAAGCGGACGATCAAACTAGATTATCTTAAAATTTCACGAGGACCCAGAATTTATATACTTAATGGGGTCTTATATGAGTACGTTGGTTGAAAAAAAAAAAAAAAATGTGGACTAGATCGCGTGCCAAACTCGAATCTGCTTTTAGTTTTTTCCCATCTGATCGAGATTTTTTTATGGTCATGTCTAATATTGCGCACTAAATAAGCCGATTACTCTAGTATATTTCACTATAACTCGAGAACGGTATGCACGATTTATATAAATAGTTTAGAAGATATTCCGAAATAAGCATCGGACATTTTTTTTTATTCTAAATTAAATATTTTTTTTTACTAAAATTTCTTTTTAAAAGTGAAGACATCAAAAATTTTTAATATTCAATGTTGCCATTTTAGCACTTTCAGTGCTAGATTTAGCATATGTAAAGGTTAAAATTAGGGTTTATCAAATCGACTTTCGAATAATCGAACAATCGACTTTTTGTTGCAAAAAGTCGAAAAATCGAAATCGACTTTTTGATTTGAAAATTGTCGATAAATCGACTTTCTTAATGCCAAAAGTCGAAAATAATCGAAAAATCTAAAATAGTCGGAAAAAGTCGAAAATAGTCGGAAAAAGGTCGAAAATAGTCGGAAATATGTAGTAGGAAAATGTTTAAAAAATTATTCTATTTAAAAGGAATAGTTTCTTAGCATCTTTTATTTATATATCATCAAACCGTTCGTATAGTAAATACAAGTTAACACCCTAATAATTTACTTATTAATAGTTTCTACCCTAATTTTAATGTATTAAATAACTATTGTGAAATCCAAATGCAACTCAGCATAATTAATGTCTGCGCGTGCTGCAATTGGATCTTTATGCTAAATTAAAGAATTTACTGTCAGCATCTTTTAAATAAATATATTAAAGCGACAAGAGTAAGAATTTAATAAGAATTAATATTATATAATAATATACATATATATATATATAATATAATAAAAATAATAATAAATAATATAAAAAAATATCATAATTGTTTTTAAATTAATTTTTATTAATATTATATTATATAATATTGTGGAACTTAATGATAGTGGAACTATTGTAATTTCTTTATTGGCCAACTGGGCTTTTTAATTACAAATGATTAAAATAAATAAATAAATAAATAAATAAATAAATAAATAAATAAATAAATAAATAAATAAATAAATAAATAAATAAATAAATAAATAAATAAATAAATAAATAAATAAATAAATAAATAAATAAATAAATAAATAAATAAATAAATAAATAAATAAATAAATAAATAAATAAATAAATAAATAAATAAATAAATAAATAAATAAATAAATATTTGAATTCAATTCAATTCTAGGAGTCGCAGAGTGAACATTGAAATTAACTTGTATTATTTTTGTAAGTTGAAGCCGCCCAAGGGACCTGACCTTAAATTTTTTATAGAAAGGAATAATCCTTTCTTAACTTACATATTTTTGTGTGTAACTAGCACTTTCATTGGATAGATTTGTATGTTAATTAATCAATATATTTGATTGCGTTGTATTCATTTTTATTTTTAAAGTTTTTATAAGACAAATAACAAAAAATAGTCAAGAGTCAAAAAAAGTCGAAAATAGTAAAAAAAAAAGTCGAAAATAGTAAAAAAGTCGAAAAATTTACTATTTAAAAAGTCGAAAAGTCGACCTTTTGTTCAAACTATAAAATTCTAGTTAAAATGCATTGATAATTTATTAAAATATAAATGCTAAATGCTTTTTAGTTTTATATTAGTTTTTGATTTTCTGAAAGATTTTCTTAGTAAGTTGGACGCTTTTATTTTTATTTCCCAATATTACAAATAATTCTTAAGAAAAATGCTTATACTTAAGTGGTCATTTTTACTACATTTTACTAGAAACGAGGCAACAAAAATATTATTTTTTCGTTACAAAACAATTTATCATTGTCATTTGCTACTGTAGAACAATTTAGCATAATTTTTTGAACGATTTAACACTTTACCAATTACATCTTCTGGCAACACTGTTAATTTTATCATCTTTATCTCAAAGCTGGTAAAACTACGAGTGAAAAAAGCCACGTATCATCAAATTTGATGCACAAATCTTGATTTCATTCATAGTTAAGTTAAAATACCCATGCATACCTACAGTTAAGTGGAGATACACTAGTGGGCAAAAGATAAAAAAAATTTCGTCTTAAATAATTAAAAAATTAGATCGAATTTAATGTGCTAAACAAGAATCAGCTTTCACTTATTTTCTATTACGTATTGATTTTTTTTTTGCCCACCACTGTATTTCTATTCAATTGTATACATTGGTATTTTTACTTAACTGTGAATAAAATCAAGATTTGTTTATTAATTTTGAAGATACATAATTTATTTTATTCGCAGCATTACCAGCTTTAATATAAAGATTTTTTCATTTATTAAAAGAAATTTTAGTAACAAAAAAATCTAAAATTTTGCATAAAAAAGTATTTTTTTTTTCGAATTTCAAAATAAGTCCGAAACTATTGAGCACATACCAAAATTAAGTTTGGGTCCGCATCTTTTGTTGTATGTTAATCGAACCGTTCTTGAGTTATGAGGAAATATACCAGAGTAATGGAAATATACTTGCTATGGGCGAAATATTGGACATGCCCATAACAAATAATCCAGACCTGATGGAAAAAAAAAAAAAAACTGAAAGCAGATTCGTGTTAAGCACATCAAAATGCATCAAATCCAACTGTTCGTCTTTGGGGAGGATTTTTTTTGTCGACCAGTGTTCTTGGATATATTTAATATTTTATGAAAATATTTAAAAACATATAAATTACAAATTGATGAAAGTTTTCTGCAAGTTTTAATTTATTTAAATATATCCACATGTGTATAAAATATGTATATACTATATATATGTACATATGTATGAACTATTTTTAAATGCATATTTTCTTTTAATAAAATTTTAGGTTTCCCAAACTATTACACGTGGTGGCCCCCGCTCGCAAATTGCTATACCAGCCCAAGGTATGATTGAATTTCGGGATGCTCTAACCGATCTGTTGGAAGAATTTGGCACTTACGATGGCGGGTAAAATTTTGGCTTAAATAATTTTAAACAATATTAAATTATTAATATTTATTTGTTTAGTTTTAAAGGAGATTTACCAGAAGAACGGCATATGAAGGTTGATAATAAAAATTTCTATTTTGATATTGGCCAAAACAACAGAGGCGTATACATGCGAATAAGTGAAGTAAGTTTTATGTTATATTTTTATATTTATATCATTTAATTACAAACGCACTTAAAAACGACTTAATATTATTTGAAAATTTTATTTAATGGACATTTGGGTGTTCCAAAAACATTTTTTGCATGCTACATATAAACGTGCCTAAAATTATAAAAAAGGACATCACATAACATCTTGGCAAAATGGAATAGTATGTTAAACGGTTATTTATTTATATATGAATGTTGATGATCCCAAAACCAACATCAAATTTTTTTCTAACAATTTTAACGATATTTACATCAAACGAAAAATTAATATTACCATATTTTGTAATTTTTTGATAATTACTAACAAGTTTCCAATAAAATGTCCGTTCTTTCGTTCACGTTTTTTGGAAAAATTGCGAAACACAGGTTTACCTATTTTATTTTAGCTATCGTTTGATATATTAACATTAAAGACAATACTTATTTGAAGATTTCTTCAGGAATCATCAACATAAATGCCCGTGTATAAATGATGTCTCACTCTTTTATTACTTTAAGTACGTTTAATTGTATGAAGTTCTTTAGTTTTTCCCTATAATAATCCTAATAAACATACACATGTACGTAAATTTCGTTTATTAGATTTCTTTTACATTTTTAACAAAGCAGAAAAATGAAAATTTGTTATCATAAGAAATGTTTCTTCAAGGTGTATGTAATGATAAATAAAATTGGAGAAATTTTTTTGGTTTGGTTTGGTTTTAAAGAAAATTACATAGTACTACTTACAGTAAAATTTTGCTTCCAAAAAAATTTTAAAATAGATGGCGGCTAACGCTGTATTTATACAAAAATGTTATGGAATGTTCTCCCACAGTTATTGCAAATTTCAAAAAATATAATACAAACCAGTAAACACGAACTCGCAAGTAAAAAAATATTCCAAGTGACTGTACGCGCACAAAGCGAATGGTGAACTCAAACCCATTTGTGATGTCCACTAAGGTAAAACAGGAGTTGAAAGTGAATGCGTCAACTATTCTTTGACATCTCCAAAAACAAAATCTGTAAGAAAGATGTCCAGGAAAGGTCCCATTACTAAACTACAGGCAGGTGCGCAATCGCCTTAATTTCACTGAGTTCAATGTAGTTCTTTTTGGTACATATGGGATGCATGGGACAATATTTTATGTGTGGGAACAATTTAACAAATAAGTAATATAACCCAAATTTCGTTAAGATATCTTTACTAAAAAAAATTTTATTAGAGCAGTGCTGCGCACACACAGCAGCAAAAAAACTTGATTTATATTGACATTAATGAGAGAGCAGCAGTCGAACGAAGTAGTTTATAGTGTACGTGTGAAGCAGCGTTGCGTAAGCAGCATTTATAGTCTAAACTCGCGAGTCAGAAAATTTGAAAATTGCGCATCTCTGTATTATAGATAAAATATTTATAATTTCTCAAAAAAAATAAAAAAATATTTCAACTGCAAAAATCATAAAAAGTATAAATATCTGTTTTATCTAAATTACATTGCTTAGCTGACATAATTCTTTAGACAAAAATTGAAATCAATATCTTTTATAGAACCGAAACTTTAATAAGTCAATTGAAATAAAATTGAAAATAAATTCGCGACCCGATGCATAAAATAAAAACATTTTTCAAATTATATTGACATATATGTTTTTAGAAAGGTAACCAGTGTTGCCAGGGGTAGTTTGAATAAAGTTACAGTTTTTTTTAATCAAAAAAGTTACATTTTTGGTTATAAAGTTACATTTTGCATTTCTCTTAATAAATTGTAAATAAATGTAGACGTGTGATATAATAATAAACAAATTCTATATTTTTGAGAAAAAAATTCAAAAATACTTGTATATCTTGCTTAAAATGTTTGAATGTTTTGTATTCAACTAGTTAAAAAAAATCGAAATTTTCTTATCTCACAAATTTTTAAATGAAAGTACGAAAATTCCTATATCAACATAAAACAGCATCAGATCGCCTTGTTATCGAGGGGCGCGCATTGACAACATTCCGTGAAACTTTCTCGCCGATAAAACTTTTTAAATAAGAAAATGAATTTAATAAGTATTTTTATGTGAAATTAGGGCCATCTGTAGTTATTTCTTTAATTTCAAATATTTTGATGATTTTTTGTGACGATCTGCAATCTCTACATAAAAATATAATAATGTAATATTTTACACAATAGGGATGACAAAGTTGTCAAGTCGAACCTTAAAAGTACAATGACAAATTTGGCGCATTTAAAATTTCCTCCAGTTTTAGTTCTTAATAGATTTTTTACGTAAAATTATGTTATTTGAAACAAAATTTCAAGATAAATAAATGCCTACTGGTTTAAAAAGGTTCCGATTAGTTAGGATTTATCAGTATGATTATTCTTGATTGATTACTAAGTCTCAGGTTTAAAAAATATAAATAACGATGGAGGCTCACAGACTCCTAAATATTCAGCAAAAACTTGAATTCATAAGGAGTGCGATCGAAAAAATCTTAACATATAAAATTCAATAATTTGGAAACGGTTGATCTTAGAGTTTTGGTTGTTTTTTTTTTTTATTTAATTGATATTATACTACAGATCATAGAAAAATATAACTTTTATACTTCTGCCCACTACTTATGAAATCGTAGACCTTTTTTAATAACCTTTCCTTTATAGATGTGATAGTTGCTTCAGTCACTTTTTTGAAACAGTCTGTCCATCTTCTTTAAAAATCTTTGATATTTTAAGACACATCTTTTGTCCTCTTCGATTCTCTTTTCACAAAATTGAAATATCTCTTCACTGGTCTTAGCTCCAAACAATTTAGAGGATTGACCTCTCTTGATGCAAAAACTTTGTTATTGCTTTGGTACCACACCAGAGCTTTCTTGCATAGTGAAATGATACCAAATCAAGCCAAAAATTAGTGGACACAATGTGCTCTCTTATCAAAGGAAAACGATTTTGTTGCAAACATTCTTTGATGTATTTTTCGGTATTTATAGAGCCCACTGTAACAAATGATTTGCTTCTTTTGCCGCAACTGCATAAATCCTGCCACACCACGAATTCTTTAGGAAATTTCTTCAGCTTTTCAGTCCTAAACTTATCTTCAACATATCTTCGAGCATTAGCAATATAAAAATTTTGACACGGAAGCCGTGAAGAATCTGCCAGTACATACAGTTAGGGACAAAACTATTTGTACACCCATGCATTTCGTATATCTTCAATAATTTATAAAGAATAAAAAATTATTATATGTAGTTTTAATTCAGGTCCATTTTTATTGAATTATTTGATAAAAAATAAATTAATATATAACACATTGTTAAAAAAAAGTACAATTTAAGTAAAAATCTTTGGGACAAGAGTATTTGTACATCAGTACTTTGTACAATTATTTGTACGTTGGACTCTTGTATGATGATTTTTTTAAATACCGTTATATTTTTTTCGTTAATCGAGTTTTATTTTACAAAATAAGAAGTTGGTTTTAACGTTTTGAATAATAAGCACATCAAAAATGGGAAAGCGAAAAGAGTTGAGTTTGGATATTAAAAATTTAATTATTGATGAACATAAAAAAGGAAAATCTCTCCGGAATATAAATAATTTAGTAAATTTGCAACATTCCACAGTACAATACATTGTAAGCAAGTATAAAAACAGCGGATCTGTTGAAAATGTGCGTGAAGGTATAAGAAATATATGAGGTGTACAAATAGTTTTGTCCCTAACTGTATGTTTCCTAGTTCTTTATACAACATGATTATTTTTGTACTAAATTTGATTTTAATTTCAAAGCCCTATCCTTGGCTTCCAAATTTTTGTAGCATTACAGTCTGGAACTTTTTGCACATTATATGCTCTTAACTCCGCATTAGCTTTAACTTTTCGGACCAAATAGTCAGAGCATTGAGCTAACCAAGCTTCTTTTCAATATGTTTTCAAATTTTTTGGCCTTCCCAATATCTTGTAGACCTTTTTTCTTACCTATCAATGGTCGACTTCTCTTGATACGGTTTAATAACCTTGGAAACAGTTTGACAGCAGACATTTAATTCTGTGGCCAATTATTTGTAGGACCTATTTGGATTTTTTTTTAAATTTTTTAATAATTTATAGAACGTACATCATTTTCGCAACTCATTTTGATCAAACTCACAACAAATCAACATGGCTGTCATTAAAAATAATAACTGACATATTTTTAAATGACAACTAGATCAAAATAAAATTTAAAAAAGTTATGAGACAAAACGTGTGTTAAGATTTTTTTCGATCGCACTCCTTAATATCATCCAACAGTTACTAACATTAAATCACTAAGAGAGTGGTTTATATGAGAAAGTTTTATATAAATGGTTGAGATAATTTGTAGAGAAAAAAACAGTTAACATATTTTTAACATATTGTTTTTTGATAAACGTTAGCCTGTAACATTTTTTACTATAATTTAAATTTATTTTTTAACTTATTTTTCTGTTTTTTTTTTTTATTATTTCTAGGTAAAGTCAAACTTTCGCACTGCTATAACGGTTCCGGAAAAGTGCTGGACACGTTTTCGTGATATATTCAATGATTATTGTGAAAAAATGAAAAAATCGTCCGAATCACCGTCGTCTATCACTGCCGATAATAGTATAATGCAGCAACAACAACAGCAGCAAGAACAACCACAGACAACATCTAATAATAACGCATCTAAATAAAATGAGAGAGGGTGTACAACATAAGAGATTATGTTTATATTATAGAGAAAATAGGTATTAGGACACAGTTAAAAGTAAACCGTTTTTATTAATGTTATGTATGCATAGTTAAATTATTTCAACGCAAATACTATTTCTGCATTTTGCACTTAATTACAAAAACACACACGAAAAAGAGATAATAATGTTTAAACATTTAAAAAGATGTTGCACGTGATTAATTTTTAGCTACAAAATATTTTATTTTTTGGGACTTCAAATTAAATGTTGCTACGCGTCTTTAATATTTGTTCGTAATAAATTAATTTTATTTAAAGTCGATTCAAAATATATTGCGAGTGCAGGAGTGTACATTTAAGAATATTTACGTATTTTAATTTCTTCACTTTTTCACTCAGTGTATAAGCAAAAAGAAGAACGGCGGCGACGTTTTTAACATATTTTAAGTAACTTATCGCTCAATATTATAAATGAATCTGAAATGAAGTACTTTTTTATATAAAATGAAAAAAATTCCAAGTGACTTTTTAATAATTTTACACAAAAAGTTAAAAACTAGTAAAATTAATATTGTTTTTGATTTAAGTGCACATACATATATTCCATGTTAAAAAAAAAAAAAATCTGACGAACCTCATTTGAATACTTACAAAATTCTGAATATCCAGTAAAAGGAAAAGATAAGTAAACAGTGTAAATAACCGTCAACAGTTTCTTGTTATTGTATTTCTACACTATCAAGTAGTTCTTTTTAATATATGTATGTATATATTTTTATAACCATTTGTTAAAATTAATTAAAATTTCATTTTTTTAATATAAATATTTACTGTGATTAATCTATGTCTTACTTCTTTTTTAAATTAAACCATATATGTATTTAATACATTGTTAGATAAGTATGATCAAAGCGATGTAATTGTAAAGGGAAAGCAATGAAAATTGAACATAGTCAAATATTTTGGCATATTTTGTATAATAAACATGAAAATAAACGAATAGAATTTATTTCCTTTGAGCGGCAGGTTACTTAAAATGGATCCTGTGACATGAATTTGAACTGTCATGGTTGTGTTTTTATGCATAAGGTACTACTATAATAACACGTTGCTACAAATAAAAAAATTGGAATTTAGCATGCCGTTTGTAAGTATGGGTGAGTAAATTATTGCACCATTAAAAAAACGATTTCTCGGTTTTAAAAATTTTTATATCGAATACTGTTATGCAGTTTGAGTTTTTTGAACGGCATTAAAGTGAAAAGAAATTATCCTTTTTAAAAAGTATATAAATTATGTTTATATTAAGGACACGAACTAATTTTTTTAACAGTAATTTTTACCACAACTTTGTTCTTATTTCATTAGAAGTAAAATGATCTATCGCTTAGTATCGTAAATTCGATTAAAATTGGAGAACATATGATTTTCTCAAAGTTGTAAAACTCATAAAAACTTTTAATTTTACTTGTTTTCAAATGGTATTATGTTGTTGCTATTATTCTGCATCAAAATACATATACCAAAAAAAAAAAACTTATTATTGAAGTAGTTCAAAGGGATGTAATATATTCATGATTTCTTTAGAACTTATGCATTCAAATGCAATCTTAATTAACTTGTTTAAACATAACATATTTACTTATTATCGCCTATGTGATGGAAATCACACGATTGTCATTTCACATGCGTTTTGAAAATCGCCAAATTTATTTCAGCATGTGCTGCAGCTCACGCGTTTTACTTGTTCGATTTCTCTCAATTTGATCAGCTGTTTCTATTAAATCACTTATGTATGAGAAAACAAATAAGAAAGAGAATAATGGATTAAATTTTAAATTTCATATTTTTGCTTAAAATTGGCAGAAAATATTACTATTTTTTTTTCTAAATGAAAAGAAAGCATATTAAATTTTATTTGTACGCCATATTTATTGTTTTTTGAAGCCATGTTTAAGCAAAATAGACAACTTCACTTTGGTATAAGCATGCGATTTGAAATCGCCTATTTTCTTGTGATTGTGAACCACATCACACCTATTATGCGATTTGACATCGTAATCGCCAATTTTATGCGATTCTCATCACATAGCCGTATGTGAACTCATGAAAACAACGTCAATACATGCATTCAACTCTAGTTTTGGAAATTGACTTTAACCCGATTGTACTTGTAAATTATTTAAAATTATGCATTATTCATACTCAAATTACAAATAAGTGCTATTTATGTGTTTATAAATCTTATGATAAAATCTACAGTTAAATTTATGCCCAATATAATCTTTTGGTTTATAAATGTGCATGTATTAATATCCTCACCATTGAAAAAAACGTAGTCGATTCATCAAACTTTCATTGGTTTTAAGCACTCATTTTAATAGCGGGTTGTTTCTCTAAAAATAACCCTTGCACTCCAGTGTTAAAATCATGCATGTTCCACCTAAAAATTAACCAGTGCAACATCATGTGAACTCATTCATTCACTACTTCTTTCGCATGTTTTTTTGCTGGGTATGCTAAAATGCTAAGAAAAATTAAGTTAAAAATTTCTAAAAATACATATGTTTTACAATTCTAGTCCGATTTTATTAAGTGATAGCTCATTTTATTCTCTATAAAATATTGTATTATGAAAAAATAAGAACAAAATACAAGTATAACATAAAAAAAATTAACTTATGTCCTTAATAACTTACCCAATTTTTAAACGACATTAGATTTTTTCATTCTAATGCCGTTTAAAAACTTAAATTGCATAACAGGTATTCGAGATAAACAATTTTAGAACCGTGAAACCTTTTTTTTTTTTTTTTTTTGGAATTTACTACCGATTTTGCGGAGTTATGGTGTAATAATCTACTCATCCATACCTAAAAACTGCACTATGTTACATTCCAAGTGTTATTCTATTGTAACACTGTGTAATTTTTTGAATTTGGTGATTTTTCTTCCCAAATTTAGTAATGTAATAATAAGTGTTAAATAAAATTTGCCAAATTCAAGATATCCTAAATCTTTTAACAGACTAATATTCGAGTCTCAAGGAAAAGAGGCACTTAATTAAGGGAAGGATAATAGCTATATATGCATTGTAGATACTTTGAATACTGTTGTAGATACTGTTCGATTACTCGTGAAATAAAATGCAAAACTATTAATTTAAAATGAGTTGACTTTCAGTGTTTAACACTGTGCCTAAAAATTGCAAAAAGTTTGTAAACTTTGGAGGTGTACGAGCATATGCTTCTAAAATATGTATATTCTCCCTACTTAAAAAATAGAACTAAGTGAATAATTTGCACTTTTTTTTTTATTTTGGAAATACTTCTGAAAATTAAACAAAAAAAATTATAAGAAAATTATATTTTCCCCAATTTTAAAGTATTTTTTTTATTAACTTTTAACGAAGTTGATAAAAGATGCTATGAAGAAAAAACATCCGACCAATGACAACCATTAGTAGAAATTACTATTTCTTCAGCACTTAATAATTTCCTAATTACAACACTGTGTAAAAATCACTGACGGTACTGACATTTCGATATTTTCAACATCCCAAGTTGCATATAAATATTGGATTTCTGTATTTTTAATTGTTATATGTAATGTGCTTGTTAATTAAAATTCTAAACAAATGAAAATAAATCATGTTAGTAAAAATGGTTAAATATTTACAAGAAAATCATATTTACCATCACTTTAAAATTATCTTTAATGATTCTATAAAACCAATAAAAAATAAAATAAAAAAAATGGAATAAATCAATACAACTTTTCAAATAATGTGTAGTACAACAAAAAGATCTTATTTAATTTTCATCATTCGTTATAAAATTTAAACAAATTGAGAATATTATAATATAATGTTGTTATACATACATATATCGTTAGCTAAAATGCAATAAAACTAAAGTTCTTATATGTTTGCTGGAACAGGAATATTGGAGCTTAAATAAACAATATAGATTCCTAAAATGACTTTTTTATAAAAATTAAAATTTTTGTTGATGATTTTCTTACAAATTTAATAAATCTATATTTTATTTAATTAAGACCATTTACAATTTAGGCAACGATAACAAAAAATAAATAAGTTTTTTTTTTAAGAATCTAGAAAAAGTATTGTCCAGATATTAGCCAAGCAAGGAATTTGTGCAAACTTAAGTTGGTGGCTAAAGGAAACACAGATACATATGTACATTAGTGTGGCCCCAAAATGAAAAGTATCGATGTATGCAGCTCAAATGAAAATTTACTTTATTCTAAGATATCGTTTCTCAAAATGTTCATCCTGACATTATCTTTTCGTGAGCTGGAACAAAAAGGAAAAATGTCCTTTTTTCGGGTTTTTCGGATTTTTTAATATTTTTGCCAAAGGAATAATATAAAAATTTAAAGACGTAACAAAATTATAGGACCAGGTACAAATAAGTCCCAAATGTAGCAATTTTTCACAAAAGTTTTGGATATTTTAATTTTTTACACATAAATGTTTAAAAAAGTAGTACCAAAATTATACAATATAATCCTCTAACAGTTACATTGAAACGTTTTTTTCCGTTTTTTTTTTTAATGAACGTTTTTTGTGATTTATTCGAATTTTTTCGAAACATATTTTCTTATATATCAGATATATCGTAAAAAAACTTTGTGATTTATTCGAATTTTTCGAAACATATTTTCCTATATATCAGATATATCGTTTATACGCACCTTTTACTCGCAATTAAAAGTATTGTGATATGAAATTTTTGCGTATAAACGGTGAGTTAATATTATATTTGCGAGTTAGTAAATCACGAAAACTTAACGTGATAAGTTGAGCTATTTGCAAATAAAGCTTACGGCGTTGCCACTTCATTTTCATCGAAAATTCGATGAACGATTTGTATTTGACAAATAAGGAAATATATTTATGCAATTTGCGTATAAACAGTGAGTTTTTTATTTGCAAGTTATTTTTATTTTCAATAATCATGCGTATAAACGTAATAAGAGATGCGCAATTTGCTAATTTCCTATTTCGCGAGTTTAGACTACAAATGCTGCTTACGCAACGTTGCTTCACACGTACACTTTAAACTACTTCGTTGGACTACTGCTCTCTCATCAATTTTGTTAAAGCAAATCAAGTCAATTGTATTTTAGCTCTTGTTGAAGCAGGACCTCACTATGCAACTTAAAAAAATACATTAAGCAGAATATTTAATAAAGAAAATGGGAAACTGATTTATTTTTTATTCATTTAATATTTGAACAAAAATTACTAGAAAACCAATTTTCTTAAGAAAATATAAAGTCAATAACAAAAATTATCAGGGACAGAAAATAATCATTATTCTTGAAATTTTAAACAAAAAAATCAGATACAAGGAACAACCGGATAAAAGCGTTAAATACAGAAATGTAATCTTCAAAACAGGTTCTATCGGAATCCGGAATGATTTTTATTTAAAAATTTTTATGAAAAAAATCAATATTAATGATTATTTTTGATTTTTATTTTTTCGCTCAACTTATAATCATTATTTTTTGATTTTTATTTTTTTGATCAACTTTTAATGATTATTTTTGATTTTTACTTTTTTTGCTCACAATATAAAACTTAACATGAGAAATTAAACTATTACGTAATTTTTTAATAAAAAAGATTTCTCATCGTAAATTAGATTTATTTACTAAAAGGCAAGTGCGATGATATATTTTTCATCAGATTTTTAAAAAAATATCAATTTTTTTTATAAAAATCGAATTTTTTTTCTACAATTTATTTTTTTTTTTTTATTAAAAATAAAATTATTTGCAATAAATCAAAGTTTTTACTTAAAAAAAAATTTACTAGATAAATGTTTAATTTCTCATGTTAAGTTTTATGTTGTGAGCAAAAAATTTAAAAATCAAAAATAATCATTATGTGTTGAGTAAAAAAATAAAAATCAAAAATAATCATTAAAAGTTGAGCGAAAAATTAAAAGTCAAAAAATAATAATTATTTGTTGATTTTTATTTTAAAACTCATAATCATTACGGTCCTTGAAAATTATGGTTAACATATTTATATATTGTTTGGGCGTTTACTTTATACAATTTATAAGCATATTAGTGCTGTACAAGTATTGAATATTAGTATCGAATACCGAGTATTTGCAAACTTTTTTTGGGTAGTCAATACTCTAAAATAGTTAATTAATACTTTCAGAGTTTAATTTTTTAATGATATCATTAAAAATATATCGGCTAAAATACAACTCTGTATAAAGGTACAAGTAAGTTTTTAAATAAATGAAAATAATTTTATTGATTTTTGTTGAAGTTGAATTTAAAGTTGTTTTTATGAATATTGTGTTATGTATAAACAATTTTACAAAATTTCATAATAATTGCTTAAATATATATATATATATATATATATATATATATATATATATATATATATATATATATATATATATATATATATAGATTTTTTTTTTTAATTTTAAATAAAAGAACATTTATTAAAAATTAGATTTCAAGTTAAAAAATTCGTTAAGTATCGAGTACCCAAATGAAAAAGTATCGAGTATTCAAAAGTAGTAGAATTTGCCAGCACTAATGCATATATAAGTTTCCATACAAGGAGAAATAAAATTAGTTCACCATAAAAATACGCGTATTTTTGTAAGCTTTTTACTGATATATAACACTTTATACTTTTATATAACTGCTTAAGGATTATATTGTATAATTTTTGTCTTATTTCTTTAAATATTTATGTGTAAAAAATTCAAGTTTCCAAATTTTTTGTTGAAAATTGCAAAATTTTGGACTTATTTGTATCTGGTCCTAAATTTATACAACGTCAGTAAATGCGCGTTCCAAACGCCTTTCTTGTGATACCAAATTTGCATATTGTTTCTTTGGCAGAAATATGAAAAAATTCGAAAAACCCGAAAAAATTAACTATTTTAATTTTGATCCAGCTCTCGAGAGGATAATGTCAGGACCAAAATTTTGAGAAACGGTATCTTAGAATGAAGTAAGTTTTCATTTGAACTGGGAACATAGATACATTATTTTCTCTCCATACAAACGGCGCCACCATAATGTACATAAATCGAATACTACTTTGCGTGCTTTTAATAACCTTTACATTTTTCTTACAAATTTAAACAACGTTGTTTAAAAGGAGTTTTTTTAATTTTAGTTTTTTAGCATTATTTTTAATAACTAAATGTTACTAAAAAAATTAAAAAAAAGTTTTGTACATATGTATGAATAATACAAATTATTTAAAATTGGGCTGGAATCAGTGAACTATGAATAGTACAAAACTGTCAAAATAACGATAAGCACTAATTGTTTTGGGTCAAAAATGTAATAGGCATGTATTGTATATTTTTGGCTTTAATCTGGCATATGCATATATATTTTCATGTTTGTAATTAGTTTTTTTTTTTTTTTTTCAAAAATAATGAAATATGCTATTTACTCTCTTGCAAACGCAATTTTTAAATCATTAAATGTTATTACAATAAATTGTATTGTAATAAAGATTAAATAAAATGTACATTTCAGATAAGTGGTATTTAGAGTATTGTTGTAAAACGCAGTTGATAACCATAGAATAAGTTATTTTTATTATTTGTTTCAATGAAGTTCTAAAAATTGTTAATCAAAAGTTTTACCTGATATATTACACATATAGATATGCCATGGGATATCAATAAAATGTGATATCATTGATTATTTATTTTTTTAAATACAAGTACATATAAAATAATGGGTAAAGTATATACATAGCAACATCTTTTTGAACAAGTTTATCCATGTGTGTGTGTAATATGTTTCACAAATATAGCCGGAAAAAAAATCAATCCTAACAAAATTTATTCACAATCAATTTCTGTTTATGTATTATAATAAAAGAGAGAAAATAAAATATGTTAGTAGTAATTGTTATCCTATTTCTTTTTAAGCCAATGTCTGTTAACTTAAGGTAACCATCCATTTACAATATTATTGCAATTTTATTTGTTGGTACTACGATAAATTGAGGAATGCTTTAATTCTAAATATGGTGCAATCTCTACAATGCAAAATGTATAAACATCTGAGTAAAAAAATTCATTGCCAAATAATGAAAGAGTAAAAATGTTAAAATAATTATAACTATTACAGTATTTACGCTTTAACAACATAACTCATTACTTTAACAATGTGATGTTATTGGAGGCAACTAGTTATACATTCGTTAAAGTAGTATCTTAAATAACACTGGTCTGCAAACACAACCATACTTTTATTGCGCATCAGTCATATTATTGAAGTTTTTAGTGTCATACATTTTTAACTAGTGCAATCAACTCTGCTAATTATTTAAGTAAATTCAAATCACGAATCAAATCATTCAGTTCAGTTAATGAAAATAAATCAAGGGCAATGAAAATACTTTCCTCTGAGCGAGCATATAATATCCATAAACATTAAATAATGCTTGAAAACATCTTTGTAGTGCCTTTTTTATATATCTACGCGATCTAGAATAAAATCGAATCATTATAATATGATTAAAATTATCATTTTGGTGGCGCCAATATCAAAAAGTCGTTATGACAGCAATATTGCTAAAACCGGATAAGTAGAAGCATTCTTGAGAAACGTAACCATATTCATATGAAATATTTCGTCTTTCAGTTTTAAATCTTTTAATATTAAGTTAGAGGAAAATCTTGATGACTGTCATGACATTAAAAATAATCTAAAAATGATAGAAAAAAACTAATAACAGATTCTTATTTAGCACATCAAAGTCTTCATATTCCACCTGTTTTTGTTAAAAGGAGGATTTCTTGGCAGACCAGAGTAATTGATAAATCTTATGTTACTATCAAGTTATCGCTGGGATAATCGAAGTAAGCAATTGCATTATTAATTTAAAAAATGTTTATAAACATTGATTCATAATAATTTTTAAGAATAAAATGTCAAATCCCAAATAAGGTCTACATTCAATTTTTCAATTTTATTGTAGGAACATTATCGGAAGTTGTCCATTAATGTTGCAAATGGATGGCCATCTTTACATACACATTACATACAATATACATTTTATGTATGGTACAGATATGTTACTTGAAGTCATTATCCTTCATTTGACAACTCTGTGACCAATGACATTTTTAAATAAATACTTTTATATACAATCTATTTACAAAAAAAAAAAAAAAGAAAAAAAGAAAAATTGTTCATGTCATTCAATTATTTCTCATTAGACAATAATTGTTCTGTCGGTAATATGTATGTAATAATTGAGAGGAATGCATAGTAGTGCTGTATAGTGTATGTATACATTTGTTTCAACCTTATTAAATAAACAAAAAAAAAAAAATTGTGTGTACAAAATTAATGTATAATGTTTGATATTTATTCAAATTCGAGGTTTGATGCTCTGAAGGTAATAACAAGTAGTTAATGAAATATTGGCACAAATACATCTAAATTGATTTAAGTATCATAAATACACACAGTTATGTACAAAATAATAGAACCACCGAATGCTTTAACATAAGAGTATATAGATCAGTGGCTCAATTTTGTAATTACTTACATATGTATATATGGTAGAAAATCCAAATAAAATAAAAGTTGCTCATCTGGCTTAAATGAGATGAGTAGGTTAAAACTGTATGTTTTTGTTTAATAAGTTCGGTTTTAAGCTGATGATACACCCTGTTTTTCATATGTATTGGCAAGGGTAGCTATGAAAAAGGTTTCTGTCTTTTATTAAAAAAGATACTTTTTATAAAATGAAAAGCTGCATTTTTTAACAAAAAAGTCATGCAGTGGTAGACAATCGTTTGTACGTATCACTATTTTTGTTTTAAAACGCCTTTTATTTCTGTTATAACAAAAAATTTAATTTGAAAGCAAGGCACTAAATGGATAATCTATTATATGTATATGTTTAAATAAATTAAATTTTTTCATGGGAAAATTAGAAATAAATTCTTTAGTCATTCTAAAATAATGGGGTCCTCATTTATATCAAACTGAATGAAATCTAATTGATACTTTAAGAAAAAGGTTATTGATTTTATATCGTTAGATCAAGAGGAAATTTTGATGGATGAAACCTCATTTTTCGAGTTAATAACAAAAATTAACTCAAATATATAAACCGAACTCTTAAAAGTCGCTTTATTGTCTCAGGTTGACGAATATCCGCATAATGAATATGTATGTATGTTTTTCAGGAAGATATTTTGCAATACACGTTTCAAGGCCTAGACTGGTTTTCAGAAAAAAATATTCTATTACTCCAATGAACGTCGTGCAGTCCAGTTTGCAATACAATGAAAGTATAAGGACATATTACGCAAAAAATTAAAAGTTTAAACATGTTTGATTAATGGTACATTTTTTCCCTTTCTTAATATATAAAAAATTTCCACAGAATAAAGGTATTTTTTCTTTTATTTATAATACAGTAAGCGAAATGTAAGTAATTGGTGCGAAATGTTTTAAAATATTTTAGGTTGGTCATTAATTTTTTTTTTTTTTTTAGGTTAGTTTTGAATAATGTGGAGAAAGGACAAATAAAAGTTTTAAAAAGCAATGGCCTATTCAATAGGAAAATAGCACGTTAAATCAATTGATCCGATAAGGTAGTTAGAAATTATTTAATGTTAGGAGAAAAATATAGAGTTTTATCTGCAAAAATAAATGAAACACAAATGTAAAAACGTAAATGTAAACGGACCGTAAGGTGGATGGTAACTTAAAAAACGTAAATGTATCATATGTTTTAAAATGTAAACAGAAAACATTTGTTTATTTTGTATTATGAGAAAATGGGGTTTCCATGCAAAGTATCGCATGGAATCAACTGTGCGCAAAATAATTATAGAAACCTGTGATGCCTTATGGTCACTTGCTTCACAAATTGTTAGTGAACCGACTATGGAACAATACAAAGAAATTTAAAGAGACTTCTTTGAATTATGGAATATTCCGAATTGTGTGGGCGCAATTGACGGCAAACACATAATTATAAAAAATATTTTAATATTGTTTTAATGGCGGTGTGCGATGCCAAGTACACATTTACTGCTATTAGCGTTGGCGGGTATGGAAGCCAAAGTGATGGCGGTAAGTTACATTATGAACAAAACCAACAATGTTATACATATGCTATATTCATTCAGGAATATTTCGTTTATGAACGTTCGGTGAAGACATTGTAAATGTTAAAATTCCAGTACCTCAAAACAAGCCTTTATCGCCATTTTTTTGTTGGTGATGCCGCTATCCCGTTACGTTCTAACTTAATGCGTCCATATGCTGGAACAAATTTGGAACGTAAAAAAAATGTTTTTAACTATAGTATCTTGCGGGCACGTAGCACGTTGAGTTGAACAGTACTCAAAACGAGGATTAATTAAACAAATAAAGTGTGGATATTGAAATAAATTTTTATATCGAGTAATAGAAAACAAACTGACTTATCATAATCTGTAAAATTTATTGTTCTGTGTTGTTTACTTTTTTTTTGATACACTTTCTCAAAGTCGAATAATTTTTAATAAATAATATTATAGTAGCAAAAGTAAAAATTTCAAGTGGGATTCTTGTTAGTTTTTATAAAACGATAATAGTTTTTTTAAACAGGTGGATTAAGTTCACATAGTGGACTATATTGTAAAATAAAATTTATTCAGATATATGTTGTATAATTATTTTTAATAATTTTGCAAAAATTACCCTAAAAATGGGGTATTTTAGAGATATATGTAGACTTTTAAAGAGCTATTGGGTACAATTGGGTAAACATTTTTATATAGTGATAAAATATAAAATCTTAACTTGTGCAATAAAGAATAACATTTTGCAAATATTTGCTAAAACGAAAAATATTAAATTTTTGATATTAAAATAAACCAGTTGAAATTATGCAAAAACCACAATATATTACACTACCAGATGAATCACAGGAAGTTCAAAATAAAGATTTTAAACAACTACAGCCATTAAAACTGTAATAAAAACATTTTTACTAAATTTCTCGTAAGTTTGGGTCTGTCAGTTGCCTAAAATATATCTTAAATGAAACAAATCGCAATTTCTTGATTTTCTGCATTATTTTTTTCGTTCACTATAAAAATTGCATTAATTTTTAATATTTTCCATAACATTAACTCTGCTATAAAACGCATTTGTCTGTTTTTTCTTAAAATTATCTTAATAATCAGCATACTTCAATTTAAAAGTCGAAATAAAGCCCATTTTCCCTGAAAAATAAAAGTAGCCATAACAGTTTAAAAAAAATTGTTTTCCAAGATATTTTTATTTTTAATTGTAGCATTTTACGTATTTATAAATATTCATTAATAAAAATATATATATTTTTTTAAATTAAAGCTTCCACGAATTAATCCCCTTTTTCGCTATGGTTCAACCCACAGCGAATTTATTTTTATAATTATTGAATTTATGAATTAACCAATAATTATTAAATTTCTCAAAATTTAATAAAAAACAAAAACTAAAACATTTTTTTAATAATTGTGCAACTTGTGAAATGTTGGAGACATTTAAATAAAACTTCAACAGAGGGTAGACCTCAAAAGTAAGTCATCTGGGTATGCAATTTTGTTTAAAAATTCATATAAAAAACATAAAAAAACTAGGACTAGGAATACGTCATTTTTACTTTCATTACATAAATTAAATACCCAAGGTCATTAACTTTGGAGGTCTATCCTCTACCCCCGTGAACCACTCGGAATCTGTGCTCAAGGTGAAGTTTTATTTAGATGACCCCAACGGTTATTTAAAAATGTTTGCAGGTTCCAAAATAATATATGAAAATTAACTATTCTGGATCAATTTGTATTTCCATTACAACTGCAGTTACTTTTTGTATGGCTTTTAGTTGTTTCGTTGGACTCATTGTCGCTACAATACCCATTATCATTTTACCAAAACCTGCGATGGTCTTACTGTGTTGACTAGAGTTTTCTTCGTTGTTTTCGCATACTCTTTTAAAAGCAGCCACGGCTTCACCAAACAAAATGTCAATATTGCAAATATCAGATTTTTTTTTTTTTTTTGTTAAATTTGTAAAAACATTTGTCTTTTTCGGATTTGGTGAAGATCCTGCATCAAATGAAGCTGCATTTGTTTGCGACTCTTGTAGCGACAACGAGTCGGATGGGGATGATGGAAGAGATGGTGACGACGAACAGTGCTTTGTCCCATAGACAAAAATCAAAATAAAAACATTTTTCAAATTGAGTTGAAATATACGTTTTTAAAAAAGCCACAATATAAATCACACAATTTAAAAAGATTTTTTTGAATACAGTTATTTTTGTGCCTACTAGAGGGCGCTAAAGTCGGAGAATTTAAAGCCAATATTAATGAACCAAAAAGATGGTTTTAAACAGTTTTAAGAAAAAAATCGTCAAAAATTAATTTTTTGATGAAATGTGTCCAACTTTTGTTTTTTTAATACCTCAGAATTTTGGTAAATTAAAATGATTATCATTTTTTAAATATAGTGTTTCGAATGTATAAATATGATTGCTCAAATTCACACCTATTTTTTACACAAAACCTGAAAATTCCTTAAATTTGGTGAATTTTTTTCTTCAGTTTATGTAAGTTTTTATAGTTATTTAATGGATTAAAAAAAAAGTTAGAGCCTATTTTTTGCCACAACTTAAAAAAAAAAAAATTAATTGAAAAAGTGTCTTATTTTCCGTTTTTACTTTAATTTCAAAGTGTCTTCAATGTTGACGTAATTTATTTTGCTAAATTAAAATAAAATAATTATAGAAATTATTCCAAAATTTAAAAAACAACTAATGGCCTTATTCTGTAACTTTTCGTTCATTCTGTTTATATACAGTAACGAAAACGTTAACAGAAAAATTTTGTATTCTGTAACACTCGTGATTGATAACATTTATCATTTTGGTTTGTGAATTTGAAAAACAATTCCAAATTACCAGATACAATTTTTTTCTCATTTTCAAAGTTTATTTAAAGAAAATTTTGTTCCGAGTTTTGATTTTTGTTGTATTGGTAATATATTTTAAAATTTTATTTTAAATGGCAATAACAAATATTTGTCATAATAAATAAAATAGATTTGTTTACTTTTTTATTATTTTTTTGAGAAAAAATTTAAAAATTAAAATTGTGTATTGTATATAGTTATATAATTATAATCTGCTTATATTTTCGTTTATACATAAGTAATGTGTTTAATGTGCATTGTGAAAAATACGCGAAAATGTTAATCTTAATAAAGAATTTAGCCTTTTTATGGCACTTGGCAAATAAAATACAAATATAAACAAACATGTGTCTTTTCATATAATTAAAGAAATGTCAACGAGATTTCTTATAATTATCCTAATATACAAAAAGAAAAGGATATTTTAGTTGACTTGTTTATTCCTTACTGTAAGTATATGGCTAAGACATATTTTGTTCTATTTAAAACAAACATTTTATGCAATTTTTGACCCTATCACCACTAAAAAACCTAACGTTAAAATTGAAACTAACAGCTTTTCGTCAATAACATATATTTATTCTGTTAAATTTTAAATAAATTATTTATAGATTAAAAAACAGTATATTTTTATGTTATTGACGATAACAGAACGAACGTTTAGGTTACGGAATAAGGGTATAAGGATTAGAAAAATTAATTTTTTGGGCCTAATATATTACGTTAAAAATCCTCCAGATGGCACTAATTATAAAGAACTTTTAGATTTTAATACAAAAATTACATGAGTTCGATGGAGTATTAAAAAAAATTTTAAATTTTTTTTTTGCTTGAATCTAAAATTTAGTATTGTTTTTTATTATATTAAAGAAAAAGTTCTTCCTATTTTTTGACACAACTAAAAAAAATAATAATTAAAAAAATTTATAAATTTTCCTTTTATTACACAAAGGTCAGAAAATTCTTTATGTTGAAATATGTCGTGTTATAAAATCGACATTGCTTTAAAATTGAATAAAATATTTAAAACTAAAAAAATGTAGCAATATTGGACCGGAAATCGGTCGAAATTAGGCAAATTAATGATTTACTCAATATAAAATATGGGTGCAGAAATTAAATTAATATTTAATAATGATAGGGCTTGGGGGAGGTAGGTTTGCCCTTGCTCCTATTAAATATAATAATGTCTGACCTATAAAAAACCTATTTCCAATAGCTATCGTAAATTTTGATACTGTTTTGACCAGTTTTTTGAAAGAAAATGCGTTTTTCACATTTCAGAATACATGGGAGGTAGGCGTGTTCTTGCTCTGATTTTTTCAAAACTATGTATATAGTTACCCTGTAGCTAAATTAATATATTTGCAAAGTTTCCATTTTCTGCGACACTTCCTTCTATTTTTATAAAATTAAAAACGGTGTGTTCTTGTTCCAATTTAAATAAAAATTGGTAAAATCGTAAATAGTCTATATTTAACTACAATCACAAAATTTGGTAGAATTCTGACCAGTATTCATGCAGTAAATCCGTTTTTTAGTTTCAGGATATATGGGAGGTGGGCGTGTCTTTGCTCCGATTAAAACATAAATTAGAAGACTTATAAATAATCTATTTTTAATGGCTGGCACAAATTTTGGTAAAGTTCAGGCCAGTATTTCAGGCGTGTCCTTGCGCCAATTTTTTCAAAACTTCGTATTTATTCATCCTAAGCCTAAAGTAATACGTGTACCAAGTTTCAATTTGCTACGACAACTCCTTCTATTTTTGTCCCATTGTTGTATGGGATCAAAGCACTGTGCGACGGTGATTGCAAATTCGGTTGAATATTTGCCGAAGATCACATCCTGTGTAGGAAATGAAAAACTTGAAATAAATATATATTTATTAGTTTCACGTTTATTATAATAAATTATTCTGTAGATTTTTAATAAAAAACGACATAATGGTGTTACGTCTACAAAATCATTTATTGAAAATAAACAAAATATTAATAAAACTTGATTTTTATACCCTTCACCACAGGTGTAAAGGGTATATATAAGTTTGTCATTCCGTTTGTAATTTCTACAATATTTATCTAAGACCCCAAAAAGTATATATATTCTGAATCCTTATTGATAGGGGAGTCGATATAAAGATGTCCGTCTGTCTGTTGAAATCAGTTTTTAGTAAGCCCCAGTTATCGGATATATATGTTTTATACATCAAATTATAGGAAATATTCCTTAGAAATAAAAATTTGCAAAATCGGTTGATAAATAACTGAGATATCGGAAAAAAACCGAAGATACTCCCAAAAAATCGTATTTGTTGTCGGCTTTTCTCGGCTCCTATACAAGCTAGCGACTTGTTTTTGCACGAAAAATTCAAAATCTTCAAATGTTTTTTTCTGAAAAAAAAATCGGTCCACTATATCCCAGATATCGGTCAAAACACATTTTCAGACTTTTTAAAGCTTCTATATAAGCTACGGGTTTCGCTTTCGGTTTTTTTAATCAACCAAATTCGTTCAAAAACAACCGAGTTATGGACCAAAAACTAAAAAAAAATGTAATAATATAAATACACAGAAAAATATTTATATTAAGCATTGTTTTTTTTTTTGTTTGGGCAAGTAGTTAAGTAGGCAACAACAGTAATATAATGATTAACATTGTTGTTCTTGTTGTTTGTATATGCAGTCAGATTGTATATGCAGTCAGTTTGTATATATGTACATACATACATATAAAAATATATAAATATTCAATTGTTGTTTATATTTTTTAAGCAATGCTTGCTATGATTTTTTTTCGTATTCAAATGTTCGTAGTTTGGAAAAAATTTAGATTTATAAATGTGAAAATATGAAAGCATACGTTAAGGCGAAAATTTTATTATTTGTCGGTAAGATGGTATTATGATGTCGGTAAGATGGTAATATAGTAATATGTTAATATGGTGAAGGGTATCAAAGATTCGGCACAGCCGATTCTTTTTTTAATTTCATTTTATTTATTGTTATTTACTTGCGGTCGGGGAATAATGTGGGGAGATAGAAATTCCATTGCGTTAAAAAAAGCCACCGGGACTTACAAATAGCGCCACTTCCAGATGGAGCATTTTCACATCTTTTTTCTTTTGTGTAGCGGTTTCTAAGGCAAGTCCATCTCTTTTGGCACAAATCATTTATAACAAAAGTAATTTTTAATCAAGTGGAAATCAAGTGTTTGTGTTACTTACCTGAAAATTCCATCAATTTCGAAATTTCTTGCCAGGCGGCTTTCTTTTTTTCTGGGATTTTATAATTGGGGTGGAATTTATCGTATAATAACTCCTTTTCTTGTACAGATAAAATGAGTTTTTCATCGTCCATTGCCATTTGTTTTTAATTTAGTTTTAACTTTTAATATTTCTTCAAAATTGTTTGTCCGTCTACTATTTATAAAATAAACAAACATTTAAATGTCAACAGGGTGTTTTATTCGGAAAAATTAGCGGGTATTTTTGAAAATCGCTATAATTACCCGTTTATATTTTAGCGATTTTTAGAGATAAAGAAATACTTAATAAAAAAATATATATAGTATTTTAATTCACGAATAGTTGCAAAATATATTACAAATTGTTAATTATAAAAAGTATTAATAAAGAGTATCTAAAAACTTAACTTCAACTATTCGTTTAATTATGCGATTTTATCAAATTTCAGCGTGTTTCTGTTAAAAAATTTAACATCATTGACTTCACAGCTGGCACGTAAAAATGTAGAGAGAACCAAATTTTATCAGGTAAATCCGTTACTTTACATTTACATTATAGTACTCATACACATATAACTCTCATAAGCAAAACGTGTCAGCTGATTCGTTACATTTACGGTAGAGTAATGGAGCCTTAAAGTTAGTCGAAGACAAATTTCTGCTATTAAAGAAGAAGATACAAAAAATAGACTTACTTCTTCGCAAATCGTTGCAGAACTTCAACTTCTAATTGGAAAAAGGAGAGTCCAGCAAATTTTAGCTGCGGACAAAAACATAAAGTGGAGAAAAGCTGCTAAAAAACCTCTCTTAACAACTCATCACAAGGTTTGCAAAAAAGTACATGTCGTGGACGGAAGATTTGGGCAATGTTATTTTTTCTGACTAAAAAAAGCTTAATTCGGGCGGACCTGATGGTTTCAGTTATTATTTGCATGATCTTCGCCCAAAAATGAGTCGGAACTTTGGAGGAGGGTCATTAATGATATGGGGGGCTTTTTCGTTTTACGGGAAATTAACGTTGTGCTACGTTCCAACAAAAATGAATTCTGAAAAGTACATTTGCATTGGATGATATTTTAATTTTACCAATTCTTGACTGGCCAGCAAGAAGTCCAGACTTAATCCCTATCGAGAATGTTTGGGAAATTATTGAAAGAACAGTTTATGCCAATGGAAGACTGTACTCAAACGTTCTAGAGCTAAGAACATCTATTTTGCAAGCTTGGTTTGACTTGGACATTTCGGTGCTTCGGAAGCTGTCAGACTCAATGTCATCGAGAATATTTCAAACAATATCAAAAAACGGAGGATCTACAATTTTTTAAAACATTAAATATTTTATGTATTTATTTTTTTTTTTTTATGATTTAATTACATGCGGCTAAAGAAATTTCGCATAAAAAAAGTTAAATTTACCTAAGTTCTTAATATTTCAAGAGTGAAATAAATATTGTTTAATTAATATATATACAAATAAAAATATTAACAATAATTTGTTCTTTTCTTTAATGTATGTCAATTTCGCTTACTATACGTTTACCTCTTGTGTATACTTTCTTCTGAGAGCGAATTTGACACTCTCTGTTACATATTATGATTAAAAAACTGATGTGTAGTCCCAATGTAATGCATGCCGCTCAACACAAATACAGAAGCCAGAGGCGATATCGCAGGCGGAAGATAATATCCAACAAAGTTTGCACATTCTTACGATTGAATTAGGTAAGAAATTTGAGCAACAGGTATGTGATAAATTTCGTGCTACAGAATTTATAAATTATTAAAGAAGTGGATGGAAATGTCATTGATGGAAATGATGCTTCCAAGGTTTTGCTTCGGGATCATTTAACTACGGCTGCAATGGAAATCATAAATATATGTACGGAGCTGCGGGATTGTAGAAAAATACTCAAATACAGATTTATTAACACTGATATTCCTAAAGTAAATATTAATCTTCCGAACAATTCTGAGAAAGTTCAAGATGCTGAACAGTGTGCTGCTTTACTTGATGAAGCATTATTAGAGGATGGCGTTTCTGGTAGTCGTAATCATAATAATGAACTCTGATCTTATTTTGTATCAAACTTTTTTATCACTTTATTCTCTTGTTATAATATGTTTGATTTTCATTTGATGTCAAATTGTATAATTTTTAGTAGTAGCATTCAACTTAAAAAATTTTTCCATATTTATATTTATTTTGTGTATTGCAGTTGAATTAGTCTTTATAAAAAACAGACTTTTCAAAAAATCGGTTCGACGGTTAGCCGAAAATTTGTTGAAATAAAAAACCGGTTTTTCGGTTATCCGTATACACAAAAAAACCAGTTAAACCGGTTAAAAATAATGTAATTAGAAGATTAATAGATATAATTATCGAAAAAGTTCACTTCCAGTCCAAAATAATGAAAATTGGTCTTTATAAATGTCATCGTATATTTATAATACATTTTTTGAACAATGCTTTTGCTTGGTATATACTAGATTTTTAAAGGCTTAATAGCGGTATAAAAAGTTTCCATAAAATTCTAAAAATAAATGAATAAATCAAATTATAGAAATTATAAATATCTCAGCAAAAAATTAGCTTCATAACTTGAAGAAAGTGCTTTTTTAAGATTTTTATTTACCGCTTTTAAAGTTGTTCTCTTAAGGAAATATTTAAGTTTTAAAATATATATAATTAATGAAAATAATGTATATTGATTTATATTAAACTTACTAAAAACATTTTTGGAAAATTCACACAATTTAAAAAAATTTAAAATAATTTATAATTTCTTTATTTCATGAAAATTAATTTCATTATACCCTACACCACCATATGTGGTTGGAGTATAATGCGTTTGTACTGATGTTTGTAATGCACAGACAAAATTATCGGACCCCCACCTTAAAGTATACAGTTCGATTCAGAATCACTTTCTGAGTCGATTTAACAATGTCCGTCTGGTCGTCATCAAGATTGGTCTATAATTTACCATAGCTCCCATATAAATCCCCTCTTCCGAAAATAACTTTAACGTACATAAATCCCAAACATAGCTCCCATATAAACCCACTTTCGGGAATCGCCCTAAAGGGCATAAAATCATATAGATGTTAGTATCAATGCATTGTTCTGTATTTTTATAATTTATTTTACATTGAGTAAACGTGTTGGTCTACAATTAGTCACAGGTCTAATTTTTAGCTCATACAGAATGGTGTAGGGTATCATATAGTCGGTCTTGACCGACTATAGTTTCTCTCTCGTTTTTATTTGCATTTGTCTTTGAAGGTAAAAAGTTATAATATGATTAATTTTGAGAAATAAGCTTTTCCCTGCTAAAAGGAAATTTATTTTTCCTTTTTTAAAAGGAAAAAAGAAATCAAGTTAGTTCTACTCTTGAAACAGTGGATATTTTATTTTTGTGATATATAATACATATAAATTTAAAATATATAACTTAAAATACATATATGACTATATCATCTGATTACGTGTTAACAAATAGCAACCGTTTCAAATTCTTCCGAAACATTTTTCGTATTTTAAATTCAGAAGAAATTAACCGGGTTTTTCTGTTAATCGGCTTATAAACACTAACTCGAATTTAACTATACTCTAAGTATGGACCTTGGGCAGAATTTGGGTCCTGTTTGCAGTGATAACAGTTTTTTTCGTAGATATATTGGAAATCTTAATGGCCTTAATGTTGGCCATTTTGATTGTCCGAGCTTTAATGTCATTCTTCATCAGAATTGAACGAAATACGAAACATTATATCTGAAGAGATATTAACTATTATAGAGATTAGTGAAATTAGCTTAAACCAGAGATTCTATCTGCTGTTATTAATATTTCGGGATATATGCTGCTAAGGAATGATAGATATGGTAGACATGGTGGTGGTGTGGCAATTCTGATTTCTAAGGGAGTTAAACATAGAATGGTGGCAAGTTCTGTAATTTTTGATTTTATTTTTTTTTTATTTGTGAATTGCATTCGAATTCTATACACTCGAATAATATACACATTGAGGTTAAATCATTGAGAATCAGGATCGTTTTTAAAAATGTTCATACCTGAGGTGTCTAACTTTGGGACCCTATGGACCTGCCACCCGTAGGTCTATACGACAAATATATAAAGTTATTTTTATTTTTTGGAAAAAAATTTAAATTTTTGAGACCTGTTTTGAAATTTTGACTTTGAACATTTTTTTATCGAATTGAGATTATAAAAAAAATTTTACCATAATTAAATAAAAAAAAAATAATAATAATAATATTATACAAAATATCAAAAAAAAAAATTAATTTTAAAAGTTACGAAGCAAAATAGTCAAGGCCATAAATGAGAAATTGATTTTTTTAAGTCAAATACCTTTTAAACCATAACAGATAATTAATAGTGCTCAGGAGAATTCAGAAATGTAAAAACATTTAAAATAAATTCATATTTGTAAAAGTTAAAAGCCTAGATATGTTTTTCATCATCGAAGTGGTCAATTTTGGCCCACTGTAGCGCTGCCTGTGCTCTATCTACATACTATAGACAACAATATTCTGAAAGTCTAACTCCTTCTCTATCAATGTTCCAAGTTTCATCTACACTGTCGGACAAAATAAAGTGCAGTTTTTTACTCTTGCTATTTAGTTCATAATTATTGTCTTCTAGGTGCATAATTGGCTACTTTTTTGGTGTCCAGGTATTTGTCGTATTATATTCTTTAAATTAATGTACAAAAGATGTTTTTGAAATATGTGTATTTCGAGTTTGGGGCAAAAGTGTTGTATTGGTCATGCATTTTGTGCGACAAAATAAAGTGACACTTTACTTAATTATTATATTATATTAATTAAATTATATTAAAATTATTATTAAGTTTAGAAAATGTGTATGAATATGGCCATATCGACTCAGAATCTAACCAGGTTCCAAAAAATATATACTTTCTGGAGTCTTAAATGATTTTTTCGACATGTTACACACGGAATGACAAAATCAATAATGGAGAATTTTTATTTTTAAATTTTTATTATATGTATTTGTATAATTCTATCGAAATTTCTGAAAACAGACATAAAAAGCTGATATTTTAACCATTTTAAATAAAAACTAAAAAAAAAAAAAATATATTCCAGTCATATGTAGTTTAATATTCAGTTTTGCAAAAAAAAAAAAAGACCCTGTTAATGGTAGAAAAAATCTTAAGTATTTGTTTCGATTGCCACATATTTTATTGCCAATGAACTGGAATGAATGAAACGATTTGTTTCCATTACAGAATGTCAGTATTTTAAATGAATCGAATTTTAATATAATCAATATTGTAAATTTGTAGCTTCTTTTTATTATTATTATTATTTTTTTTTTTTTGTAATTAAAATGTGTAGGAATTTTTTTGTATGAGTGGTAAAAAACCTTATTTTTTTCATCAGCAGTAGGTATTTTTAAAAATATTCATCTCATTTTTTTCATCAGCTGTAGGTATTTTTCAAAATATCCACTGATACCAAAGAATATTTGTATATTTTAGAGAATTTAATGCTATCTAATGCTATAATCTTGAAGTTATATGTACGTATATGAGATTGTTTTACAACAGGAGACTGTTTTAAATTTAAACAGAATTTTTCAGAACAAACTGATTACCATATGTTATACATTGATCACTGTTTCCTCGAGACTTATTTGAAAACTTCCAAAACACATTCGCTTATAGCAATTTTTTTAATGTTTTTAAATAATTAAATGTTTAAAAATCAATATTAATGGAGATTGAAATTTTTAAAATAAAAATACCGCATTTCTTAATATTTTTCCGTGGCACAAACGGATATGCTATTTAAACTCTTATTTTCGAAAAAAAGTTAAAACCTATATCACTATTGCACAGAAAGTTTTACATATGCTATATATCATAGGTTTTATATAAAATATTTTTGGCGGAAGTCGATTATCAAGTGTTTTTAGAAATCAAGCTCGTTTTTCAGGAATGTAAAGTTAGATAACAATTCGAACCTGACAACTCAAAGCTTAACATACCTTTGGCTTTCGGTCCACATCTTGCAAAATACAAGCAAATTGTTTTTGTCTGAGAAAATTCTGCATTTCGATTAGGTTCCCGCATTTATGTTTAGCTGATTTACTATGAAACAGAAAACTTGTTACCATTTTATAAAAAAAAAATAAATAAATTAAGTGCAGAGAAATAGTGATAAATAAGATAAATTTAAATTAAAAACATAAATTAAGTAAAAAAGCAATGTCATTCATCATTGCCATTAAATTAGACAGTTTTCATATCGCTATGTAGTGCGATCCAGCAAATTTTAACGATTCGACAATCGCAAAACTTGTCTATGAATTGTATTGTTTGCAGTAACGATTGAGTGATTCACTAACTACTATTAAGCCCCAACCACTCAACTAAAAATCATCGTATCGCAATCAGCTGTTTCAACCAGCTTTATGCAGATGTGTGTATCTAGCTATTGACACAAAAATTCTAGGTAGCGCATCGCAGAAATCTACAGAAAATAGATTTTTACGTAGCTGTGTGCGTTTTTAACAACCCTGTGGTTTATTTTGCTCATAAAATAACCGAAAAACAGGGTTGTTTACACAGTGAATGTTTAAAAATATATGATACGTTTAATTTTGTTGACTGGTTGTACAAAATGTCTCACGCTACTTTTTTTCATTCTACGTTGCGATGGAAAGTTGACTGGTTGGGGCTTTAAACAATAGTTGATAACTTGTCGTGTGGCATCTCTGCATAAATAAATGTCAAAACAAACGAAAAGTACAAAAAAATATATATATGTATATACATATATTAGGGTGGGTCAATTCTTTTTGTAGATAGGCGTATAGCGAAAGTGTAATCTACAATAAATTCTAAGAAAATTTGTCTAAGAAACCTTGGGACTAAAATCAAAACTTAGCTCCCGCCGAAAGACATTAAATTTGGGGAAAATTGTTCAATTTAACAACAGTATTTTTATATAATTGCTGCCATTTCAAAAACTACTCAAGATACAGATCCGAATTTGGTTTCAAATAATAAGTAATGAGTGCACCTTCAAAATGGCATTCCACATTTTTTTTATAAATAAAGGTTAAAGGTCATTAGTTAAACCTTAAGTCTTGGAAAGCTATATCTCGAACGCTATTTTGAACATTTTGCCAGATTTCCTATACTACTTAAGTTTTTAGAATAAAGAGTTGCTTGGATGCTGAGATATTTGAAAACATAGTGGCAGGTAAATAAAACTGTGTATTTTCCTTGGAAAAAAATAATTGTTTTTTCTTTAAGACTTTTTTTTACCAAAATACACTTTTCTAAATGTTTTTTGCTGATTTCGATTTTGGTATAACGCCTGTCACGTTTTTTCTCACTCGAACAAATTGACCCACCCTAATATATCCCTTCGTCATACAGATGTTTCAATTGTCACATTCGTAACAAATATGGTCTGGCCAGACCAGTGCAGCATTTCTATATATTTAAATGAAAATTTTGATGGTTTTTTTATTTTATTACATTTGTATAACTATATTCTACCATCACTACCACAAATCTTTGCAAGATATAACTTTTCTCCACCGATACACTTTATGCTTTTCTCCCTATTTTGGGTCTAAAAACGCATACAATATTTCTTTTCAAACATTTGATGTTTTATAGGTATTACTCTCATAAGACAAAATATGAACGAAAACTTGGAAAATCATAAAATAATGTGTGTAAACTGATGAGATTTTAATTTAAAAGGATTTAATAAAATAATATACAATATAAAACGAACGAATAGCATCGTCAAAATATATAATTTTCGGTACAAAATATAACTGGTCCAGCCAGACCATATATATATATATATATATATATATATATATTTGCTGTATAAACAGTGAGTTAGTATTATATTTGTAAGTTAGTAACTCACGAAAAATAATCGTGATTAGTGAAGCTAATTGCAAATAAAACGTACAGCGTTGCCACTTCCTTTACGTTCATATATATATATATATATTATTTATAATTATATATATATATAATTATATATATATAGAACTTTTTGTTTTTAACAAAAAAATACATTTCAGATTGAACAAACTTAATAACACATCCTATTAATATTGATTGAATATCCATTTTAAAACAAAACTAATAAATAATAAATAAAATAACATTTGGAATATCACATATTATAATTTGTATGTTTGGATGAGTAGATTTTTACATCTTTATACCCCTGAAAATATTTCCAGAATTCGAGGTTTTTTTAATTTGTATCTCGAATACATATATTTAATTTTTTTAATTTCATTAAAAAAAAAAATATCTTATGATTGTTTAAAAATATATTCGTGTCAAAAGATATTAAGGAGACAAACTAAATTTTTTGTACTTTTACCAATTTGTTATTAGAAAACGTATTTATTATTTTTCTTTCAATTAACTTTTTGCCAAAAAATGATGAAAATTACGAATATAAAATTTAGTTTGTGTTCTAAATATCTTACACAGTTTTGATATAAATGCAAATGTGCGTTTAATTTTTAACAACCATACGGTACATTCTTTTTATTTAAATTACAAAAATATTAAATTCAATTACAGGTATTCGAGATAAAAATTTTAGAAACTTCGAGTTATGAAAATATTTTTGTAAATAACTTCCGATTTCGGGGTTATATTATATATTATTATTCTAAATAAGATGTAACAATTCACTCATTTACTTACAAATTAATTTGTTTTATATTTCAAGTTAGTTAAATAGTTTTTATTTTGTACATTTAATTTTCCAATGTCCAATCCAAGTCATCACCATCAGCTTTTTTCTTTTGGATCATTAACCGTTGTAGACATATATGACACTGTAAATAAGTATAATTATTTAAATAAAACAGGTAGAAAAAAATAAAGCTTTCAACTACACGAGATTTCTCAATAAATTTTGCGCTCATGGAATTTTAAGTTTGAATAATTTTCTTTGATTTGTTTTTAATTTTATATATGTATAAACTATAATTTAAAAATTTAATGAAGTTGTACCACGTAATATATTAATTTTCAAGAACCATTGGTTATTTTATTAAAATCGATGTATAATTTTTGTTTTCTTTTGAGATTTTAGAGATCAAATAGACAAATAGTACTCTAGAATAGATATATTATGTGGTAAAGCTTCATTAATTGTTTTAAAATATGATTAATATATAGAAATAATATAAATACTTACTATCAAGGACGTGAGTCATTCCATTTAAAACCAACCAGCTAATTTTCTCACCTTTTGCGAATTTGATAATATTTGGTACAATCATTATTCTTGTCAAAACTAAGACTAATTCAAAATTTCAGATAATTTCATCTAGTGGTTCGCGATATATCGCGACTTGACTTGAAAGTTGTGTACACATAATTACAAATATCTTTTAAAGTACACAACTTAGTACATATTTTTAGCTATTTTACACATTCAAATCGCAATATTTCGCTTGATGAAATTATCTGAAATTTTGAATTAGTCTGTTTTGACAAAAATAATGATTGTACTAAATATTATTAAATTCGGAGAGGTAAAGTCAAAAATTGTAATTTTTCGTGTTGGTTTTAAAAGGAATGACTCACGTCTACAATGTTTTTGAAATTTTTAAATCTTTCTTTGTTATGGATTCCTTCCATGTTATATTTTAGTAAAACCTTGTCTGAAATTAATGACGATAACCCTTTTAGTAAACCTTATTCCACAATTACGTGTGTAACTGCTCTTACCTAAAATACACAAATTATTTTAAGTCAATTCAAATGGATTATTTAAACACTGTTTACTTACCATTTCATCTTTATTTTTTTTTTTTTTTTTCATTAATGCTTTCTTCCCAACGTTTAAGATCTTCATTTGACGTTATTGGAAATCGGTCGATGAGTTCTTACCGCTATATTATGTTCCGCCATATTGTTTGATAAAATTTGATTTTGTTCTACTATTGTATCTGCAATAAAATTAAAAAATAATGAATTATTTAAAATTTTATTAATTATATATGTTTGTAGCTTACTTAAAAGTTGATTTTTTGTATTTTCCGCAGCTTCTTGAAATTTTAAAAATTGAACTGTAAAAGAAAAATAAATTTATAGATTTTCACTTATTTATTTGTTTGTTTGTTTGATTGTTTCTTGGTTTGTGTTCGTTTATCTATTTCTTTAATTAATTATTTATTTATTTAATTTTTATTTTTTTATTTATTTATTAAATTCGTATTTGTTTTTTAGATACCTTTTATTCCTTTCACTTCAGTATCCATTAATTCGAGTTTATTTTGTATGGCAATTAATAGATCTGCTCGACTTTGTTTTTGATGCTTGGACATCTTTTGCTTAAAAGTTACAATGAATTTCTGGAGTTAATACAAAACCATTATTGTATGGAAGTTTAAAAATTTTTGATGTGATATCGTCAAAACTATATATTTCCTCATCAAAACAATTTCCTTCAACAAAAGCTATATTTATATCCATAGAATTTATTGGATAAACAGAAAAGTTTTGAGGATTTTTGAACTTTTTTATGAAAAACGTTTCTTCATTAAAAATTATTATTATAGTTACATAAGTTGTATTGGTCAACATACAACTATTATTCGGACTTTCATAGCTAAAAAATGCTTTTTCCAAGAATATGGATTTAATATTTCCTTTCTTGTACTTTAAGCCTATGAATTCTTCTTGAAGAATTATTGGATGATTGATAAAATTTTTGAAAATCTGCTGACCTATATGCTTAGGCATTTTAATTTTTCTTTTAATTGTCTGCATAAAATTTTCAAAACGGTAGGCAGAGAAATTGTTGAGGTCTCCAAATTCTTCAACACATTCCGGAATATGAAGTATGTTATGAACGTTGTATGAAATGCCTGATTTACCACATAAAGCAAGAAACATTTCAACAAAAGCTTTTGTCATTAATTTAGCTTCTTTATGGTCCGCAGTATTAGGGAAAGATGAAAAAATTCTGTAGAATCAATGCAGTAAAAGAAAATGTTTATAAATTTCTTCTTTTAGCGCTACAACCCCGGTGTAAAAGGAAAATTGCCGGAACTCGGTGGCTTTCCATCTAGAAAGTTCTAATAATGTTCTGGGCTTTCGAGCGAATTTCCGAGAAATGTAAGATTTAAGAAAAAGAAGTGTTTCAGAAATGGAAATTAAAGATGAGGAAGCTACGGGATTTATTGTTTTTTTTTTTTTTTTTTTTTTTTTTTTAATGGAGGTTAGAATTTATTTAGTAATACCTAAATCTATAAGATGCATACAGTCAATTGAGAATTGGGATATCATTCAAACCTCTAATTTTTCTAATTCCATTTCTTGGTGTAAGAGCTGATGGAAATTTTTATATTTTCTTAAAGAAATGTCTTCATCTGTCCGTTTTTCCCCCATGTTTATGGAATATATCAGTGTGTTGTTGATTTTTTCTTGCAGTGTCCCTTTGTTACGCAGACAAACGCTTTCGCAAGGGTGTCGTAAATAATAGCCCTTATCTTTATATTAATGCTCTTATTATCAATAAGAAAACCATTTTCCATGATATCAGAAATATCATTTACAAAATCATGTAAAAAAGCATAAATATTTGAAGGCTTTTTAGCTCCTATATAGCAACCGATAAGAAATACATCAGTATTTCTTAAATTTGTGGCTTGAGCTAGTATTGGCCAGAGTGTAGCCTCAGAGCTTTTAAAAAGTGGCAGTCCGTCAAATGTCTAAATCTATTTCGTCCGTGCCCAAATTTAATATCTTTGAGGATAATTTTTCAAGCTGGAGTTTCAGTCCAATATGAACGTATTTTCCAGGGGCAACTGTGCCCCTTTTTGGTTTCCCTAACAGCCCCCCTACGGATATTAGAACATCCAACTGTTCCGATTTTCAAATTTTCAAAAGGCTATTTTCGCATTAATTACTTGGTTTATAAGCCATTTTTAACTTTTCTTTTAGACTTTTTTCAACGTTTGGGATTTCAGAAGCATCTGTAAAACATGAATCATTCATCGAGGTTGTTCCATGAAATGTATGATTCGGAGGTTTATTGGCCATATATTTTTCCAATGAGCCGCTTAACAAAGCCTGCAAACGTTTTCTTTCTCTCGAAACTTTTCTTTTGAATGTTTTTCTTCCCAACATTCTTTCGTATATATACTTAATTAAAATATGAATAAGTGTACTTTATTCAGTAAATTCTTTTGGCACTTTTAATAATATTTTTTATCACTTTTAATTGTTAATAATAAACTTTTTCAATTATTATTTCGTACGTGTTTAAAAAATATTTTTTTCACGTTCTTGTTTTTATTTATTTTTTTTTAATTAATAACGGCGTCTCTAATGATGTATATTATTAAGTAACTGAAATAAAAAATAGTTATTGAGTAATCGCTACTTACCATTTTAGAAATTTATTTCAGACCTATCACTATGAAACTTTAAATGAATTAGTTTAATATATTTTATTTAGAAATAAAAATTGTTGAAATTTTTGTAATCTAATAAACTAATTCATTTAAATTGAAAATTAAAATACACAATATACAGGTCGCAATTTTAAAAATATCTTGATGAAGTTTTGCAGTTATTTTGGCACAAAGACGAAGCCTATTAAAATTGGTTATGATCGGTCCATTATTTCACCTAGCCCCCATACAAATTCCCTCACGGAATAGGGGTTTAGTGGTCATAAATGCCTTAAATATAGCAATATTTTAATGAAATTCGGCGCAAAGAAGTTTTATATAAGTGTTAAACTTAGTGTCAAATTTCATACAATAAAAAAATACAATTAGCCACAGGTCTACTTTTTGGCTCATACACAATGGTGTAGGGTATCATATGGTCGGTCTTGACCGACTATAGTTTCTCTCTCGTTATTTAATAAAATATTTTCAAACTCTTATAACGCTAATGATATTTTAACGGTAAAAAGCCCAAACACAACCTAGCGGATTATTTTTTTTATATGAAGATTTGGACACTAAAACAACACAGCGGAATCCGCTGGAAATTAAAATCTATTTTAATTCACAACGTATTCTCAAAAGCTCTCATTTTCTCACTCTCCCTCTCTGTCAGTGCTGCCGTTGTTGCAAAATGAATCACATAAGTTTACATTAAATTTATATAAGAAAGAAAGAGATAGATAGATTTGCCTTATATTTTTTATGTATGGAATTTAAGAGAGGAAGATAAATATTTTTTTATATATGTAGTTTTGTTGTTGCCAAACACAAAAAATATAAAGAAACAAAAACAAAATGTATATGAAATCCGCTGCTGGACGTCGTCTTCATTTAGAGCCCACACTGAACCAAAAAGGTACATTAATACTAGTCTCCTGCGTAAGATGATTTGAAAAGCAAATCCACTTGAATTTCAAGTGTGTGTTTCATAGCCAACATGTGCAAAAACAACAATAAATACTGTTCGTACTGTTCGCTGCCCGAAGCAAAGCAAGTGTGTACTGTGTATGAGCGACTGCAAATCCGTGCGTTCAAATCATTTATCGTAAACAAGTGGTGCAAGTGGTGTGGCAAAAAAAAAAAGCAAATCATACAAGACGTTGAGAAATGATTTAAAGCATTCAAGTGGTCTTGATGATTTGTTTGTTTTTTGTAATACGTAGTTGCTGTGTGTAGCAAAAAATGTGTGCAAAGGGGTTGTTTATAAATATTCTTGCATACACACATATATATTTATGTCTACATTTTATTGTTGGCTTTTCTTTGTCACAGTAATGATCGCACACATACATATGTTTTTTTAGAAAAACATGCAAAGAAAACAGAAAAAATCTTACCTTTTTTCTTATTGAAGCAATCAAGTGGTCAAAAGGCTTGTATTTTTGTAGCGTCGCACTCTCAAGTCTTGTTTGGTCGCTATCATAACACACTCATGATTTGTTCATAAAGTTGAAGCACACACGCAGTATTTGTATGGTTTTAAGTGCCTGCAGAACAGTATTTATTGCTGAGCACACACACTGATAACAGCACTTGAAAAATATCAAGTGGCTTGAAATGCCTTATAAGACACAGTTTGCAGGTCTCTAATAAATACAATGGAAAAACTCATTGTTTCAATGAATTTGTGCACTAATTTTGACCCTATGTACAGGTTCATTAAAACAATGTATTACCATACATTAACATATTTGCCGTTTTCAAATTCAATGTACATGTTCATTGTTTTAATTTATTCGTTAATTGTTTCAATGAATACGATCATTAAATAAAACAAATAATTTCAATTACGGTTTTTCAGTTTCTGAAGCCTCTGCATATACCAGGGACTTCGAATTTTTAAAGGGGGCTCGGAAATTATTTTCTGAATTTTTGTTCTGAAAAAATGAAATAAATCGGTTCAGTAATAACTTAGATTTTCAAGCTACAGATTTTTATTTTTATATAGATCAGTCATAAATGTTTTTATAAAATTTCGTTTTTTTTAATAAACCAAATTCGTTCATAATCAACAGAGTTATGGCCCAAAAACAAATCTGTTAGGAATATAAATACACACACAAACATGTATATTAAGCATTGTAATGACTATTAGTGACGTTTTTTTTTTTTGTATAGACAAGTAGTTTAGTTAGAAACAGCAGTCATATAATGAATAACAGTGTTGTTGTTGTTCTTTGTATATGCAGTCTGTACAAAAATAAATAGATATGGAATTG
This sequence comes from Protophormia terraenovae, assembly GCA_951394005.1. Taxonomy (NCBI): domain Eukaryota; kingdom Metazoa; phylum Arthropoda; class Insecta; order Diptera; family Calliphoridae; genus Protophormia; species Protophormia terraenovae. The sequence goes on from OX596078.1 coordinate 8,029,317, forward strand.
TTGTTGTTTATTTTTTAAAACTAAAACATATCTGTTAAGAATATACATAAATACATACACAAACATGTATATTAAGCATTGTAATGACTATTAGTGACGTTTTTGCCTATAAGACAAGTAGTTTAGTTAGCAACAGAAGTAATATAATGAATAACAGTGTTGTTGTTGTTCTTTGTATATGCAGCCAGTTTGTATATACACACACATAGTATAATAATAAAGTATACTCGTAAGACCAGCTGTTTTACAATTTTTTCATTGGCAAACCTCGCGGTACTGTCAAATTGTTTTTGTATTCACATGTAAAATATTTTTTGAGTTTTTTTCTCTTGCTCTCTTTCGTTCTCTCATTTTTCCGTTCAAAGCATTCTGACATTGTGGGCAGTAGTTTTACACTAACAAAATACAAGCAATTTTTGTTTTTGTAGATGTGCGAGTACTTTATTATTTTACTATGATACACACATAAAAAAAAAAAAATATGGAATTGTTGTTGTTTATTTTTTAAAAGCAAAGCCTGCTATGATTGTTTTTTTTTTTTTTTTGTTTGAAAAAAATTTAGATTTAAATATGTGAAAATATGAAAGCATACGTTAAGGCGAAAATTTTATTATTTGTCGGTAATATGGTAATATGATGTCGATAAGATAGTAAGATGGTAATATGGTGAAGGGTATCAAAGATTCGGCACAGCCGAATCTTTTTTCAATTTCATTGTTAATTAAATTTGTTTCTTTTAATTGCTCTGTTATAATACATACTTTTGAGGATATTTTATGGTTATTATTTTTAAGTTCATAAAAATATGACTCTATAAACTGCCAGAATTGAATACAGGCTGGAGGATATTTTAAATTAAATAAATAAAAACATTTATATCTAAAGCTCTAAGAATAAAGGGTTGAACACAGACAGGCTTAGACGATAATTTACATACATATGTGCTCATGAATTTCCTGTGCACTGTTTCCAACAAACATAAAAGCATCCTAAGAATTTCTCATCGTATATTTTACAAAAGTTTTTTTGTTGTTTTAGTCCTTTACAATGCTCATTGATGGTATGAAATAACCATGAAGACACCACATTAATTTTGCAGCAGCATTGTCTTGAAAGAAAAAAAATTTAATTAAATTAACTATTATAAATTTAGCATAATTCTGTAATTTTCGTAAAATAAAAATTTTTAGTGAACCATATTTTTTTCAATGGTGGAAATATAATAAATAAATAAAAATAAAAATTTTTAGTTAAAAAAAATATATTTTCTTAAGAATACCCAGGAAAAATTTTATAACAAGTTCTAAAACCATTAATAAGAACCACTTCAGATTCTTTAATAACATCCTCAGAACTAGTGGTATCACAACCAATTCTGACACTAATGGAGTAGAACTTTATTGTGATTTTAAATTCGTTTTAATGAATGCTTTAGAGAACTAGTGCTTAAGAACTAATGCTGTATGACTTCTACATCAGTTCTAAAAACAAATTACTCGAAAAACTTCCCAGAACTGTTAAAAAATTTTCATAATCCTCAAAATTAAAAAAAGAAAAAAGAGCATTTACAAAATTAAATTGATTTTAAAAGTAGTCTTAGAATAAGCTCATTAGAATAAAAAACAGTTTCTGAAACCGTTCTCTTATGCTTCGCATTATATGTTTTTTGTAACGAGATAAATTTGCAAAAACTAACGTACACTTGTGGTCATAACATTTATAAATATTAAAGTCATGTTGCTTCCTTTTACGCTTTTGTTTTACCATATTTCCCGTTAGAAAACAAATGATAACTGCGATGAATTTAATGAACTATTTCATTGCCTCAATGTACTTATTCATTGAGTAAAGCTTCTTCTCTCTTAAATCAAAATATTAGTACACTGAATCAATGAATTTAACATTAAATCACTTTTCTATGTATACTGTGTTTTATGTTTTGGTTCTTCTTGTTCTGCTAAATCAATGTAAAATTTCATTGAACGAATGTACTAGTTAATTAAATTCAATGAAAATGTTATTTTGTTATTAAAAATAAAAACGTGTTTTTTAAAATCTATTAACTAATACATTAAATCAATGAACTGATTTATTTATTTTATTACGGAATACATTTTATCAATGGTTTCAATGTACCGTACATAAGAGCGTTAAATATTTCATAGAATTTTAATGAATGTTTTCATTGTAACAATTAATTCGTACATTAAATTAATAAATTCTTGGAAAAAAATTAATGAATGCCATTTAATGCACTTCATTCATTGAAATTACTTTTTTCAGTGCAAACACAACCTAGCGGATTATTTTTTTATATGAAGATTTGACAACTAAAACAACACAGCGGAATCCGCTGGAAATTAAAATCTATTTTAATTTCACAACGGATTCTCAAAAGCTCTCATTTTCTCACTCTCCCTCTCTGTAAGTGTTGCCGTTGTTGCAAAATGAATCACATAAGTTTACATAAAATTTATATAAGAAAGAAATAGATAGATTTGCCTTTTATTTTTTATGTATGGAATTTAAGAGAGAAAGATAAATATTTTTTTATATATGTAGTTTTGTTGTTGCCAAACACAAAAAATATAAAGAAACAAAAACAAAATAAATATGAAATCCGCTGCTGGATTCCGTCTTCATTTAATTTGCATTTCTCTCTTAGAGCGGAAAACAACGTTGAAATCCGTTTAGTTGTGTTTGGGCTCTTAGTCTCGTCTCTTGTTACTCTTTGCACGCAAGCTTCTTTTCCTTTTGTCTTCGTTCCCGCATCAAGAAATACTTTTAAAAAATATTTCAGTTTTCATTGACATGCTCTTTCTATATATTGTATATTCTTTGGCATTAGCTAGTATGTGTATTAAACATAAATCAAAAATATTTTTTAAATACGGCCGTAAGTATATAAGCAGAAATTTAGTTCTACATAAGTTCTACAATTTTCATCCGATTTTATCAAGCGATACCTTTTTTGGTTTACCAATGAAGTATAGAATTAGGTAGTGTATTGAAAAAAGTATGTCTTTTAATAAAGTGTGGGTCAAAAATAGATATAACTTCAATATAGTAGAAGAAAAAATTTAAAAACTGAATTTATGTCTTAAATTTTGAACGTAGTTTTGCTGTTACTTTAAATCCGTATATACTTTTTAAAAAGGATAATTTCTTGTCTTTCTAATACATTTAATTTGGTCAACTGGTATTTTAGATATAACATTTTAAACCGCGTAGTCTGAAAAATCGGTCTTTCGGATATAGCTCCCAATTTTAAAGGTAAATTTAAAATTCTAAAAATTGTATAATAATCTACTGACCCATATCTATAAACTACACTATATTATATTCCAAATAATGTTCAAAGTTCTCCAGCCCTGATAAGTTCGGTCGTAATTCTTGTGTTCATTAAAATTTGCAAGTGATTTTACAAGCTTTATTGTTTTCGCTGTATTGCTAAAAATTTTCTTCACTCAGATAAGTATTCTACAATTAATTTGCGATAAGTGAATATTAAAATTGCATTATAAATTAAAATAATAGTGATTTATTTTTCATTTAAATTTTTTGCAAATTCTTTTTATTGTGATAAAACAACAAAACAATAATATTTTTTATCCAAACAATTGTTTGTGTAAACATAATTTCAATTTGGCTTTACTTTTTATATTACTGTCAATCTGAGAACGTTGCCACAATAATTTCTTTTTGATTGAATATACTTTATTGCCACATTTTTCTATTTTATCCACAAAGTTGCCACAATAACCCTTTAAGAACTTGGTTTGTGTCATTGCTGTTAACAGTTTTGTTTTAGTACAGATTACTAAACCATTTAAGTTATCACTTCTTATTGTGAAATTGTTTCGGTTTGTGTATTTACTATTTACAACTGTTTCCTTTCTTCGTACTAAATGGATTGCTTAAGTACAAATTGTTCAATTTTCGGTGATGAGCGTATGATGTGCTGCTGCTTATGCTTGGGACATTATCATTTAAAATGTAGTGGTCTCAAACCAAGAGATGCTGATGCTCTAGCTGATAAAATAAAATACCTTCAGTGGACTTGTCCAAATTGTAGAACAATAAGCGTAGAGTTTTATAACTTCTTTAAAGGATATAAATCAGAATTTGATGACATAAAGAATGATTTCATAGTCTTGCAAAAGAAGTTAACAAAATATGGTGAACTTTTCACTAAATTCACTAATTTGGACAATTTTGCATCCTCAACTAAACCGAAACGTAAAAGAACTTCTAAATCAAATTCGATTTCTCCTTCTTATCCAAAAGATTTAAACATACCTCCTTCGAAAGAAATTGATTTGACGAATACTAATCCTCCAGCTGTTGAAATTCAAAATTCGAATTCTAAAAAATCTAGTTCTGTTAGTCCTTTATTACCGTCGAATGTTGTGTCCTACGCAAATACAGTTGAACAATATTCTAATATGACTCTTACCAACTTACAAACTTCTTTTCCGATTCCAATAAATGTTACTCCATCATCATCCATAAATACTTCAACTAACATTAATCCGGTTGTGGTTCAGAATTCAAACCCTGTTAGCGCTGTTTTAACCCCCAAACCCCTTAGGATTATTCCTCTTCGAAAAACAATATTTGCCACACGCTTTGCTTATGGCACATCAGTAAACGATGTAGAACATCATATTAAAACAAACCTTGGCGTAGAACTGTATAAAGATGTGCAAATTTATAGAATAAATGCACGTAATAGAGCATCCTTTAAAATATTAGTACCTGAAGCTATCTTTGACCGCATTGTAAATTCAAATTTCTGGCCAAAATTCGGGAATTTATTTACCATGAAGACACAAATGTTACACTTCCAAAATCTGAATCCAAAAAACTAAATCCTTTAAATAAGCATTCTGAATCCAATCATGTTTATCCAATTTGTCATTCTTTTAATAAAAATATCTCCACAATATCCATTGTGTATCAAAATGTTCGAGGTATGAATACGAAATTGAAATCTTTTTATCTCCAAAGTTTTGGCCTTGAACAAAATATAATAGTTTTGACTGAAACATGGCTCCGTGATAAACCAGCAAAGAAGATCCACAATTCCGAGATAATGTGTGATAAATTTCAAATATACAGGCGAGATAGAGTGGAAAAAGATGGTGGTGGTGTTTTGATAGCAATTTCGACTCTTTTACCATCGGAAGAAATTGTGACAAATGAATTTCGAAATATTGAATTCATTGCTACTTGTTTTAAACTTATAAATATTAAAGTATTTATAACATGCTACTATATTCTTCCAGCATCAAGCATGGATATTTATGAATCTCATTTAGAAGCTATATAATTTGTAGTAAAGAAATCTAAACCAAATGATATGATTATATACAGTTATTAGATTCTATCGCTGATCTTGGACTCTTCCAAGTTAACAGAGTAGCAAACTCATTGGGAAAATTTTTAGACCTAATATTTGTTGATCAACCCTCAGATACTAGTATTCACCGCTGTAGTCCTGTATCTACTCCAGAAGATAATTATCATCCAATACTTGAAATCAATATTCTGGTTAATACTCACCTTGCTCAAAAAACTTCCATAAGTGATGAATTTGTGTTCGACTTTAAGAAAGCTGATTATTTAAAACTAACACAACTTCTTTCAACAAATAATTGGTTCCAGCATTATCCAACTAACAATCTACAACCATATGAAATTGACTTAATTTTACAATTAAGTCAATACAATTTTATAATGGTTTATTTAATTGTTTTAGACAATCCATCCCAATGGTGAAGAAAACTGTTCTTAAGGGTCCTCCATGGAATACTAAATATCTATCCAAGCTCAAAAACTTAAAAAATAAACATTATAAGATATATAGAAGAACTGGCTTAACTACTGACTATTCTAGATATTCTGTCTCAAGATCTATTTATAACTCCACAAATAACCAATGCTATAATAATTATCTCTCCAGAATAAAAGGAAATCTTAGACTCAATCCGAAGTCGTTCTACAATTTTGTCAACTCAAAACGCAGAGTTTCAGGTTATCCACCTATGATGAAATATGAAAATAACGAGTCATCACAGGATACTAAAATTTGTGACATGTTTGCAGACTTTTTCTCCTCCTCATATTCTAATAAAAAAAATTTTAAATTCCATATAAAATTACAGAATCGAGTCCAATTATTTGTCCGGTATTACATATATCCACTATTATGAATGAAATAATAAATCTAAAATTCTCCGAAAAATATGGTCCCGATGGTATTCCAAGCTGCTTGTTAATCAAATGCATAGCCCCATTAAGTTCAACTTTAACATACTTATTTAATATGTCCCTTTCCAATGGCTATTTTCCAGAGATTTGAAAGAAGTAATTTATTATTCCCCTGTTTAAATCTGGAAGTAAGTCCAATATCTCTAATTATAGGGGTATAGCGAAATTAAGCGTCATTCCCAAACTTTTTGAAAAAATAATAACAGATATTTTATCACACCAAATATCATCTTCCCTTTCTCCTTCCCAACACGGATTTAGAAAAGGATGCTCTGCCACTACAAACCTTTTGGAATTCACAAGTAATACTATAAGTTCTTTCAATCATCATATGCAAACTGACACCATTTACACTGATTTCAGCAAGGCCTTCGATAAAGTGAATCATGATCTTCTTGTATATAAGCTACATACTTTAGGATTATCTCCTTTATTTCTAAAGTGGAATAAAACCTACCTTATAAATAGACAACAATGCGTTCTGCTCAGGATTCATAAATCCAAATCTATTCCAGTTCCGTCCGGAGTGCCTCAAGGTAGCCACTTAGGACCAGTACTATTCCTTATTTTTATTAATGATTTACCTTCCTGCATCAAACACTCAAAAATATTAATGTATGCTGATGACGTAAAGCTTTTCCTTAGCTTTAAAAACCCCAGTCAATGCTCTCTACTTCAAGTGGATTTGATGGATTTGAATTTGAATAAATGTAAATATATGTCATTTTACAGAAGAAGTCCAGTACTCTATAGTTACACTTTTAATAATCATCAGTTAGAGAAAGTTGAATCATTCCTTGATCTTGAGGTTCTCCTTGATAACAAATTAAGTTTTAACTCTCACATATCGCAAACAGTTAATAAAGCAAAAAAAGTTTTAGGTTTCATAAAACGTTGGGGAAAGGAATTTGAAGATCCTTATATTACAAGACAGCTTTATGTATCCCTTGTAAGACCTATCCTGGAATATGCATCTGTTGTTTGGGATCCTCAATATAATGTTCACGTAAAGAAAATTGAATCAGTCCAAAAGCAATTTATGCTGTTTATCATCACTTCCTTGGAATCCAAACATAAATCTTCCCCCGTATGAAAGTCGTTTAGCATTAATTAAACTTCCCACACTTAAAAATAGACGAATTTATCTTAACACTTCATTCATTATAAATTTAATAAATGAGGTCACAGTTTCCGAGTTTCTTGTTCATAAACTTGAATTCCATATCCCATTTCGTCCAACAAGGAACTACATCCCGCTTAAACTACAATACTTCCGTAACAATTATTCCAATTTTGATCCGTTTCGTAGAATGTGTAATGATTTTAATATGTTATACGATCATATTGATTTCTAACATGATGTAAATGCTATCAAAGAAAAAATTCGTAACTTTTTGAACCCATGAGTTCTTTTTAGTTTTAAATTTTCGTTTTTATAAAATTTGTAATCCTATATGAATTTTAAATTAATATATATATTGTACCTTTTTCATTGGCAAATTAAACAAATAAATAAATAAATAAATAAATAAAAAGAACGAAAAAAGATAACACAAAGTCCCTTCTTATAGATTCTAATTCATTTAGGACCACATATCTTTAATTTCATGTTTCTAGATTCATAATTATAGAAAATTCAAAAAGTACCATTAGAAGAACAAAAAAGTACCACAAAGTCCCTTCATATGGATTAACATTAATTTAGGACCACATGTCCTTATTTCATGTTTCTAGGTTAAATAAAAAAAATTACTATGGAAGAACAAAAAAGTATCACAAAATCCTCTCTTATGGATTCTTATTCACTTAGCATAAGTCCCTAATTTCATGTTTCCAGGTTCAGAATTATAGAAAATTCAAAAAGTACCATTAGAAAACAAAAAAGTACCACAAAGTCCCCTCTAATGAATTCTCATTCATTTAGGAAGAAATATCTTTAATTTTATGTTTCTATGTTAAATATTATAGAAAATTCAAAAAGTACCAATAGAAGAACGAAAAAGTACCACAAAATTCTCTCTTGTGGATTCTCATTCACTTAGCACCTAATGTTCTTAATTTCATGTTTCTACGTTAAATATTATAGAAAATCCAAAAAGTACCATTAAAATAACAAAAAAGTACCACAAGGACCCCTCCTATGGATTCTCAATCATTTAGGACCATTAGAAAAACAAAAAAGTACCAGAAAGTTCCCTCTTATGGATTCTCATTAACTAAGGACCACATACCCCTAATTTAATGTTTCTAGGTTCATAGTTATGGAAAATTCAAAAAGTACCATTAGAAGAACGAAAAAGTACCACAAAGTTCCCCTTGTGAATTCTTTCTAACATCGGACCATGCGTATTTAATTTCATGTTTCTAAGTTAAATATTACAAAAAATCAAAAAAGTACTAATAGAAGAAGAAGTACCACAAAGTCCGTCCTTTTGAATTCTTACCCATAGGATCATGTATTTTTAATAACTACAAATTCCACTCTTGTGAATTCTTATCTACATAGGACTACATTTTCTTACTAAATTTCATGTTTCTACATTTAATGTAATTGAAAATTCATTATTAAGTTTGAATAAAATGTAATTTCCCGCCTTTACCCCCTTTTTGGTACTTTGTTTTACACATAGAAGTATCAGAAATTGTATTCCAATGAGTTTCTGAATTATAGTGAGATCCCATATTAAAATACTCATATGGTTATGTCAATAAATATAAAAAAAAATGTTTTATGAAAAAAGTACCAAAAATAGGTACGATTTTTACCCCTTAAACGTTCGAATTTCGATTGGTTTCAAAGATACATATGGTGACAAAAAAGTACCAAAATACAGTTTTTTCCCGTTTTCTCCCTAAAAGGGCCGATTTTTAAAAAAGTACCAGAGACCTGTCCGATTATTTTTTAAATGAATAACGACAACTATTCAACTTTTTGTGTATCTTTATTAGTTTGGGAGTTATAGAGTCACCGATTTTACCCGTTTTTACCCTTTTTTACCCCTAAACATTCGAATTTCCAAAAATCCCGCCTTAGTGGATCTATACAGAGGGCGACCTACCAGCGTTCCAAATTTCGACTCTCTAGCTTCAGCCGTTTGGACTGTGGGATGATGAATCAGTCAGTCACGATACTCTTTTATATACAGTGCTGTGCAATATAATAGGCTATTGTATATTAAATATTTTCTCTTCGATTTAACACTCTTAAAAAAACATTCTCTTAGGAATTTTTGGTACCGTTATTTTTGATATTGTCAATACTAAAAATAATGGGTATTTTTAAGAAGTTTCTTTATTTCCTTTATGCTCTTTCGTAAACATTTTAAGAAAAGTTAAAATATAATTTGTGCAAAATAATAGACTTATTTTAAAGGATTATATTTTTTTAGTTTTAATTTACCTTATAATTTGGATAATTTTTCTGAAAATAATTAAATGTAAGGTAAATGAAATATTACTGTTGAAAAAATATTATAAAATAATATTATTTTTACGAAAAGATGGGTCATAATGTACATTGCACTCCTGAAGAAAGGCGAATAGTTAAAAAATTACATGACCAAGGAAAAACACTTGATTTTATTGCGGAATTGCTTGGAAGGTCTCATAGTTTCGTCAGAAACGCGATCAAATGGAAGCCATCAAAAGAAACACGTGGTAGACCTCGCAAAACAACCGCTACCACGGATTCATGGATAGCTCTTCTGGTGAAGAAGCAGCCATTTCTATCTTCAAAAGCCGTTTCTGAAGAAATAGGTAACATAATTAGTGCTTCAACAGTCCGACGAAGACTTTTAGAGAAAAGTTTGCTAAGTAGAATCACCAGGAAGGTAGCATTTTTAAGCTCAAAAAACAAAGCAGCTCGAAAAAAATTTGCCACAAAATTTAAAAATAGTGTAGTTGATGATTTTAAGAACATTTTATGGAGCGACGCACAGTGTTCGATTTTCAAATTTAGGTGGCCAAAATTAATTACACAAAAACTATAAATCGTACAAAAGTGATTTTTGGCATAGTGATTACTTACATATTGAAGAATTATTGGACAAAAAATTAGACAAATCCGCCTACCGCCACGCCCACTATTAATTACCCAATTATGAAAAATAGTCAAAATTTAAAAATAGCTTCTTTTATAATTCTTTTTCATTTGAAAATAAGTTTAATTAAAAATACAAAATAAAGATTACATAGTTCACCATAATTTTTTAATGAAAGTATAAAAAAGTTTAGTAAAAATAAACAAAATCATGTGGAATCTGCACCAATATCACTGTCATTTTCACTGTCAGACTCTTGTATATTAAAACATGCGTTTTTTAGTAGTTTCAATATATCTGGCGTTAAAGTTCGTTTTTTAACTGGTGGAGTTTTCCTGAAGCTGCAAATATAAGGATCTGATGATATTAATAGCCTTCTTATTAAATCTGCATTAGTCTCGGTCCGTGAAGTTTTCCGCGTGAACTGCAGGCTATAACGTCTATTGGCTTTATTCCTGGATTCTTGAGCTTCTTCAGATAATTGACCAATAGGAAGGATGCACTGTTCAATTATAGCTTTTCCGTGCCAAAGAACTTTGTGAACACTGACAGGCATGTAATACCAGGGATATAATTTCAAATAAAGATTTCTTGTTTCAAATGTATAACTTTCGAATGCTTCCACGTTTATAGTATACCCAGATGCTAAGCATTCCAATATAACATGAAAACCATTGATGCACTTTAAAATAACTAGGCAGTACACTGCAGTGGTATAGTGGGTAGAGCAATTGGCTAGCATCCGGATGGTTGTGGGTTCAACTCCTGGCTCCGACTTTTTTTTTTTTTTTTAATTTTTTAATTCTTGTAAATCGTTCTATAAATAAAGAATTACTTTTGTGACATCTTAAACAAAAATAAGTTCTTTTTCTAGCAAAGAAAAGTTCCACTATATAACGGTTAATTGCTAGATGGAATTATTCACCCACGATCTTGTAAGCTCACAACTTAAACAAAGGTATTCATTTAAAACATACATTCTTTAAAAGCAACTTACAAATAAAATGGTATTCAATTTTTTGTTCCACTTAGAAGGATGGTGTATCTTTGTTTTGAATACTTTGTTCGGCAGGGGCTGTTTAGGGCAAACAATTTTTTCGTTTCTATTAAAGGAGTATCCCTTGTTCTCAAAACAATCAAAAGTTGGACCCCAGCTGTTAACAGAAAAAAGTATTCGTCTATGCATTTTTGGTTTTGACTTACAATTTTTTTTAAGAGCTTCCCTATTATATCTTTCAATATCTAAAACTATCTTCATTCAAATATATACAAAATACCTGTTTTATATTTTAAAGGAATTATATTTTCATATACAAAAAGAATTTTTTAAAAATATGCCATAAAAAAATTTTTATTCATGTTCAAAGTTTGACTAATTTTCGAGCAAAAAAAATATTTTTATTTTGTATATTTTACCCATCATTCATGTTATCGTTAGAAGCATTCATTGATCGATTTCAGCTAAAATGAGTACGGAAATGTCTTAACTAAATAGTCTATTTTAATACCCGAATATATTTTTTTTCCTCCTTTAAAGTTCATTTTTGGGGTTTTGGCCAGCTAAATTTGAAAATCGAACACTGTGCTGTGGCTAATTGTAGACACTTTTACTAAATGTAAAATAAATTATACAAATACAGAACAATGTATTATCTATACTAATATCTACATGATTTTATGCCCTTTAGAGCGATTCCCGGAAGTGGGTTTATATGGGAGCTATGGTAAATTATGGACCGATTCTCATAAATTTTGATAGTGTTGTTTCTACTTATATAGCACTTATTTGTGTGGAATATTAATTTGATACTATCATTCGTATGGGATTTATGCACGTTAAAGTGTTTTTGTGCGTTACAAACATCAGCACAAACGCATAATACCCTAACCACCTATGGTGGTGTAGGGTATAAAATGGATAAGAATTTTATAATTTTGTTCCCTTTAAGGCTAAAATATTAAAAATTTGCATTGTAGTAAATAGCATGTTGATAATATATAATTTTCCAAATTTTTCCAAAAAAAATTTTTATCAAAATGCTAAAAAGTCTTCTAGCAAAGCAAAATCACATAGGAAAAATATTTTAAATATTTTTTTCGATTAAAAAATCTAAACTTTTATTGGCCAAAATGTATGGGAGCTACTATGATTTTTCAACAATTGGAACTGAAGACCAATTTTTTTTTTCAAATAATTTTTTCGTATTGAGCAAATTTTATGCATCGTTTGAGGGTTCTTCCTACATCGAAATCTCGAAAAAGACTTTTCTCGGGACATTCTAATGTATACAAGATATAAATTAATTTTATTGACCGCTATATTGCAGAATCGTGATCAGCGCCCACCAAAAACCCTATATTTTATATGTACACCAATTACTCTAAATATGTACAAAATTTAGGATCGCAATTCACTTTAATCCATTATATTGCTTCCGCATTCTCGAGTTCGGAAAATCGTAAAACAATTTGTGTTCTGGGACATAATATAAATATAATGAATAAATAACAATTCAAATAATGTTGATCAAAATATATGACAAAGTTGTACAACGCTCTTTAGAAGACAATGTCAATATTTTTTTTAACTCACAAGGATTACTCAGTTATCCTTGTGAGAATTTCACAGAAATGAATCCTTCGATTTCCGTCAAATAAGGATGGATAAATTAGGTGTAGTTCTCTACAATAAATCTATGACTATATATGATTTTAAATATACTTCACTTAGAGCACTTGAAGACCCATTATAATATACCTATTAGTATTCACAGTTCAACAAAATGGCCGCTTTTACGTCTTGCATTATTGTCGCAATATCAAAATACCCGGTCAAATTTTGATATGATGAGAACCTGAAAGAAAGACAGCACTTACGATTAGGACAACAACAAAACGGTCGGGTATGTTTTTATGGAATGTTCTGTAGAACAGAGAAGGCTCTTTTGCTACAAGTGTGGCAAACCTAATGTAACCACTCCAAAATTTCCAACGCACCAGCAGAAAATCACGAAAATTGCGTGGAAATGAAAGGGGACTCTCATCAAATAGAAGTCTTTGTACCATCATCAGATGGGGAAATATAATACATCCCCAAAAACACCTAGATCTAAAAAAATTAAATGCTAATTTTTTTGCCGGCCAGTGTTATTAAATTAAATTACGAAGTTTCGAAGTCGCAAGTTGATGCCACATATGCGGCACTTTCTACCAGTATGGGATAGAATTATGAAAAAATATTACGAACACTTTCAAATGGCACAACAGTATCCAGGAAAATTTTGAAAATCAGAAGGAAATTCGAGCATTGAAATTTGAGAATGATAATTATAGATTCTATTTATAGGCTGAACAAATTAGCAATTGATCCAAGAAATTTTATGAACGTTGAAATAAATGCGTGTCAAATTCGGGGGAAGTAAGATTTAGGTGCATCAGTAAGTATTTTGAGTAAAAACTGTAGGGAAATTATAGTCAAATAAAGTGTATTAGTTCACCCAAAGATGATTAGTGTAGTAACTGTCAATGGTGATCAGGAACGTATATTAGGAAAAGTAAAATCCTCCATAAAATACAAAGATCAAGAATATGACATGTTATTGAATATTTCTCCTGATTTGTAACAAGAATTTTATATATTATGAGAATGTTAAAATTAATGGAATTAAATTAAAAAATGATAAATAGGATTTAATAAATAAAAAGGCGAAATATATTGACTACAGATCAACAAAAGCGTTTGAGGAAAATACTAAGAAGTTAGTCGAGGGTGCATTTACCTCGACGATTTGCTGGTAATGCTGAGCGCTTAATATTATTAGAAAGAGTAGCTAATTGCCTAAATAAAATAAATCCCACAATTGGATTTAAAAAAATTTCAATTTTGTTTCAGGAGTAAAAAATGTGGGTTTCATTATTGGTGGCGAAATGCTAAAAACCGATCCCGAAAAAGTCATATGAAACATAAAAATACCAAATATGAAAGAAAAATCCCAAACCGGTAACGCTGGCATGCATCATACATTGATTTGGCAACCCAATGAAAAATATTAAATTTAATAAAAATAGCAGATTTGGGTTTATGCAAGGAGGATGTTACCTATGGTCGTATTAATAAAACTTTCTGTGGCACGTCATAATATTTAGCCCTAGAAGTTTTAGAGGATTATGGTTATGGCCAGGCAGTTGACTGGTGGGGCACTGGTGATGTCATGTACAAAATGGCACAAAAAATATTAATTGCATTTATCTTATAAATTAACAAAATGTGTTGTATGCCTTTTAGATATGTGAGCGTTTTCCTATCTACACTTATTCTTATGAAGTGAAATTTTCTCGTATGATTTCAAATGAGGCTAAAAGCTTGCTGGCCGGTCTTTCAGGCAAAAGATCCTAAAAAGCATTAAGTCGCTGACCAAGTGGTCTAAAAAATTCGAGTACATCCAATCCCGATGAGAAGTGCAATGGAAAATTGATTCAGGAGAATCAAAGTGTAAAAAACCTAAAAGAATTGCAAATAATGAAAAAAAATAAAATTAAAAGATAAATTCGCGAAGATTTTTTAAGCCATAACAACTTTAGCTTTTTATGATCTTTTATATGGTCAGAAAGGTGAAATTTGCAACAAGCAAAATTTAGTGATTATACGTTTTCCCGCTTTTAAATAAAAAAAAAATGAGCTTGAAGATAATATGGCATATTTGTATAAAAAACAACAAATTTTAAATTCCGCAGATGATATTGCTGAAAAATTTAATCTCCAAAATATTTATAAAGTGAAAACGTTGAGCAAATGTGAAGGCAATTATGATAAATATTATCATCCAGATCTAGTTTGTGCTCTTATTTTGATGAAGAGAGGTCTATATAAAAATTTTATACATTATGAAGCTTATACATGAGAGAAAAATACACACACTTGACACTTTTTCTAATAATGTAAACATCCATGAAGATTCAAAATTTACATTGCATATTTATGGAGAAATAGTAAATTATTTTACGAAATTCAAAATAAAAAACAAACAAAAAAAATCTGCCAATTGCAGAAGCACGACATATGCTTGGTGAAATATGCCCTCTTCTGAACAAATTAAATTTTTTTTTACGAAAGAGAATAAAATTAAATATTGTCGTGTGCACCCTGTGGTAGAAATAATTGGCAACGCGGAATGTGTGAAAGGGAAAACTATAGGGAGATTTTTAACAGAAGGAAGAAGAAATATATGTAAACAAATAGCTGAAAGTTTTATTTTTTTGGGAAAATGGAGTAGGTGGACATATTGTCCAGTGCTAGGTGTATTGGGAAAGTAATTGAGTAAATTCCTTCCTTTTTCCTTTTGAGCGCTGAAGAGGTGAGACCTGTGGCAAAGGTGAAATAAAAGAATACCAGCAATTTAATTTTTGATCGATCTTTATTCAAGTAGAAAAGAACCTAAAACTAAAATAAAACGTATACATTTTTTTTAACTTAAAAACTATTTGAAAAATAAAAATAAGGACACTAAACAAAAAAGAAAACAATTTAAAAACTTAATACTAAAATAAACTTTATAAGTGCCTTAAAATAAAAGAAACAATTTAAAAACTTAATACTAAAATAAACTTTATAAGTGCCTTAAAATAAAAGAAACAATTTTAAAAATTTAAAGTAACTAAAATAAAACAAATACTTTTTTTTAACTTAAAAACTATTTGAAAAATAAAAATAAGCACACTAAACAAAAAAGAAAATAATTTAAAAACTTAATACTAAAATAAACTTTATAAGTGCCTTAAAATAAAAGAAACAATTTTAAAAATTTAAAGTAACTAAAGATACTAAACAGAAAGAAAACTAATAAAGAAAAATAAAGTTAACAAAAAAAATAAACATTAAAAACGAAAGTTTAAAAACAAGAAAATTAAACTTAAAATTAAAATCCAAAAAACCAAAACCAAAGTAAACCAACAAGCCACAGCATCGAAGGTAAAGATAGTTAAGGTTTTCGACTCTTGCACCAGATAGGTTTTACGGCTAAATTTTGTAAAAAAAAACTATAAAAATAAAAGGAAAATATATAATATATATATAGAAAAATAAAAAAAAAATAGGTATTATAAAAAAAAATAAAAGGAAAGGATAACTTTTTGTGCTTAGGTACGATAGTTTACTTACCCGGGTGAATAATTGAAACCAATTTGGTAGAGTTGCAAAAGAGACGCGAGGTTAGGGGTGAGCTCAGGCCTAAATATCGCTAGTCAGTTATGAAAAAGTCGTTAGTCCTAAAATGAGGATGAAATAAGTATATCGGTACCTGTAAAGAAAAAGAGATATATCCCTAAAAAAAAATAATAATTAAAAATATATAAAAAAACTGAAAAAAAAGAAGAAACATATAAAAATAAATAGGAACGATACCTGAAAAGAAAAATTAAAAGAAATCAAATAAATAGAACTTTATAAAAAATATAAATATATACTTATCCGAACATCCCGGACGTAGGACAGAATACGGACCGACGAAAACCTTAAGGATTGGTAGAAAACATCAGAATTCCCAGACCCAGCCAGCCGTCCCATCTATAAGGAAAGAGATTACCAGCGTTATTCCTATTTAAATAAACAAAAATTTAAAAAAAAAAAATAGTTTCTAATTTGCTTGATAAATACAATTTTTGATATTTCATTTAAATCTAAAAAGAAAACAAACTTTAAAAACAAACAAAAAAAAAAAAAAAAATTAACCAAAAATTCTTAAATTTAAATTAATTAAATTTTTAAATTAATTAAATTTTTCACAAAAAAATGTAAATGTTCAAAAACTTTAGTTTGTAATAAACTCTGTTATAACGTGAAATGAAATTTTAAAAAAGTTTTATTATTTAATATGGACAACTAAAGTACATTAACAGCGGTAAGTAAACGGAGGGGGATAGAACGGTAAGGTGAGGTTAGATCAGGGGCATCCCAATAGCTGAAACGAGGATGCTATGGCGAGATTATTCTCTTTTAGAAGGGGAACTGTATGGCAGAACATCTGTCAGAGCTAAATTTTCCTTTTTGTCGTTTATCAGTGAGTAAGAAATACTGCTTCGGGCCTCAACAATTTTTTTTATACAATTTCTTTAAATCTGGTACGATATTTTTGGTAGTTGGAGGAATTACCAGACCTGAAGGCAAGGACCACCCCGTCCGGCTTCAGCCCGGCAATAAGCCAGCGAACCAGTGCCGCCGTCAGTCTGGCAACACCAGCAGTTGTTGTGTAACAACCATCTGTGTTCATTTCGTCAATTCTACCAACTTACAATATGGCCTGTTTCTAGAAGAGTTTGTACCGATGTAAGTTCAGCATTATATGGAGCAGTGTCTTAAAACTTCAATAACACTGGTCGACAAAACAAATTTTCGTACTCTTTCAAAAAAATAAATAAATATGTGGACTAGATGGAATTCCGAATGCTAAATTCGACTCTGCTTTCAGTTTTTTCCCACCAGGTCGAGATTTTTTTATGGGCGTGTCTTATATTGTATCCTAAATAAGCCTATTGCTCGAGTATATTTCACTATAACTCGAGAACGGTATGCACGATTTTTTAAATAATACACCAAATGTGTGGAATAAAATGGGATCTAATTCGTTTTATTTTTCTATCACGTATTGATTTTTTATGGAGACTACTATGACCCCGCCTTTAGGCTATCACACTTGTATAACTCGAGAACGGTTTGTCCTATTAAGATATATTAAACTCCAATGTGTAGTGACTTAAATTACCTTTAAGCTGAATTTACATAATTTTTCGTTCAGTTAGTATTTCCGTAGTAATTCGGTAATAAGTTGAGAAAAAATATTTTTTTTTTTTTTTTTTTTAAATAGTGAAAATTTTGATCCATAACTCTTAAATTCTTGATGGAATAAAAATTATTGTTGACATACCTTGAATTCCATTTTCGTATGCATCTTTTGGTGTATAACTTATCAATGGTTTTGAGTTATAGTCTAAAGTTGACCAACCATTCTCGAATTTTATAGTGTGACCGCTGAATAAGGTGATGATATTAGTCATGCCCATAAAAAAAATCAGTACGTGATAGAAAAAAAGTGAATGCAGATTCTGTGTGGGTGATTTGAAGATATTTTTAGCATCTTTTGGTGCATCACTTATGTCAATCGGTCATACCATTCTTTAGTTATGAGGAAATATGCTAGAGTAATGGCCTTACTATGGGCGAAATATTAGACACCAGATCCTGATGAAAAAAAAAAAAAAAAAAATCTGATCCTGATGAAAAAAAAAAAACTGTTTAGCACACCAAATTGCATCTTTAGTGGATTTTTTGTTGACCGGTGTAATCAATCATTATTAGAATATCTTATAGCGTGTTTTAATTTTCTAAATAATTTTAAATCCAACCTAAAGCTGAACCAGATTTTGTCATCTTGCAGTAGTGTAAATGCCATTACATAAATATTATATGCAAGGATTCAAAATTAAAATAATTAGGTAAGAAGTGTATTTTAAAGTCTTTACTTAAGAATGCATTAGTAGCGGCATTTAGTATAATTAATATGGAAGAAGTTTTGAAATATTACAATAATGAGTAAAAGAAATTGATGAAGAAAATTTAATAAATTTATATATGATTTTTGAGAATGAAAAAATCGATATTTTGGAGTCGGATTGCATTTAATTGTTCTTTTCGGAAACATTTTCTTTCAATTTATGAGAAAATTACAAATACTTTGAATAATTTAGCATCCGCTAGATGCGTAAATCGATATTGCAATGATGATATGTTTTTTTGTATAATCATTGTTTGTTTGACAAAGTCAAATTTGACAAAAAAAAATTTGACAAAAAACAGAAGAAAATAATTCAGATAAAAGTGTGGTGGTCGGTCTTTTAGACAAAAGATCCTGAAAAATATGTAGGTCGCTGACCAGGTGATGTAAAAGAAATTCAATTACAACAGCATAAATTGCACATATTAGGTACAGAAAAAGGTAACTGCATGTAGTCGGATTTGCTTTATGCAAGGAAAATATTACCTATTTCTATTTTTGAAATGTAATCAAATGCTTTTTGCACTCTCTTAATGCGTTGATGCCAAACTATTTAGTTGAATTACTTATGCGTGATGAAAAACCTTATAGCCATATCCTGATGACTGAACTGTAGAAATACTGAAAAATCAAGTTAATATATTATAAATTATATACATATGAATGTGTAAATATAAATAATGAAGTGATTTACTGAAAAATAATTGAATTGAATTAAAACAGAAGTATTAGTGAAAAATAGTTACGGTCGTG
This sequence comes from Protophormia terraenovae, assembly GCA_951394005.1. Taxonomy (NCBI): domain Eukaryota; kingdom Metazoa; phylum Arthropoda; class Insecta; order Diptera; family Calliphoridae; genus Protophormia; species Protophormia terraenovae. Next base: position 8,048,929 of record OX596078.1, read on the forward strand.
CAGTTAACTGATGGGACATTGTTTTAGTCATGTTCGAAACGGTATGAATAATATTAATTGCATCCATCTTAATGAAATATCCTTATATGGTTTCGGAAGAAGCTAAAAGTCTTCTGGCTGGTCTCTTTGGCAAAAGATCTTAAAAGATATTCGGGTACATTCATTCTTCGCCAAATTTAATGTAGATATTCATATTGTGCGAAACGCCATTAAAACTTCAAGTAACATTTGATACTGACACACGTTACCTTGGTAAAGAATTCACTGGATTAAGTGTCAAACTGATATTACCTTCGGTCCAACAGCAAAGGAACTACCAAATCAGTCCAATTTATGCTGGCGGGGAATGGATGTACTTGAAATTCTTTGCCAAAAAGCAGACCAGCAGACTTTTCGGTCGATCTAAAATTATACGAAGTAATTTCACTTCTTCCATAATAAGTTTAGAAAAAACGCCCACATATATAAAAAATCATACAATTTATTTTGTTAATTTATATGATGGATGCAATTGATATTATTCGTACCATTCCGTATATAACTAAAACAGTGCCCTAACAGTCAACTGCACGACCGTAACTATTTTTCACTAAAGCTAAGTTCACATTACACTAATATTTGACGTTTTTTACAAAAAATTTGATTTGCCTAATGTGAACACAAACTATTTTTACGAACCAAACAAAAAAAAAAAAACAGCTAAATTTTGTCAAACAAAAATATGTGCTTTGAGTTAAAAATATAATAAGTGTGAACTCAAGATGTAAAATATTTGCATTTATTTTGGGCGAATTTTTGTTTGATCTTACAAGAGAAATGTAAGATTAAACAGGGCAAACAACAACTGAGCGGCGGTCTGCTTGATTTAAAAAGGTTGTTGTTTTTATGTACTTAAACTTCAAATCAACAAATAGAAATGAGCAATTTATATTTTATTTATTTTAATACAGTTTTTTTAAATAAAGCTTGTAATATATGAACATATTTATATATACATATATTTTTTAAACAATAGTGCTTTTTATGTTTTTTAATTTGCGGTCCACACGAGCTTTTTTCTTGTTCGCACATTGAACAAAATGTTGTGCGCACATGCATTTGGTTAATGTGAACCCAACATGTTCATGTTTTGTTCGCACAATTGTTCGAACAACCATGTCTGCCATCAAATGTCATTTTGTATGCGGAAGATGAGGCGCTGCACGTAAAAGTATCGAAGCGACACTGACGGCAAACAAAAAAAAATATTTGCAGTCCACACGAGCCTTTTTCATGCTCGCACATTGAACAAAATGTTGTGCGCACATGCATTTGGATAGTGTGGACCCAAGTTGTTCATGTTTTGTTCTTGTTCGCACAATTGTTCGAGCAACCATGTCTGCCATCAAACGTCATTTTGTATGCGGAAGTAGAGGCGCTGCATGTAAAAGTATCGAAGTGACACTGACGGCAAACAAAAAGTTATGATTTGTTCGACAAATGTTCTGCCCACTGAAAACAAAATGAAAAAAATTATGTGTGTTGCTCTGCCGACGTTTTGTTCTTGTGCGAACAAGAAAAAGGTTAGTATAGAAAGTGGCGTGCAGACGGCGGGCTAGCAATAATAGTTACTCGGCAGCTGAATGAAAGCATACATTAAAATTTTTTTATATATTTTTCATTAGTTGATATTACTCAATAAAATTAACAAAAAACAACATAATTTTAATTCAATTTCTAACTTAAAAAGAAATAATTCAGCCTTTAAAAGATTTAATACAAATAAAATAAAAACAATTGGTTATTAAATTTTTCCCTTAAGCATAATAGATAAATAATTTGAATTCCGTTTTTAACCTAATATATAATAATTTAACCTTTTAGATCAAAGTAATTTTTTTTTTTTTTATTGAGGAATTTAATATAAGTTTATTAGCCTAGAGAGGCATTTTCCTTTACTTGAATTGGATTAAGTAAATTAATAATAAAAAAAATACAAATAATATTAGTGTTAATTATACTTCAAATAATTATTTTTTAGCAGCTGGATAAAAATCAACACTGATCGCATGTGACTTGCCTACATTTTTCAAATAATTACGCATAAGATTTATCAAATCATATTAAATAATTAAAGTACATATTTTTGTTAATATCCATTAACAAATATTGGAAAAAGTGAAATTAAATTAAAATAATCGGATATAAATATCAGGCGATAAAAGTCACATGAGGCGACATCGGCGCTTACAACCAAAATAAGTACGACGGTGGCTAAATGACGGTCGAATTTGCCATGTGGCAAAAAACAGCGTTTTTTGTAATATGCGGTCTTCACGAGCCTTTTTCTTGTTCTCACATCGAACAGTTTCGTGCACACATTCATTTGATTATTGTGGAACTTGTTCATGTTTTGTTCGAACAAGCATGTCTGCCATCAAATGTCATTTTGCATGCGAAAGAAGAGGCGCTGCATGTAAAAGTATCGAAGCGACACTGACGGCAAACAAAAAATTATGATTTGTTCGACAAATGTTCTGCCCACTGAAAACAAAATGAAAAAAATTGTGTGTGTTGCTCTGCCGACGTTTTGTTCTTGTGCGAACAAGAAAAAGGCTAGTCTGGATGTAGTGTAAAGGTGGGATCACACGATTGTCGCAATGCACCAATTTTATACAATTTTTATTGTGCTGAATAGGGGCCCAATAAAGAAATTGTCCCAATCAAATTCTCTGCAGTCAGGTGATTGTCTTATCGTACATAAAGTTGGTTGTCGTAAATTGACGCAAAACGGCTTAGTGGCAATAACTGCTGCACTTGAAGACGAAAAAAATTAAAAAAATTAATTTTAAAAGAAGTATATGGGTCAGAGAGTGGATCACAAAAAGAAGCGCTGATGGCGCATATAAAAAAACATTGATGGAGTTTCGAGAAATAGAAAACCAAAACTTTTTGTTCAACAATTTTTTAAGGATGAATGATGAAACATTTAAGGAATTATTGCATCTAGTGTCACCAAGAATGAAAACTTATTTTACTTACGAAAATAAATGCTGCTACAAAAAATATTTTATTAAAAAATATTATTGGCGCGTATTGTCGTCTTTAATTGCCGTACTAGAACATAATAAATATTGGTGTATTTTTAACGTTTTTATTTGTGCATGGTAGCCTATCAAGCGTTCACATGATTTTCGCACAAGGGTTGCATTTGATTGGACAAAATAAGAACAATATTTTGTGGTTTGACATATGAGCCAATAAGTTGTGAAATCACACGATTGACGTATAAAATATACCAATAATTGGTGTATTGCGGCAATTGTGTGATCCCACCTTAACATGAAGTGTATAAATACAAATTATTTTTTAAATTGGCATTTATTATTTCAATATTTTAGATTATTGTAAATTTTGTATTTTTTCTAAAATAAACAGCATTTTTACCTTATATAAAATAAAGCCCAAATTACAATAGTGCGTAGTCAGCAGCAGTGTGTGCTGCCATAATCAGCTGATTATTTAGAATGCACTGTTTACATTTAGTCAGCAGCAGTTTGCAGTGCTGTTTCATGTAGCTCTGTTTCTAAATTCACTGCGCTGCATTCAGATTGATAGCGAGACAAAGAAAGTAAGCAAATAAATGAGAGACTAAAATACAAAAGTAGAACAAAGCTAGATGGTGGTTGTAAATTGTGGCTGCCTACGCTGAATTGTAATTATAACGGCAGCAACATGTTGTGCTGACAGTGATCAGCTGATCATTTTTGCTGATACTGTTGCTGACTACGCGCTATTGTAATTTGGGCTTAAATATGCTAAAACAAATTATCTTGACATCCACAATTTCCGAAATTTTCTCTAAAAATTTTAAAAATCAATAAAAGCAAAATGAAAAGTATTGTTTTGTTATAAATAACTAACTTCATTTTTGTATGTGCTCAATATTTTCGGAGTTATTTCGAAATTAGTGTTCGAAAACATTTTTTCATGTAAAATTTAAGAATTTTTTACTAAAATTTCTTTTGATAAATGAAAACGTCAATGTGTCACCAAAATTGATGCACAAATTTTCATTTTACAGTTAAGTAGAAATACAGTGGTGGGAAAAAAAAAAATGTTCTCTTTAATCAAAAATAGATGGATTACTTTGAGTCTACATTAGACAAATTTTTATCAAGACAAACGTCAAAATGAACTCGAATTTATGGAAGGTGGCAACTATTGTGCAAAAACAACAATATGGCGAATTCATTAATGTTTTTTATGTATGCAGTTTGACAGCTGTAACATCCAAAAATAATAATCATCTGTTTAACTGAGGCTACCTTGTATAGATTCGCACCGATTTTGACGTTTGTCTTGATAAAAATTTGTCTAATGTAGACTCAAAGTTAGGTGGAATTTAACGAGCTAAACAAGAATCAGCTTTCACTTTTTTCCTATCACATAATGATTTTTTATGGGCATGACTAATATCATCATCTTATTCAGCGGTCACACTATAAAACTAAAGAATGGTTTGTCCAATTTAAACTATAACTCAAGAACTGTTTTGTTGAGAAATTATACAACAAAATATGCAGAGGAAAATTGTCTTCAAGTCTGGTTCACTCAATATGTAAGGATCAAAATTTTACTGATTTTTCACATTTTTTTTAAATTTTTTTTTCAATACTAATTGCCGAATAACTGCGGAATTATTAAGTCAACAAAAAATTATGTGAATATAGCTCAAAAACAATTTGAATCGCATCTATTGGAATTTAATTTATCTTAATTGGAGAAACCTTTTTCGATTTATAAAAGTGTGATTGCCTAAAGGCATGGTCATTGTAATAATGCCCATAAAAGAAAGTCAATTTCTTATAGAAAAAAGTAAAAGCAGATTCTTCTTTATCACGTTAAATTCCATCTAATCCACCTAAGTATTTATACCACAATAGGTGGTTGGGGTATTATGTGTTTGTGCAAATATTGTAACACAGAGAAAAAATCTTCCGACCCCCACCTTTAAAGTATACCGTTCGACTTAGAATCACTTTCTGCATAAATACATGTATTTATATATTTTTATTTAGTATTAGTAGGTTTTTTTTTACACTTTTATACAAGTATTGGTCCACAATCGACCCCTTCCCGAATTTTGGTACACATAGATAATGGTGTTAGGTATCAAATGGTCGGGCTTGACCGACTATCACTTTTTTTCTCGTTTTTTTTTTTTTTTTTTAATTTAAGACGAAAAAAACAAAAAATTTTGGCCCACTAGTGTACCTCCATTTAATTGTAGGTATACATGGGTATTTTCAATTAACTGTGAATGAAATCAAGATTTGTTCATCAATTTTGAATATACATGGCCTATTTTACTCATATTCTTACCTGTTTTGAGATAAAGATAAACTGAAGCATTTTTTATGGTTTCACCTTTCAAATGAAATTTGAAACAAATCTTAAATTTAGCATAGAAATTTTTTTCGGACACTTATTTTGAAATAACTCGGAAAATATTGAGCAGATAAAAATTAGATATTAGAACGACTTAAAGCCAATTATTCCGCATATTTTGGTGTTTCATTTCTATAAATAGTTCATAACGTTCTCGAGTTATAGTGATCAGTGTAATTGGTAAATAAGCAAAAAGTAAATTATATTCTTTTCACTTTTAAAGCAAACTATGTTAAATCTTAAAGATTTTTCATAAGAAGAATTTAAAATAATTTGTTTTTATAGTCTATAATGAAATATTTTTTTTTTTTTATTCTATTCTATTTTATTTATTTTCTTTTCTTTTTTTTTAGTTTCTTATAAATAAATATTGTAAGTCCTTTTATATAAAGAAATTAGAAATACGATTTTTTTTATTTTGTTGTTTTACGCTAACTATAATTTATTTTATTTCTTATTATTTTTTTCTTTTCTTTCAATAAAATCACTTTTGTGAAAGAACTAAATATTGTTTCATTTATTAAGTCCACAAGATTTGTGTTTCAAAATGTTTTACTTTCTTTATCCACAATTGTTACCATTCGTCATTTTTCACTTCATAATTGTATTAAGTTCTCAAAGCAAAGCAAAACATCTATATATATACATCTATATATATATATATATATATATATATATATATATATATATATATATATATATAAACTAAAAAACTTGAATAAGTTTTGGGTCACATTATTTGCTATTTGGTCCCGTCATATATATTCTTGTTCCATTCGTCCCATATGCACCAAAAAGAATTCGTTTGTTGGAAATAAAATATCATTAAAAATCGTACTTAGTTATTACTTAATATATTTTAGCTTGTAAATATTTTTTAATTGAGTATTTATTATGAAAAAAAATACTAATTTAATTATTATTTTAAAAACAACATGAGTTTTAATGTAACGAAAATCTTGAACATATTCTGTTAACCGGCAATGTGTATATAAAGGACACATCTTCCACGGCAAAACTCCTTGACCTATTTTCATGAAATTTGGCACACGAATTGTATGTTTTAAGGAAGGAACTATAGACGATGTCGGATCCAAATTGGACTCCACGCCTCTTTTTACGCCCACTTTCGGTAAAAATGATATTTGACTTAGTTTTTTACCGTTTCCCTGGATTAATACACGCAAAATTTGTCCTACAAAAATAGTTCCCAAGAAAAATACTAAATGACCTATTTACAGGATGCCACTCCCATTTTTTTCAAAAATTATATCCTACAAAGTGACTGTTATTCTTTTGATTTTCATGAAGTTTGGCACACAGATTGTTTTAAGAAAGGACTGAAGGCTATGGTGAATCCAAATTGGAAACTACGCCCCGTTTCACGCCTACTTTTTTAAAAATTATATTTGATTTGACACTATTTGTTTGTTATTCCTTCACGGCAAAATTGCTGAATGGATTAACATGAAATTAGACTCACAAGTAGATAATTTTCGGGAACTTATAAGCCCACTACATAACGTAATTAATGCAATATTAACATACATACGAGTACTTTGTTAATGTTACATGTAACAAATGATACAGAATACCAAAATATACTGTTCACGTTTTCGTTCCTATACGTTAACAGAACGAATAAAAATTTGTTGAATTAGGCTATAAATAAAAATTCGTAAAAATTCTTATGAATAAAAATTAGAAAAACAAGTACTCAGTTTAATTAATAAAGGATGAAGTAAAAAGAGAATATAAAATTGTTATTCAAAATAATGTAGCTGCGACAAACGAAATATTAATAATTTTAATATTGTGCTAATATTCGCGATCGTTACTTTGAATAAATTCACAATTTCATTCATTTTGCCGGTTGCTTAAGTAAGCTCATCAGGAAACCTTTCCGAATTTCTTTAGAAAAACTAAAAAGTTTAGAGTGTAAACTTTATAAACTTAATGAGAATTAAAAGTTCTACACTAAAAAATATCAAAGCTTAAACAAAGCCCAATAAACCATGATTTTATTCTTTTCTTACTTTCCTTCCTACAATAGTTGTTTTTTTTTTTGCCGACACTAAATGTTGTGGCTAAGGAGTAAACAAAAATAAAAATCAAAACAAAATTATTAATAAAATTTTTTAATTTTATCAAATTTGTTTATAAACTGCTTCAAATACTTACGGGCTTAGAAACTCCAGAAACTTAAAATTTTCAAAAATCCTTTTTTTTAAATATAAAAATAAAAATTGTTTTTCCGACAGTTAGTATTAAAAAACTGTAAAAGATCGGATTTCAAAATGTTGAAAAATCATTGAAAGAAACAGTTTTATGCGCGTTTTTTGAAATTTATATACTATACTTATACCTTTTTCGGCAGCAAAATATGATACTATAATAATCCACAAGATATTTAATCGTTGGTAAACCCTACCATGGATATGCTAAAACCTACCATCGAAATGCACTACAATCGCATTAGTGTTTTTATTTTGACATTCCCGAATTCTATTCCCAATGAAAAAGAAAAAAATGGCAACCCTTCCAACATTTACGTCTCTAGACAGTGGAATGTAGTTATTCTGTTTTTTTATGCATTCGTTATTATTATGAATTTACCGTTAATGCATTCAGCCAATCAGAAACTGACATGTGCCAGCTAACAAGTGCAATATGTGTCCTTTTTCAATGTTAGCAGCAATATCCAAATTTTAAACTTTCGTTTTTTGAAAATAAAAAAAGATTCACGATTCAATTCCTATCACTTCGATGATATAAATGCCAAAAATTCATTCCAGTTGGCAACTTAGTTAATATATAAACAGCTGTGAATGTTTACATTTTTTTAATTGAAGTTTTCAAACTGTTGAGTAGTAAAAAATTGCATTAAGGAAAAAGTGATTTTTTTTTAAATCTGTTATAACTACAATTTTACCAAAATGGATTACAATACTGGAGCTGAATACTTTAAAAAATTAAAATATTTTACTAATTGTTTGTGTTATGTGTAAAATTTCGTGTTTATATTAGTTCATGTTTTTTGTAAAGTTGTTTTCTGTGGTATAGAACTTATGTTGCTTGCATTTGTTTAAGGAATGATATATACATGTATGTAGTTACTTGTGGATAGGCCATATCATAATGAAATTTTTTGCAGCCACTTGCAGCGCAGCAAATAATTTATTTTTTTTCTAGAAACATCTAAGCTTAAAATTGGTGAAATTTCCTTTGTCTATGTAAACTTTGTGAACATAGAATCGCACAAAGGCAACAATTTTGAAGATATCTTGATGAAGAATGAAGTCTATTGAAATTGGTTATAATCCGTCCATTATTTCACCTAGCCCCCATAAAAATGTCCTCCCGGAATAGGGCTTAACGCTCACTTAAGCAACCGGCAAAATGAATGAAATTGTGAATTTATTCAAAGTAACGATCGCGAATATTAGCACAATATTAAAATTATTAATATTTCGTTTGTCGCAGCTACATTATTTTGAATAACAATTTTATATTCTCTTTTTACTTCATCCTTTATTAATTAAACTGAGTACTTGTTTTTCTAATTTTTATTCATAAGAATTTTTACGAATTTTTATTTATAGCCTAATTCAACAAATTTTTATTCGTTCTGTTAACGTATAGGAACGAAAACGTGAACAGTATATTTTGGTATTCTGTATCATTTGTTACATGTAACATTAACAAAGTACTCGTATGTATGTTAATATTGCATTAATTACGTTCTGTAGTGGGCTTATAAGTTCCCGAAAATTATCTACTTGTGAGTCTAATTTCATGTTAATCCATTCAGCAATTTTGCCGTGAAGGAATAACAAACAAATAGTGTCAAATCAAATATAATTTTTAAAAAAGTAGGCGTGAAACGGGGCGTAGTTTCCAATTTGGATTCACCATAGCCTTCAGTCCTTTCTTAAAACAATCTGTGTGCCAAACTTCATGAAAATCAAAAGAATAACAGTCACTTTGTAGGATATAATTTTTGAAAAAAATGGGAGTGGCATCCTGTAAATAGGTCATTTAGTATTTTTCTTGGGAACTATTTTTGTAGGACAAATTTTGCGTGTATTAATCCAGGGAAACGGTAAAAAACTAAGTCAAATATCATTTTTACCGAAAGTGGGCTTAAAAAGAGGCGTGGAGTACAATTTGGATCCGACATCGTCTGTAGTTCCTTCCCTAAAACATACAATTCGTGTGCCAAATTTCATGAAAATCGCTCAAGGAGTTTTGCCGTGGAAGAATAAAAAACAGTGTCCTTTATATACACATTGCCGGTTAACAGAATATGTTCAAGATTTTCGTTACATTAAAACTCATGTTGTTTTTAAAATAATAATTAAATTAGTATTTTTTTCATAATAAATACTCAATTAAAAAATATTTACAAGCTAAAATATATTAGGTAATAACTAAGTACGATTTGTAATGATATTTTATTTCCAACAAACGAATTTTTTAGGTAAATTTTGTGGGTCACCTGAATAGATTCAACATAATTTATTTAATAAAACAACAAGATGTATTGATTAACATGGTACTTTTTTGTTTTATTATGTTATTAGGATATTATTAATAACAAAAAAAAAAAAAAAAAAAATTATTGAATTTAACCTAAAAAATTATATTTGGATGGGACTTATAAAGATTTTCAATTTGTAACAAAAAAGGTTTACTCCAACTTATTCCAATCTCTTTAGATAATGAATTTTTGTTCACGTATTGTCGGTCCGACTCATAAATATTACGTGACAGCAATTTCCATACATTTCCTATTATATTGCGGTCGAGAGAGTGTGGTGGCCACTCCGAAGTGGTAAAATTTTGACTTCGAATTCATTGTTTTACCGCTCCCGCGGTGTGAATAGGGATATTGTTGAGCTGGAATGTTCATGGAATAAAACTAAATAGTGTGTTAAATGTTTATGGGATTCTTCTTTTCTCAAATAACGAAAATACTTCCAGATTGATTTTTTTCATTCTATATATCAATATGTTTCATTACTTTTTTAGAACTTGCGTTCACGGGTGAACTAGATTAGTTTTACTTCACGAATGGTGCTTAAAGGCTCTTTATAATTATTCGTCTTCTTAGGTGCACTATATTTCGCATACCACGATATACGGTAAAAACACTTGATTTAATACCTGATTTTCTTCTCATTTTTTCTTCTCTATATTTCATAGATTAAGTTTGAATTGTCTATACGCTACAATTACGCTTTTTGCTTTATCGGAAAAATTTTGTTCTTGCCATTAAATAATTTAGATTTCAAGATTTTAAATATCAAGATGAAACAAGCGCGAATGTTATATTCGGCCCGGCCGAATCTATATACCCACCATCAAATTTTACGTTATATGGGAGGTGGGCGGTAAAGTGGGCCGAACATGTGGGTATAAAAATGCAACTATCTTTTTATACCCTTCACCACAGGTGTAAAGGATATATATAAGTTTGTCATTCCGTTTGTAATTCCCACAATTTTTGTCGGAGAGCAAAAAAGTTTACATTTTCGGGATCCTTGTAAGAAATGATGACGATAGGACCATGTCCGTCCGTCCGTGTGTCGGTTGAAATGGCGTTTATGAAGCCCACCGATAACTGACATATATGATATATATATCAAACGATCGGAAATGCATTAGAGAATTTTGTTATTGGAATTCAGCAAGATCGGTTCATACAATGCCGAGATATGTTCAAAAAACCGGTTTTTAGACCGGTTTTCCAGTTTCTGAAGCCTCTGTATATACTAGAGACTTCGTTTTTACAAAGAAGTCTCGGACATTTTTTTCTGAATTTTTGTTCTGAATAAATTAAATAAATCGGTTCAATAATAACTGAGATATCGGACAAAACGCATTTTTTATTTTTTGAAGCCCTGGTTTAAGCTATAGATTTTTACTTTTATACAGATTTTTATAAAATTTCGGTTTTTTGAATCAGCAGGATCGGTTTATAAATGGCAAAGATATGCTTTAAAAACCGGTTTTTAGAACCGGTTTTTCAGTTTCTGAAGCCTCTGCATATACCAGGGACTTCGAATTTTTAAAGGGGGCTCGGAAATTGTTTTCTGAATTTTTGTTCTGAAAAAATGAAATAAATCGGTTCAGTAATAACTGAGATATCGGGGAAAACGAATTTTTTATTTTTGAAGCCCTTGTTCAAGCTACAGATTTTTATTTTTATATAGATCAGTCATAAAATATTTTTATAAAATTTCGGTTTTTTTAATAAACCAAATTCGTTCATAATCAACAGAGTTATGGCCCAAAAACAAATCTGTTAAGAATATAAATACACACACAAACATGTATATTAAGCATTGTAATGACTATTAGTGACGTTTTCGCCTATAAGACAAGTAGTTTAGTTAGAAACAGCAGTAATATAATGAATAACAGTGTTGTTGTTGTTCTTTGTATATGCAGTCAGTTTGTATATACACACATGCAAAAATAAATAAATATGGAATTGTTGTTGTTTATTTTTTAAAAGTAAAGCCTGCTTGATTGTTTTTTTTTTTCATATTCAAATTTTCGTAGTTTGAAAAAAATTTAGATTTATATATGTGAAAATATGCAAGCATACGTTAAGGCGAAAATTTTATTAATTGTCGGTAATATGGTAATATGATGTCGATAAGATTGTAATACGGTGAAGGGTATCAACGCAAGATGGCGGATCCAATATGGCGGCCAAATTTTTTTTAGTATTTGATGAAATTTTAAATAATGATTTGATAGATTGGGGTCCCTGGACACAAATTTGTTTTTCAGATTTTCCGAATTCGGAAAGGGGGAAGCAATAGGATGGATTTATAATAAGCCCCATATAAACCAATATTGTAATTAACCGCCAAAATATGTATCAATATATGGTTTATATATTGTTACTTTGATAGTAACGATCATAGATTATTAACATAGATATGAAGCTTAAAAAACTCAATTAAAAACAAAAAGAAATTACTCAAAAAAGCACACTTAATTGTTTTTGTTTTTTAATGAAATTTATTCTAACACATTCTTAGACGTATGTTTTTAGGTTTTTGATAACCGAGCTTCATATCTATGGTAACGACTTTGAGATAAATCAAAATTGCGGATTGAATATGGCGGCCAATAAGTTCAATTTATAATCGTTTGAAATTAAGTAGAATAGAAGTCCTTGTATCATAATCGGATGGGGAAATATAAGACATTCCCAGATATTTGTTTGCTGACCAGTATTATTAAATTAAATTAGAAAGTTTGAAAGTAGAAGCTTATACTACAAATTCCGCACTTTCTAGACAGCAATACTATAAATATTACGAATAGTTTCAATTGGCACAACAGTATCCAAGTATATTTGGAAAATCAAAAGGAAATTTATCGAGCACCGATAAATTATACATTCTATTTATAGGTTGAACAAATTAGCAAATGATCAGAATTCATGGGTAGTAAGATTCAGGCGCATCAGTAAGTACTTTGTGTAAAAACTGTAGGGAAATAATAGTCGAATAAGGGCTCTTAGTTCACTCAATAATAACACTGGTCAACAAAAAAATCCTCACCCATAGACAAATAGTTGGACTTGATGTATTTTAATGTGCTAAACACGAATCTGCTTTCAAATTTTTTCTCATCAGTTCTGGATTTTTTTTTATGGGCATGTCTAATATTTTGCCCATAGTAAGGCCATTATTCTAGTATATTTCCTCATAACTCAAGAACGGTGTGTACGATTGATCAAAGTGATACACCAAAAGATGCGGTCTAAAAAAAAATATCTTCAAATTCTTTTTAATTAGTTTTTTTATGTGCTCAATAGTTTTGGAGTTATTTCGAAAAAAATGTCCGAAAACAATAATTTTCATGTAAAATTTTAGATTTTTTTGTTACTTAAATTTCGTTTAATAAATGAAAACATCTAAAATGTTACAGTTTATCATCTTTGTCATAAAGCTGGTAATGTTGCGAATAAAATAAGGCATGTATCTTCACAATTGATGCAGAAATCTAAATTTTATTCACAGTTAAGTAAAAAATACAAATGTTGAGTAGAAATACAGTGGTGGCCAAAAAAAATTGTTTGTAATTTTTTTCTTGAAACAAAAATAGGTGGACTAGGTCGATACTGACGAGTTAAACAAGAATCTGCATTCACTTTTTTTTTATCGGGTACTAATATCATCACGTTATTCATCGGTCACACTATAAAATTCGATAATGGTTTATCAAACTTTGGTTATAGCTCAAGAACCCTTTACACGTTTTTGATAAGTGATACATCAAAAGATGCATACGAAAATTGTCTTCAAGGTACGTTCACAATATTTTTTATTCTCTGAAGAATTTCAGAGTTATGGATCAAAATTTTCACCACTTTTCTAAAAAATAAATTTTAAAATTTTCGGTACTAATTACCGAATAACAACGGAAATATTAACTGGAAAATTATATGAATTCAGCTCAAAGACAGTTTAGGTCGCTATATATTAAAGATCAATTTGTCTAAATTGGACAAACTGTTCTCGAGTTATACAAGTGTGACTGCCTAAAGGCGTGGTCATAGTAGTCATGCCCATAGAAAAAAATCAGTGCGTGATAGCACGTTAAATTACATCTAATCCAACTATTTTTTTTTTTTTTTTTTTATTTAAGACAAAAAAAAATGTTTTTTTGTCCACTAGTGTATTTCAACTATAGGTAGAGGTATGCATGGGTATCCAAACTTAACTGTGAATCCATTCAACGGATAAAAATTTGATAGTAAAGCGACTTAAAGCCAATGTTTCCACATATTTTGGTATATCATTTATATAAATCATGCATACCGTTCTCGAGTTATAGTGAAATATACTCGAGTAATCGGCTTTTTTATGGCGCAATATTAGACACGCCCATAAAAAAAAATCCCGACCTGACGGAAAAAAACTGAAAGCAGATTCGAGTTTAGCATGCGGAATTCCATCTAGTCTACATATTTTTTTTCGAAGGAGCTCAAAAAAAAATTTTTTTGTCGACCAGTGTAATTAGTGAGAACTGTGTATTAGGAAAATTAAAAACCTCCATAAAGTACAAAAATCAAGAATATAACATGTTGTTGAATCTTTGTTCTGCCTTGAACAGGAATTTAAATTTTAAAGTGACCAGGGGATTTTTGTCAAAAATACTTTTATTGATTTTTATTAAAGTTGAATTTAAAGTTTAAGTTTTTATTTATTTTGTGTTTTATACAAGCAAATTTACAAAATTTAATGACAATCGGTTAAATATATTTGTTTTAATTTTAAATAAAAGAACATTTATTAAAAATTATATTTCAAATTAAAAATCCGTTAAGCATCGAGTACCCAAATGAAAAATATTTAGTAGTATCGAGTAATCAAAAGTAGTAGAATTGCCAGCTAGTTATGAAAAATCTATCCAACTCGAAACAAAGGCACATCGTTTTTGTAGTTCAAACTACACATTAAAGGAGATTAAAGTTCTGGTCAAAATATAATGCGGATATAGTAGTCCCCTGGCTAATTCGGATATACTCAGCATGCCTATCATGTTCATATATCCCTGAGTCGTGGACTAGATGCACTGTGGTCTTCATCCCAAAAGGGGGGAGGACCTCTCACACGAGACCGAAAGACTTCAGACCTATCAGTCTGTCGTCCTTCTTCTTGAAGACAATGGAAAGGTTGATTGATCTTCATCTCCGTTCTGCAATCGACCCTAACCAATTATCAGCGTCTCAACATGCCTATATGAAGGGCAGATCTGTTGAGACTGCGTTACACTCGCTTGTAGGGTACATAGAATACGCTCTTGAGCATAAGGGGTTTGCATTAGTCGCCTTCTTAGACATAGAGGGGGCTTTTAATAATGTGACTCCGGAGGCTATAAAATCGTCTCTTATAGGACTGAACATCAATCAGTCATTGATTAGCCTCATATGGAGACTACTAACCAATAGGGTTATAATTTCCAATATGGGAGCATCTACCATATACAGGGTAGCAAATAGGGGTACTCCGCAAGGAGGAGTTCTATCTCCTCTTCTTTGGAATATCGCCGTGAACCCACTACTCAGGGAACTAGATTCTCTGAAGTTTAGGACTGTCGCTTATGCGGACGATGTCGCGGTGGCTGTATCTGGGAAATATCTGGATACTATGTCACAACGCCTGCAAACTGCTCTGGGCCTGCTTAGTGCATGGAGCACAACCAGTGGCCTCAGTGTGAATCCAGGGAAAACGGAACTCGTTCTCTTCTCCAGAAGATACAAAATTCCATCTTTCCCGTTACCACGCCTAAATGGTGTTGAAATGAAGGTGTCGGATAGTGCGAAGTATCTAGGGATTATACTGGATTCTAAACTATCCTTTCTCCAAAACACAAAGGCAAGGGCCTCAAAGGCCGGAATCACCCTATACATGTGTAGGAAAGCCATTGGGAAATCTTGGGGAATAAATCCTAGGAATACAAAATGGCTCTTCGACATGGTGATAAAGCCCATACTTATGTATGGAGCGTTAGTATGGTGGAAGGCTATGGAGAAATCCACCTTTTTCGGAATCTTTGAAAGGATTCTGCGTAGTTCGGCGCTACTTATCACAGGCGCGATGCGTACAACCCCATCTAAAGCCCTATTCGTTCTAATGAACTGGCTACCGGTGGACCTAATGGCCAAACAGATCGCCATCATGTCGGCGACTAGGCTCAGAATTACAGGTGCATGGACTGACAGAGAATACGGTCATGCAACCGTTTTAGGATTATTTGATGACATTCCTCGCAATATTGACTATTGCACTCCTATACCTTTTCTTGACAGAGGCTTCTCAGTGTCAATCTCGACTGATCCTGTACTGAGTGACAGCGCAGTGGAGGTCTACACTGATGGATCCAAATCTGCTGATGGGGTAGGAGGGGGTGTCTTTATTCCCGATTATAGGAAAAGTATTTCCTTTAGATTGCCGGATCACTGCAGTATTCTTCAAGCAGAGATCTCGGCCATAAAAAGAGCGGTGAACTGGTTGATGTACTACAGGGTATTCAGTGTGAATATCCGGATTTGTACGGACAGTCAAGCTGCGATCAAATCGCTCTCGGGTGTCTTTTCGACATCCAGGCTGGTACACGAATGCCGGACATCTCTAAACGAGATGGCGAGACATTCAAACCTGGAGCTTGTCTGGGTTAGGGGTCATTCTAATTCCCCGGTTAACATTACTGCGGACGAACTGGCCAAAAATGGTTCCCTTCTTCGACACGAAGAAGTGGATCAACTGGTCGGAGTACCGCTCTCCTCCTGCAGATCTATAATACTGCGGAATCTATCGAGGATTGCACAGGATAGATGGTCAAATCTGTCCATTTGCACAATCTCGAGGCAAATATGGCCCCAATATGATGAACCTCGTTCAAATCTCATTTTGGGACTACCAACGACTTCTGTAGGAGTTGCCTTGATGAAGAGGAGGAGGAGACAGTGGAGCACTTCCTATGTCACTGTCCGACTCTCTCGGAGACGAGGACTGCTATACTCGGCAGTCCGATTATGCATGTACTATCTGATCTCTCTGATATTGATATCAGAGCGATCAACTCCTTTATACATGCGTCAGGTTGGTTCGATTCGAACGTAGTTTCGGACATATGAGCTTTACCATATGATCCATTAGGGTATCACAACGGGACCAAACTGGACCCACGTGAGCTGTCCTACGACTGTTTGGATAGCTGCCCACTTAACCTAACCTAACCTGGTCAAAACATTTTTTTGAAATGACACATTTTGGTAAATAAAATTGGTAAAATTTTTTTAAATAGCTCACATTAAAATGTTCTCCCGGAATAAGTTTTGAAATCTAAAAATCTCTTTGCAAGAACAAAATTTCTTCCTCCAAAAATGTATATTCTATTCTAACATTATTTTAAAAACTTTTAATTTGTATTTTAGAATCAATATAAATCTTTATTGTTCAAAATATTTTTTCATTTGTTGAAAAAAATATGTGAGGGATTTTTATTTTTTAATATAAATAAATATCCATCATGATGAAAGTAATAAATATCTTTAAAAATAAATATCAGTATGAAAAAAATTTCAAATGATTGTTTTGTTTATTCATACTTTTGTTTTTGTTTCAAAGAATATTTTTTATTCAAAGAAATTTATGTTCAAATAATTTTCAACTTTTGTAATAAATATCACAAAAGATATTTATATTTTTTATTTCGATTATGATGAAAAAAAAAAATGATATATTCATATAATTTTTTTAACATTAAAGATTGTTTTTTTATTAAAATAAAAAGTAGGTACGTTTTTTTATACCCTACACCACCATAGGTGGTGATGAAATTTGACACGAATTATTATTTTGAAGCCTATTGAAATTGGTTATGATCGGTCCATTATTTCACCTAGCTCCCATACCAATGTCCTCCCGGAATAGGGGTTTAACGATCATAAATGCCTTAAATGTAGCAACATTTCAATGAATCTCGGTACAAGGAGTTTCGTATAAGTGTCAACCTTTGTGCCAAATTTCATCAAGATCGGTCCCTAATTGACCATAGCTCCCATATAAATCCCTCTTCCGAAAATCACTTTAAAGTGCATAAATTATATAGATGTAAGTATCAATGCACTGTTCTGTATAATTTATTTTACATTTATTAAAAGTGTTGATCTACAATTGACCACAGGTCTAATATTTCGCTCATACACAATGGTGTAGTGTATCATATGGTCGGTCTTGACCGACTATAGTTCCTATCTCTTTTTTTAATCGTATTGTTTAGGGCTAGAACCTTGTTTATTATTAAAATCCGGTCTCTATATTTGACTTGATATCTTTCAATCACTGCTCAAAGGTTAAAAGACACAGTTTTTTTTTTTTTTTTTTTTTTTGCAAAAACTCAACTCGCGCAAACAAAAATTTTTTTCTGCAGTGTAAACATTTCAATTAAGCAAACATTTCATTTTGTTTTTTAAAAAAAATAATTTCTCTTTAGCCGGCGATAAATCAAACGCTAACAAATTTTTCGCTGAAAAAAAGTTAACTTTTTAAAAAAAATTCTATAGGTACTTCTTGTTTCCAAAACGATGTATTTTTTAAATTTTTTCAAAAGGTTTTTCGAAAATGGAACAAAATTAAATTTTTAGTCAATATATTTTGAATGAAGTCGGAAAACAAAATGATATTAGTATAAAAGTATATATCTATGTCAGTTTTGTCCAAAACAAAGTGGTCTCTCGGGGGAGACATTTTTAACAAATTTTTAACTGAAGATGTGTTAAAAAAAATGTTTAAATATTTTGTCCAAAAAATTAAATGGAAATAAATCTGGAATTTCCGAACGGCTGATTCGATTTCAATGAAATTTCACAAAGTGATAGTAGAAGTGTAGTGTGAGCTTAAGTTTTGAGTTTAGATCATATAAAAACAATCCTGATTCGTTATATCTGAATCGATTTTAATGATTTTTACATGAAAGGATTCTAATATTTATATTTGTCTGAAAGATAACTTTATAGAAAATTGTGTAAAGGAAAAAAGGTTGTAAAAATGTTATTCCTGATATAAATAGGGTCTCATGAATTTTCTTTCATGATTTTCCACTTTTGGCCTCCATTTCTCAAAAATTAGAAAAGAAACTTAGATTAACGTGCTTTTAACTTTTAGGTAATAGAGGTATAGTAAAAAATCCCATTTCTGCAAACATTTTAAATTTTGTTTGGGAATTTCGGGCTTTTTGTTAATAAATGAAAAAAGCAATACCTAAAATTAAGCACCAAAAAATCTACTTAGGTGTAAAATTTCATTCAAAAATATCCACTAGCAAAAATTTTATTCAAAAATTAAAAATGAATAGCATGCACAAAATCATTCCATTCTCGGTGTTTTGCAAAATTTCTTATTATAAATATTTTTGTACAGCGAATTAAAAACATCATCACTTCGCAAATCCCCTCTCGTTAAAGGATATGTCTGTGTTTTTATTTGCTTTAGTACAAAAGCTATCCATTTAGAAGCTTGTTCAGATCTTTCATCTGCAGCGTTTCAAGCAGCGTTTTCTCGCTTCATTGGGAGGCGGGGGCTCCCCCATAGGGTAATGTCAAATAACAGCAGAAATTTCCTTGGCGTTAGTAGAGTATTACTTAGAGAATTTACATCATTTATTAACTCTGTCTCATCGGATACATACCATAAATATGCCACTTACGGTTTTGAATGGAAGTTCATACCACCACATACACCTCATATGGGTGGGTTATGGGAAGCAGCGGTTAAAAGCTTTAAATACCACTTAAATCGAATTGCTGGCGCTCAAAAATTTAACTTCGAGTAATTCTCTACTCTACTAGCAAGAATTGAAGGTGTCCTAAACTCTCGACCTATATCCGCTTTGTCTGAAGATCTCTCTGATATCACTGCGCTGACGCCAGGACATTTTCTAAGAGGTGCTCCTACTATGGCGTTTCCGGAGCAATCTATTCAAAACATGTCTCTAGAATAGGTGGGAAAAATTGAAAGCCTTCCATCAACAGTTTTCCATTAGATGGAAGGAAGACTATCTAAAGTCTCTTCACAAGAGATACAAGTGGAAAAACCAAGCTAAAAATCTAGAAGTTGGAGACCTTGTAGTGGTAATCGACGATTTACAACCCCCTTATGAATGGCAACTAGGCCGAGTCACTAAAACATATCGTGGTTCAGATACCAGCGTTCGTACCGTTGATGTAAAAACAGCAACAGGAACAATAACACGCTCTATTGTAAAACTTTGCTTTCTTCCGTTTTTGAATAATGATTTTGAATAAATTTACATGTACATTGATTTCGAAAATAAAATATTTGATGCTTTTAATCTCCACTTTTCCATAAATGTAGTATAAATAACCACATATTATGATTCTGGTCAACTATCTATATTGCTATATCTCTATAATAACTTTCTCATGTACAATTCTACTCGCATTACAATTTAATATAACCTAACTTTTATTACACAAATATGAGCCCTCGAAGCAACCGATCCATAAGTATTTCATCAGTGTTTAATTTGCAGAAAATATTATCCTTTGAAATACTGCCGCAAATTTCTTAATATGAATGTAAGAAAACGCAGACAATTGGTTAAAACCCACAAATACTGTACAAATTGCTTGGCACGTAGCCACGCAATAAGATTGTGCACCGCGAAGTGGTTACGTTGTGGGAACCACAATTTAACACCATTATTTAAAAGGGATAGCAAATTGTTCTAAAAACGTATGGCTATCTCTTTTATTTGATGGTGTTAAACTTTTTACATTTTACTTTAATATATTTTTGAAAAAAATTGGCGCATAAATGAGAAAATAAAACTTAAAGAATCAAAGAAAACAGAAAAATAAAAGAAAATCAAACAGAAAAATATAAAGAAATAAGTGTAAATAATAAAAGAAAATAAAACTAAATATACAAAAAGGGTGTTTTAATATTGTGATGTTTCATTGTGTGTAATAATTTTATTTGTAATAAGAACACAAATAAGGAGTTATAAAGTAGTAAGGAGCTACAAGTTAAAAGGAGCTACGAAGTTTGCAACGTAAACAAACTGAATATATGTATATTAAAAAAAATAGTTTTAATTTTTGTTAATAAAACTTGTAAGGGTTAATAAGTTTTCTTATAGACAAAATACTTAAAATATTACAAAGAAATATTTATTAACTTAAATATAACAAATCATGCCAAGAAAAAAAAAAAAAAATAATAATAATGGCGATAAAAAATAATTAGAATATATAATATATACTAGAGTTGGGCAAAATCGTTCATTTTACTGTTTCGTTCACATCGTTCAAAATTAACAATTGATTCAGTTCGTTCATCGTTCATTTTCTTACATTGAACAGTGAGTGAACGATGACTAAAATAATAGGAAGATAAACATGAAAAATGTGTTATTTGTGACTCACGTAAAATAATTGGCGAACAACATGATTTCTAATAAATAAACAGATGATTTTTAAGTTTAAAGGAAAAATTTTACTGAACGGAAAAAATTTTTAAAATGTCTTTTTAATTAAATAAAAATGTAAATACCTACTTTAAATTAAATTCAATATATGCATCATGCAGGTTTGAAAAAAAACTTAAAATTTTATTCAGTCTTTTGACTCAGTCTTTATAAATGAAAATAAATAACATGAAATACAAAATTCTTTCAAAAAGTAATTATTGAATATTAATAAATAACAATAAAAATAAAAAAAGTAAATAAAAACTCTTTGCTTTGGCTCTATAATACAAATATAAATAAAAATAAAATTTTGAGAAACAATTTGTTCGGGAATATAACATATTTCACATATTATTATGCAAAAAAATGAGGCTCGAAACTTTTTTGGAAGTTAAAAGGGTCCTCCTTTCATTAATAATCTGACCGGTCGCAGAAAAAATATGTTCACAAGGAACAGACGTGGCAACTAAACAGAGGCGTTTTAAAGCGTACATATAGACGCGTGGATATAACATTTTCCTTTTACTCCACCATTTTAATGGATCACCTTTACTTTCCAAATATTCTTCGTTTATGTACTGATCAAGTTCTCTTAAGGCAGCAGCATTGTTATATGGTCTTACAGATCTGTTGAAGTCCCTATCATACTCTCTACAAATGCTGGTAATATCTGAATTTTTTATTTCGTTAGTGGACTCCTCAAAATTAGGCAATATAATATCACAGATTCTACTTCTTAATGATTTCAAAGCGTTTTCATAATTTGCATAATTTTTGAAACCTTTTCTTTTTTAATAATTCTTAACATTGAAGAGACTTTGGGGTTTGATGAATGACATTTTAATATAAACCCTTCCAATAAATTGCATAAAATTATTACCTTCGAAAGGGTAACATTCTTTTCTACTGATATTTCAACCGTCACTTCATAAAATGGTTTAAGAATTGGCATTACTTCGTCAATTAACTCCCAGCCTTCTAAAGTCAAACTTAAATCCGGACGAGTGAGGGATAGAGTTGCTATAACGGCATTTTTTAATTCCAACATACGTTGCAGCATTTCATAAGAAGAATTCCACCGGGTGATCATGTCCTGTTTTAATTTTAAATCAGGCAGATTCATCTGTTTCTGAGTTTCCTGCAACCGCTTTAAACCCTATGAACTTTTCCTAAAGAATTCTACAACTCGTTTGACATTAGTTAAGATGTCTTTGATTTCAACAGTAGCTGTTTGCACAACTAAATTTAACGAATATGCAAAACAACCAATGCCTCGCCATTCACTTTGGCGAATTGCTGCTGAAATATTTGGTGCATTGTCACTAACAATCTCTGTTATTTTACTTTCAATTTGAAATTCTAAAGTAATATTTTTTA
Organism: Protophormia terraenovae; assembly: GCA_951394005.1. Lineage (NCBI taxonomy): Eukaryota > Metazoa > Arthropoda > Insecta > Diptera > Calliphoridae > Protophormia > Protophormia terraenovae. The sequence continues at coordinate 8,071,762 of OX596078.1, forward strand.
AATAATTGCACAAATTTTCGATGTGTGTCTTTCAGTAAACTCGTCACAGGCAATCAAATGTGATCTTAGAATTGTTTCTTCATCTATAAAATGAGCTGTTACCGCCAAATAGCTCGCATTTAATTTCGACGTCCTACCATCTGTTGTTAAACAAATTGCAGTTACAGATTGAATTTCATTCTTAATTTTGTCTAAAATTTCTGCATATACAGTCGGTAATATATTACATGACAATGATTTTCTGGATGGCAGTGTATATACGGGACATTGAGACAGAGCCTGAATTAAATTTTTGTCGAATATCTTTCTACGGCGTGGATAATAAGGGGGTGTTTTAATTTTAAATGTCAACTTAAGTTTAAATGTCAACTTAAGTCACACTTAGTGACGACTTGCAGTGTCTACATTTAGCTTTTTGTTCTCCATCTTCATCAAAATGCAGCCACATTGAACTGCGTTTTCTTTTATTGCTCGACTTATTAAAAATATAAAAAACACTTAAAACAAGAACAATAATGTTAAAAACCCACTTTATGAAATTACTCATAAATAACATTTAATTTAAAAAATTACATACATATGTCATAATAGTATCATCATTACTGATTTCTATTTTTTGCAACATTTAACTGTCAAACATTTTTGGATTATAGTTATAAATTGTAAAATTTTACAAGTATAGGCTAAAAAAGTACTTTGACTCAAATGTAGTAGTGAATATTTTTGTATGGCAACTTTTTTTTTTTGAATGTGTAAGATGAAGAAGAAGAAATATGCATTTATAAATTATACGGAGTCTTTTTGCTTTGTAAAAATGAAATAAATTAAAAATAAACATCCAAACAATACTTCGAAACATTTATATAAATAAAATACAAAAGTTTGTTTTGTAAAATATATCTATATATATATAAAAGAGTAACGTGACTGACTGACTGACTGAATCATCATCCCACAGCCCAAACGGCTGAAGCTAGAGAGACGAAATTTGGAACGTAGGTAGGTCTCCCTCTGTATAGATCCACTACGACGGGATTTTTGGAAATTCGAATGTTTAGGGATAAAAACGGGTAAAATCGGTAACTCTATAACTCCCAACTAATAAAGATACACAAAAGGTTGAATAGTTGTCGTTATTCATTTAAAAAATAATCGGACAGGTGTCTGGTACTTTTTTGAAAATCGGCCCTTTTAGGGAGAAAACGGGTAAAAACTGTATTTTGGTACTTTTTTGTCACCATATGTATTTTTGAAACCAATCAACATACAAATAAAATTTATGCCGTATTCATAACTTATAAAAAAACTAGAAATACAAATTTGGCACTTTTTCGCAATTCGAACGTTTAAGGGGTAAAAATCGTACCTATTTTTGGTACTTTTTTCATAAAACATTTTTTTATATTTATTGACATAACCATATGCGTATTTTAATATAGGATCTCACTATAATTCAGAAACTCATTGGAATACAATTTCTGATACTTCTATGGGTAAAACAAAGTACTTTTTGGTACTTTTTTGTTCTTCTAATGGTACTTTTTGCATTTTCTGTAATATTTAACCTAGAAGCATGAAATTAAATATGCATGGTCCGATGTGGGAAAGAATCAAGAGGGGTTTTTTTTGTTCTTCTAATGGTACTTTTTGAATTTTCTATAATATTTAAACTAGGAACACGGAATTAAAGATATGTGACCCTAAGTAAGTGAGAATTAATAAGAAGGGATTTTGTGGTACTTTTTCGTTCTTCTAATGGTACTTTTTGAATTTTCTATAATTATGAACCTAGAAACATGAAATTAAGGACATATATTGCTAAGTGAATGAGAATCCATAGGAGAGAGCTTTGTGGTACTTTTTTGTTCTTCCTATGGTACTTTTTGAATTTTCTATAATATTTAACCTAGAAACATGAAATTAAAGATATGTGGTCCTAAATGAATAAGAATCCATAAGAGGGGACTCTGTGGTATTTTTTGTTATTCCAATGGTACTTTTTGAATTTTCGGTAATATTTAACCTAGAAACATGAAATTAAAGATATATGGTTCTTAATGAATGAAATTCCATAAGAGTGGACTTTGTGATGCTTTTTTGTTCTTCTAATGGTACTTTTTGAATTTTCTATAATTATGAACCTAGAAACATGAAATTAAGGACATGTGATGCTAAGTGAATGAGAATCCATAACAGGGGACTTTGTGATACTTTTTTGTTCTTCTAATGGTACTTTTTGAATTTTCTATAATTATGAACCTAGAAACATAAAATTAAGAACATGTTTTTTTTTTAAATTTTCTATAATATTTTACCTAGGAACATGAAGTTAAAGTTGTGGCCATAAGTGAGAGAGTATTCATAAGAGGGGATTTTGTGGTACTTTTTCGTTCTTCTAACAATACTTTTTGGATGTTCTGTAATATACATCCTAGGAACATAAAATTGAAGATGTAAGGTCCTAAGTGAATCAGAATCCTTAAAAGTGATTTTGTGGTTCTTTTTCCTCATTCTAAAATACTTTTTCGTTATTCTAATATTAGAAATCTAATATTACAGAGATATGTATTGTTATTTATGAATGAGAATTCTCAAGCTCTATTAGTCACATTCCTCTATACTAAAAACTAATAATAGGAATACTTTTGTAGTTTTTTTAACTTTCGAGTGTTAAAGATGTTAAAAATTGGTACTTTACTGGCACCCTATCAAACATGCCTTTTGTACTTTTCGAAAATCCTACTTTAAATTTTTTTTATAGTATGGTTTTTATAAAAAATTTCAGCTAACGAAGTAGCGGGTTAACAGCTCGTTTATAGGAAATGAGGAAATCCACCAGAATGGAAGGTTTCGTTGATTACTATGATACCTAAGCCAGGAAAAGATCACACTAAAGTAGAATCGTATAGAACCATCAGCCTGTTATCAAATATATCAAAGCTGTTCGAGAAGCTATTAAGGAACAAGTTGAACATAATAATGAATCGAAATGATTGCATCCCGAATCATCAATTTGGTTTTAGAAGAAAACATAGCACTATTGAACAAACACACAGAACTGTTAATGTTATATCCAAGGCTTTTGAAGAAAAGAAATTTTGTTCTGCTCTATTCATCGACGTTTAGCAAGCTTTTGAGAAGGTATGGCACGAAGGCTTGTTATATAAAATAAGAGTAAATTTACCCACAAACACACATAAGCTATTTGAAAGCTATTTAACTCAACGGAAGTTTATTCTTAAAGAAGGAGACTTCCTAAGTTCACCCCAGCCAATAGCAGCAGGCGTACCGCAAAGAAGCATACTGGGTCCTTTTTTATACTTGATATTTACCTTTGATATGGCAACAAATGGTGAGACCCATATATCAACATTTGCGGATGACACAGCCATCTATATTCCTGCAAGATCATGTATCTGATCTAGAAACATGGTTAAAGCAATGGAAGATAAAAGTAAACGAGTAGAAGTGCATACACATAACCTTCACATTGAGGAGAGAATCATGTCCAACAATTCGAATAAATAATCAAGTTATACCCCAACAAACGGAGGTTAAATACCTTGGTATGCATCTAGATCGACGCCTTACATGGAAAACGCATATTGAAGCAAAGTTAACCCAAATGAAGTTGAAAGCTCTTGAAATTAACTGGCTCATTGGACGAAATTCTAAGCTGAGTTTAGACTGTAAATTATTGCTTTACAACACAATTCTAAAGCCAATATGGTGCTATGATATTCAATTATGGGGCACGGCTTCAGCTTCTAATGTTGAAAAAATTCAAAGGCGCCAAAATAAAATTTTAAGAACAATTACATCTGCCCCATGGTATGTAAAAAATTCGAATATCCATAAAGATCTCGGCGTACCTCTGGTAACTAACGAAATAAAAAAGCACGCATTAACATACTTAAAAAAGCTTGAAACACACCCAAACCCACTTGCTCGTAATATATTAAGAATTAATTGCCACATACGCTTAAAAAGAAGAAATACGTCAGATCTAATCCATATATGAAATGCACGAGAAAAGATGTTTATCGCCTGACACTGGTTGGACGAGATAAATTTTAATTTTTTAGATTTAAGATTTGAATACTTATTGTTAGTTCTATTTTTAAGAAGATTCAATAAATAAATACAAATATTAAAAAAAAAAATAAAAAATTTTCGCTAACGAAGTAGCGGGTTAACAACTCGTTTATATCAGAAAAATGTATGTGAATCAAGCGTCAATGCCAAAAACATAGTAAATATAAGAAACCAAAACAATAGGAACGATGAACGAAATGAATCAGAAAGATTGAACGAATCACCATCGTTCATATTACTGATTCGTTCAATTGAATCAGTTCGTTCATGAAAGACACAACTCTAATATACACTGTCGGACAAAATAAGTTGCGGTTTTTTACTCTTGCTATTTAGATCACAATTATTGTCTTCTAGGTGTATAATGGACTACTTTTTTGGTGTCCAGGTATTTGTCGTATTATATTCTAAAAATTAATATACAAAAGAAATTTTTAAAATATTTCGAGTTTGGAGCAAAAGTGTTGTGTTGGTCATTCATTTTGTGCGACAAAATAAAGTGACACTTTAATTAATTTCCTTAATTTGGCTTCAAATTTTCGAACTTTTTGATACAAAACGGAAGACATAAGCTTAAAAAGTGCTAAAGTTTAATATTATATTCATTAAATTATATTAAAATTATTATTAGTAAGTTTAGAAAATAAGGATGAATACGGTCATATTATCGGAAAGTCTTCGACCACAATCCAGAAGGATTTCTTGACTTCAGATAAGGAAAATTAAGTAAGATTAAAAATGAGTTTCTTTTTGGTGAGAATTGTGATATAGCTACGATTTTACTTCGCAGTATTAGTGTTTCTAACCCCTAAAATGCTCTTTATATACAAATACACTAATTTTACCATATTTTCCTTATTTGGAGTCAAGAAATCTTTCTTGATTGTGATTGAAGACTTTCCGATAATATGGACGTATTCATCCTTATTTTCTAAACTTAATAATAACATTAATATAATTTAATTAATATAATATTGAAACTGAGAACATTTTAAGCATATGCCTTCCGTTTTGTATAAAAAAATTCGAAAATTGGAAGCCAAATTAAGGAAATTAAGTAAAGTGTCACTTTATTTTGTCGCATAAAATGCATCACCAACACAACACTTTTGCCCCAAACTCGAAATACACATATTTCAAAAACATCCTTTGTATATTAATTTAAAGAATATAGTACGACAATTTTTTAATTTAAAGAATATAGTACGACAAAAACCTGGACACCAAAAAAGTAGCCCATTATGCACCTAGAAGACAATAATTATGAACTAAATAGCAAGAGTAAAAAACCGCACTTTATTTTGTCCGACAGTGTATATATATATATATATATATATATATATATATATATATATATATATATATATATATATATATATATATATATATATATATATATATATATATATATATATATATATATATATATATATATATATATAATTGTTGCTCATAATAATAGATACAGTTAATTTATTTTTATATTAAATCGAATTCTATTGTACTTTTCTGATTATTTTTACATAATAGAATAAGAAAAGTTTCATTTAGGTTGAAAATATTATAAAGAAATAGAATTTTGACACAGAAAGTGGGAAGAAACCATTAGTGCATCAAATAGGAGAGAAAAATGGTTCAAAACAAGAGAAAAATGGAAAATCGTTACTTGAAATTGCAAGTAGGAGTTTAGGAAAATATCTACGTTATCTATAAAATGCTTTTGTACGACTGAAACTTTTAATAGACCTCATAAAATAACCACAAAATCAGATTGTGGTTATTTAAAAATTACCCCTTCAATCCTGAAATTTTTGATGGAATAGGTCCGAAAAGAGTTCGCCTTCGTTTTGTGCAATTTCCCAATATATCCCAGTACCCATATGCATTTATTATATTTATCAGTATGATAAATAGGACCATTTGAATTTTATTAAAATCATTCCCAAACCATTATATTTTCACCTCACTCTGAAACAGTCATATTTGTGAATTTAACGTGGAAGTTTTTCCCTACAGGGTAGCAAATACTTCTTCGGAAGTTATTTCTTAACAAATTATTTCGCCAAAAAATATTATGTCTCTCCATTTTTTTTTTCGCGTGTACATTCGGACTAAAGTAAATATATTTTAAGAGTTTTAACAGTATCTTAAAAATTTGTATACGCATTGATAAAACTTTCTGGAAATTTTTTCCGGAAATTTGTTTTGCAGGCGTCGAAGCCAAACTGTTTGCGGACCTACTTCGTTAAAAATTATAGCGGATAGAATTATAGACCTCAAAGAAATGAAGGGGTCTCTTTTTTGCCTATACAGTAATCCTCCTTTCCGTTTTTGGGGTTCTTTAAGAGGTCTTATACGAGTTTATGTCATTTATTTTTTAGATAATGCATTTTGCGCAAAATGTAGATATCTTCCTGAGTACCTTTTAATCCCTTCAAGCAACGATTTTGCAGTTTTCGCTTGTTTTTAACCATTTTCTCTCCTATTTGGTGTACTAATTGTTTTTTCTCATTTTCTGTCTCAGAATACTATTTTTTTATAATATTTTCAACCTAAATGCAATTTTTCTTATTTTATTATGTAAAAATAATAAAAAAGAAGTACAATAGAATTCGATTTAAAATAAAAAAATAGAAATAAATTAACTGTATCTTTTATTATGAGCAGCAATTTTTGGTATCTAAATCGGAAACGTATGTGTTAATTAATTTTTATGCACATACTTGTCACATTTTTCATTAAAGTATCATTGCCAGATCAAATTGTTTACTAAAAGAAAAAAGAAGAATTTTCCAAAGTTATCGTCACTTTAATGTAATCGCACTAAGTGTATCTACTATTAGCAGATGTGTATATATATATATATATATATATATACTTAAAAATCTGAATTACACAAAAAAGGAAATAAATATTAAAAATAAAACTTGAAAAAAAAAAACAATACCAAAAAAGAACATTTTAATAGTGACTTTAAGTTAAGCAGAGAAGATTTGCTTTGCTTTGAGAACAATTATAAAATTAAAAATAACGAATGGTAAAGAATTGGAGATGAAAAAAGTAAAATATTGTGAAAAATAAATTTGATATACTTAATAAATGAAACTTAATTTAACAACTGTGTAATAAAAGAGATTTTATCGAAAAAAGAAGGAAAAATAAAAAATAAAGTCAAGAACTTAGAACTTAGTTAGCATAAAACAACAAAATTAAAATAAGCGTATGTCTTTATATAAAATAACTTATATATTTAATTAAAATAAAAAAGAAAACAAAAAATATTTCATTATATATAAAAACAAATTATTTGAAATTTTTCCTAAGTCTAAGATTAACATAGTTTGCTTTAACTTTATTTCTTAAAAAACTTAATACAATTATAAAATTAAAAATAATGAATGGTAAAGAATTGGAGATGAAAAAAGTAGAATATTGTGAAAAATAAATTTGGTAGACTTAATAAATGAAACTAAATTTTACAACTGTGTAACAAAAGTGATTTTATCGAAAAAAAAAAAGAAAAATAAAAAATAAAGTCAAGAACTTAGCATAAGTAAACAAAAAGAAAGCTATATTATAGTTAGCGTAAAACAACAAAATTAAAATAAGCGTATTTCTAATGTCTTTATTTAAAGAACTTATATATTTAATTAAAATAAAAAAGAAAACAAATAAAAAATATTTCATTATATATATAAAAACAAATTTTTTTTCAGACAGGTTATTCATTTATATTTCTTTTACTGGATTCTTGGAACGTAGTGAGGTATGAAGAGTTCAGTTATATGATTACATGACAAAAAAACGGGTAAAGAACTTGCTAAATGATAGAGCTAACCAGGGATGTAGTCTAACCATGCCTAATTTGATGTAGTATTTTAGTAACTCATACCACAATATTGTATCAAATTGGAATTAATAGTTTCCATTGTAACAGGAGTCGTGTAACAGAGCGAACGAACAAATTCTTCTGTAAATTTAACTAATTAGCACGACATGAACTTATTATGGGCATAATTTCCTTTTTCTAGAAAAAAATTTTCAATTATTTTATTAATATATTGATATATTTTATTAATATATTGCAATGTATTTAGTACACACATTGCAACCAAAACTTAGACTATTAATGTAGTGCAATGTATTAAGTACATTATGGTTAATATATTGAATTAATAAAATAATTGAAAACTTTTTTCCAGAAAAAGAATATTATATACACACGCTTACAAAAGGATATAGAATCTTCTTAAACGTTGGGCAATGTTTATTTAGACGTGAACAATTCTAATCATATTTAATGTTTTTGTAGTTGCTGGCATAGGCTATATCTATTTTTGAAATGTATTCAAATACCTTTTGCAGTCTCTAAGAGACAAACTATTTAGCTGAATTACTTATGCGTGATGAAGAACCCGATATCGAGGCCATATCCTATGTAACCATTTTTTTGTTGTATATGTACCTAATTTATGTATATAACAATAATATGGTTAAATCACAATAAAAATATTGTTGATCTACAACTATATTTTTGTTATATATATACTTGATTCATGTATACAACAATAAAATGGTTAAATCAAAATAAAAATATTGTTGATCCACAACAATATTTTTATTGTATATATACGTGATGATAAAAATATTGTTGATCTACAACAATATTTTTGTTGTATATATACTTGATTCATGCACGCAGCAATAATATAATTGAATCACAATAACGGTACTTGGCGTCGAAAAACAATTAATTATGCCTAAAAATAAATAAAAGCAAATTCATTTATCGTATGGAAGTTTTTATTAATATTAATTATAATTTAGTTATGTAAAATAAATCACTTTAGTACAAGAAAATAAATTTATCACCTGTGAATGATGAAACCTGAGAAATTTCTTGAATACACGTACAAGCTGACACATTTTTTTAGCACTCCGAAAATAACCAATTATGTAGTTTCTTTTCTGTATATTATCCATTTACAATATTTTCACAATATGAAACATTTACTTATTTCTAGTTTAATATTAATGAAAATAATTAATTTTCAATAATTCACTTTTTTAAATATGCATTCAGCATATTTTCTTATACATTATTAACTTGCCGACAGACAACTAGCTCAATGCAAGAAGCAAACTAAACTGAATAAAAATCAACAAGTATACTTATTGCCAAGTACTAATAATGTATATTGTTGCCAATACAAAACAAACATGTTGTTGTCAATTCAAAATTACAAACAAAATTATATATTCAGGTATTGAAAATATTTTGTTTGCACATGAAATTTTAACAACAATAATGTGGTTCTAATTTAAACATATTGGTTAACATGTACCAACAATATAATTGTTAGTTGAGAACAAATGTATAATTGCTACAACAAAATTGTTTTTAAAATAAAATATATTCAGCAATAAGAATGTTTGCGATGGAAAATTTTCTCTGCAATGAAAATGATATTGTTGAGGCAACCATATTGAGAAATTTTTTTTCTCTGCGTGTGGACAAATCTTGATTTTATTCACAGTTAAATAAAAATACACATGTTACATAAAATTGAGTAGAAAAACAGAAAAAAAAAAAAAATTTATTTTTTCTTAAAACAAAAACAGGTGGACTATATGGATTTTGATGAGTTAAACAGGAATCTGCTTTCACTTTTTTTCTATCACATACTGATTTTTTTTATGAGCATGACTAATATTCGGCAGTCTCACTATAAAAACTAAAGAACCGTTTACACAATTTTGGTAAATAATACACTAAATGATGCACATTCCTATAGATATTTCAACAATATTTTTTATTCGCTCAAGAGTTTCAGAGTTATGGATCAACATTTTCACATGCATAATAATTTTCGTATTATTTATTAAATATATACAATGAATTATTATATAATTATTTTTGTAGTTACTTATGGATAGTTTAGTTTTTATTATCTATAATTTACTCTTTATTTTTTCACTTTCTTTTTCATATCTATCCGTCTTAACAGAATACATTTTAGGTATTAAACCAATGAATTCCTTTATTATTTTACCATTGCATTCGTCCTTCATTATTCCTAGTACTTTTTTTATTTAGAAGAGGATATTGAAACCATTTTCTTATGAATATGCAGTCGTGTTGAATCAGACTGAAAAAAAGAACATTTTCACAACTTCAAAAGTGGAACAAAGTGCATATTTTAAACTTTTTTGGATGTTCTTAATAATTACTATAAATTTTACAAATTTCAATGCATTTTTAGTATTATTTAATGGAACAAAATTAGAATTTTTATTAAAAAATTGTATAAACATAATTTTAAGAGAAGTGCTTCAAAAGCAGTGAACAAGAAGTATAAAAGAATAACATCCTAAAAAAAGAACTTCTGCAGCTCGTTTTCACCACTAAGTACCTCCTTCCAATGACAACACAATGTTAAAATCATGACTTTTTCAGTTCTTTTTTTGCTGGGGATATTCAAATTATTTAAAATCATTATATTGAACAAAATAAAAAAAAGATTTTAATAAAACCATTCAAAATGTAGAAACTAGTATTTAAGAATTCTTAAAACATAAGATGTTCTTAATCTTATACAATACAAATTCTTTAAAGAAATTGAAAAAGCATTTAAAGTTATATAGCCAGTTTAGTAACATATACTATTTTTTCTTTATTTAAGTGACAATATTTATTGTGAGTTTATTATTTTAAAAGGTATTTAACCAATGTTTTATGATCACGAAGCACAGTTGTTAGATAAATTTTATTAAAAATCTCAAAATTTTGAGATGAAACCTTCGAAAATCGTCAACAGGTTACTAAAAAATTTATACAATGATGATAAATCTCAATCTGGTAGGTGTCACGAAAAATATTTTTGTTAATATATTGGTTCAATTCAGTTTAATCATATTAAACGCAAAAAAAGACAAATATGTGCATATATTATTACATTCGAATTAACCATACCTATCAAAATAAACACTATATATTTTTTATTATTAAAGTCAAAACAAAAACAATTCTTTTTTCATTAAAGTTATTTACACAAAATTGATAAAAAAAAAACAATTCATAGTAAACAGTATTAACATAAGGAAAACGAGAGAAAAAGGTACAGTCGGTCAAGACCGACCATATGATACCTTACACCATTATGTATATCCATAAATTTTCAGGAAGGGGACTTATATTGGACCAACACTTTTACTAAATATAAAATATACAAATACAGAATAATGAGTTGATACTAACATCTACTTGATTTTATGCACTTTAGGCCGATTCTCTGAAGTGATTTTATATGGGAGCTATGGTAAATTATGGACCGATTCTAATAAAATTTGGCAATGTTGTTTCTACTTATATAAAACTTATTTGTATCGAATATTAACTTTATACTAACATTATTATGGGATTTATGCACGTTAAAGTGATTTTCGGAACAGGGGTTTATATGGGAGCTATGTTTAATCGTGGACCGATCTTCATAAAATTTGGTACAAAGATTGATATATATATATATCCTTCTTTAAGACCATATTTTAAGATTATTTCCGTTACATTTTTCAAGAATAATAAAAATAATGATACATTTTTTGAGTAATTTTCACAAAAACGACGTATTTTAAAATGTCCGAATGTTAAAATCTTTAATAAAATACAAAAATGTTTCAGAATATCTATTTAAAAACGTATTAAATGAATTCCGGGACAGAATAATATTTTCTGTAATTATTTTTAAACTATATACATATTTTAAACTATTTGAATTAAAATCATACACATAAACAAGAAAAAGTATATTCTGGGTGCTTTTGATTTAGATTAAGGTGTAATTAATCTATTAAATCAACTCCGGGTTAAAATTTATGCATCTTAACACAAAAAACGATAAAAATAGTAAAATTTTATCAAAATTTCAACAAAAATGATGTAAACAAAACAAAATATGAAATTTTACGAATATTCTGCTGATTTTATCACAGAATATTCGTTATTCGGATATATATAATTAATCAAACAAAAATTAAATAAAATTATTTATTTTATACATTAGTATATTTATACAAGCAAAAGAAAGGTTTTTTTCCAAAATAAAAAAACTTATTTATCATCAAAACGAGAGAAAAAGATATAGTCGGTCAAGCCCGACCATATGATACCCTACACCATTGTGTATATTATAATTCAGGGAGGGGTCTTTTATTTGGCTTGGAGTCGAATATGAACCGATACTCATAAGTGTAAAATAAAACATACGAATACAGAATATTACGTTGATGCTGACATTTATATGAATTTATTCACTTTTGGGTGATTCCTGAAAGAGGGCCTTATATGGGAGTTATGGTAAATTATGGACCGATCTTTGTAAAATTTGGCGCTATCATTTATGTTCATATAGAACTTATTTGTGTCGAATATTAACTTGATACTAACATTTTAATTGGATTTATGCACGTTAAAGTGATTTTCTGAAAAGGGGTTTATATGGGAGCTATGGTTAATTATGGACCCATCTTTTTAAAAATCGGCACACTTACTTAGACCTATATGAAACTTATATGTGCCAAATTTCATTAAAATATTGCTATATTTAAGAGATTTATGATCGTTAAATCCTTTTCCGGGAGGACATTTGTATGGGGGCTAGGTGAAATAATGAACCGATCATAACCAATTTCAATAGGCTTCGTCCCTGGACTATAAGAAAACCAAATGTACCAAATTTCATTAATTTTGGTTCAAAATTGCGACCTGTAGTTTGATTACCAGGTTTACATGGACGGACAGACGGACGGACATCATTAAATCGATTAAGGTATAGTAAGCAAATCATCGTTTTTAAATACAACTTTAAGGTATTTTGCTTATAAAAGGTTAGTAAAGCTGTGTTAAGTTTTTTCGAATACGGCTGATATTTTTTAATTTAATAAACAAAAGAAGTTTTCGAAATGTGCGCATTTCGAGTTTGGAGTAAAAGTGTATTGGTCATGGATTTTGTGCGACAAAATAAAGTGACACTTTACTTAATTTCTTAAATTTGGCTTCCAACTCTCGAATTTTTTGATGCAAGATGGAAGGCATATGCTTAAAAAGTGCTAAATTTTAATATTCTATTCATTAAATTCTATTAAAAATAAGGATAGATTTGGCCATATTATCGGAAAGTCTTCGACCACAATATAGTAAGATTTCTTGATTCCAGATAGAGAAAATGAATGAAGAGTAATTTAATTTTAGAATCTGAGGCAAAAAAAAACATTTCATTATACAAAATTACAATTTAGAATGAAAATAATAAGAAATTGAGGGGCCAGAAACATTAATACTGCGAAGTAAAATCGTAGCTATATCGCAATTCTCGCCAAAAAGAATCTCTTTTTTCGAGATTTCAATGTTGTTCTCAGCAGCCCATTTAATACAAGTGTCAAATAAAGTGATTTGTTTGAAGGACGTTTCTAAATTTTCGTTGGAAGATACAAATTTTGACAGTAAACTGTTACGGTAATGCAATTTTAAGAGCATAATTGCATTCTGGTCCATGGGTTGTATTAGTGGAGTTACATTGTGGGCCATATACATTACCCAAATCTGTCCATCTTTAGTATCATGAACCAGTTCATCTGCCGGTGGATGACTTGGAGCGTTGTCTAATACTAGAAGAGCCTTAATTGGCAGTTTTTTTTTTTTTTTTTTCTTTTAAAAATTTCTCTACCTGTAAATATATTTTGAATTTTTTTAAATCATTAATAACATTAAAACAATTTACTAAAAATTACTTCTGGAATAAATTTATCAAAAAAAACATTTATTGAACAGAGCTGCATTCATCCAAGCAGATTTAGAGTTTCCGTACTCAATAGGAAGAATTTTGTTCCGAAAAGATCTCGGTTGTTGAGCTTTTCCTATTACAAAAAGTTAAATTTTCTTAGTTCCTGCATCATTAGCACACATTAAAAATGTTAATCTCTCCTTTGACAATTTTCTACCTGGAGCAGATTTTTCTCCACTGTGAACATATGTTTTGTTTAGCAACATTTTCCAGTAGAGACCTGATTCATCCGCATTAAAAATTGCCTCGTTTGATAGCCCATGCTCCATAATGGTAGACGTTAACTTATTAACGAATGGTGCAACAAGTTCTTTAGAAAAAGATAATTTCTCACCAGACTCTTTTAACAATCGTATTCCATAACGCTTTTTAAATTTTGTTAGCCAACCATCACTAGCACAAAACTGACTATTGTAGAATTTTGTGCAGCTCCACAGCTTTGCATTTTAATTGTTCTCCACCGACTGTGATATGGAATTTTCTTTGTGCTAAAAACCACTCGTAAAATGCAACCTCCATTTTTTTTAAATTCACCACTTGTAAGTCTATACAGATTTTTTAAAGAACTCATGGAATTATCCAGCAGTTGCGTTTTTTGTTTAATGATTGTACATATTGTGGATTTGGATAATCCATATTCATTTGAAATTTCAAACAACGATGTTTTATTTTCGTGGTCTGCTATAATTTTTAATTTATCTTGCAAAGAAATTGTCTTTTTTTTACATCGTTTTACTTACAACATTTTGACAGTTAAAAACACAAAAAACTTTTAAAAATAAAAAAAACTTCACAATAACTTCGCTAAACGTGGATGACCGTGAAAGAATGTAGTAAAAATATAATAAAAACTTCATTCATACGTAAATAAAACAAAAATTGTTATAAAAAACCACTATCGAATAGAAAAATGAATATCTATTCGTACTATAGAGTAGTCAATGCAAAAATTTTGCCATTCGTATTATTGGAAATTCGTAATAAAGAGCGTTCATAATACTGGACGTCCATTTTATATCTTAACGGAATTGAATGTAGACTATATCTTATAAAATGAGAAAGTAAAAGAAACTTTAAGATTTTTGTAAAAGGAATCTCACAATTCCCAAAAAAAAAAAAAAAAACGCCGAAATACCAAAACTGGATTTTTTCTCCTTTCGGCTATAAAATCCACATTTTTTCCAATCCCGTAGATTTTGATTGAAAGCTTTTAACAACATTCGTGCTTTAGGTTTATAGAAAATATAGAATAAAATCAAAACTTTCATATAAAATAGGACAAATTCGTGAGGGTGTGTACCTTGACCACTTGAGTTAACATTGTACACTCCTCTGCTACGCCTATATCAAAAAACGGCCATTCAACTTTGACCTTTGTCCTGAAAAAGGTCGAAAGTAACTAATATCTTTATTTCGCTATAACACTTTAATTTAACATTTCGCGAACAAAAAATATTAACATGTGCATTTTTATAATAAACACTTAAATTTCGAGTGACTGTTTAATCCATTAATAATATTAAGGCACTTGCTATAGTGATCCAAAATTCCATGCTACTTCACTATATACTATAATAAGTGAAGAATTGATATCCCAAATTCAGATGTTCTACAACGATCTACATTTATCATTAACATGATGTTAGTGTTAATGTTAAATATTTTATGTTACGTGAAGACGACTAGTAATGCCTTCTTATGTCAATATAAAGAAATTGCAAAAAGAGATTTGCAAACAGATGGATCAAGTTGTGGAATTTTTATTTTATTGTACGCATCAAAAATTCATAAAAATTAACCATTAGCAAACTTATTCAATTCAAATAATTTCAGAAAGGAAATGAAAAGTTTGTTACTAACGCAATTATGCGATTAAAGAAGGTTTTGCTGACATTGTAGTTGTTAAAAAAAGATAAATTGTAGTTTTAGTATTATATTTGTCCAAACTGTACATATACATACATAAGAACTAGAGAAGCAGTAAAAATGCTGATCAAACATTTTTTAATATAAGATAAATTGTTATTAATTATTTAATACTTACATATAGTATAGAAATAATTATATGGTACTTAGGGGTACTGGAGATGCCAGCCATTTAAAATAATTGGCAACACACATTGCATAATACGTCCTGTATTCTGTGGAAAGCTATGCAAATCATTTTTTTAGATATGTATATAATATCTTTTTAAACTCAAATATTTTAGTACTCGATGTAATGATTCTTTCTTCAAAACATCACAATTTTTTGATAAACCTACTAAAATATTTTGAAACATAGCAAAAGTTAAAAAATTCTTTGAAATGAATAACGATGTTTTAAATGAAAAAATATTACTCTTATGGAATTCTTTGCAGAGGACGTATTATTTAAAATGTTAAATAAAAAAATAAAAATAAAAAACGGCTACAAAAAAATGTATTTATATGCCAAAACTAAAACAAGCTGTTTACATAAGTACCTTGTTTTCTCTATATGTGATTGTTGTTGATGTACATATGAACTTCTTTATTTATTTCTTATTTTGATTAAATTGAATAATAAATATTTACACAAAAAAAAAAATTGAAACAAATACTTTTAATATTAAATGGAATTTCACCAAAAATTCGTACAGAACTATATTCTAAAGCAGAAAATAATAATATATTTTTCTCATTTCACATTTGCATTTTTTAAACCTTTCAAAATTCGATTTAGCCTACTATCTTACCAAACAAATAAATTCCTTCCGCATATGGTAGAAAAAAACCAAACCGGCAAAAGTGGATTCATCATATACTAATCTGAAAACCTAATGAAAAAATATTGAATTGAATTAAAAATAAAATATTGAATTGAATTAAAGTAGAAGATTTGGGTTTATTCAAGGAAGATATTTCCTTTAGTCGTACTACAAAATCTTTTTGTGACACGTCGGAGTACTTAGCCACAGAAGTATTAGAGGAAAATAATTACGGTTGTGCAGTTGACTAATGGGGCACTGGTGTGGTTATGTCCGTAATGGTACGAATAATATCAATTGCATCTAAATTAACAAAATATATTGTATGCTTTTTAGATATATGGGCGTCTTCTAATATACAATCGTGATTATGACGTCCTTTCTAAACTTATTATGGAAGAAGTTAAATTTTTTCGTATGAAATCAGATGAGGATAAAAGTGTGGAGGCCGGTATTTTTAAAAAAAGATCTTGAAAAATATTT
Organism: Protophormia terraenovae; assembly: GCA_951394005.1. Taxonomy (NCBI): domain Eukaryota; kingdom Metazoa; phylum Arthropoda; class Insecta; order Diptera; family Calliphoridae; genus Protophormia; species Protophormia terraenovae. Next base: position 8,088,911 of record OX596078.1, read on the forward strand.
AGGTTGCTTACCAGGTGATGTAAAAGAAATTCAAGTACGAATTAGGTCAGAAAAAGATATGTACATAAACTTATATATGTATAAGTATGTACATTAGAGTGTCCCGAGAAAAGCCTTTTTCGAGATTTCGATGTAGGAATACCCTTCAAACGATGCGTAAAAATTTGCTTAATACGAAAAAATTATTTAAAAAATTTTTTAAAATTGATCTTCAGTTCTCTACAATCGATTGAAAAATCATCGGTCTCATACATTTTGGTTAAAAAAAAGTTTCGATTTTTTAATCGAAATGGGTATCAAAAAATTCATAATATTAAGCTGGTTATGGAAAAAATATTTAAAATTTTTTTTCAATGGGATTTTGTTTCGCTAGAAGACTTTTTAAGGTATTATGATGAACAATATTTTTTTTTTTTTTTTAATCTGGAAAATTATATATTACCAACAATGCAAATTTTTAATACTTTAGCCTTAAAAGGAACAAAATTATACAATTCTTATCTATTTTTTTAAGAAAAATATTGATTTTTTTTTTTTTTTTTTTTGCACGATGTACTAAAATGACGGTTTATGGACTAACATTTTAGCGAAAATTTTGTAAAATATTTTTTCTATAATTGGCTTAGAAACGAATTTTTTGATACCCATTTCAAGACAAAACTCAATACTATTTCTTGGACGAAATGTTCTAGACTCGTGACTTTCAATCGCTGGAAGGGAACTGAAGATCAATTTTAAACAAATTTTTAATATTTTTCCCATATTAAGCTAATTTTTATGCATCGTTTGAAGGGTCTTCCTAAAAAAATTTTGTCTACGGGACACTCTAATGTACGTATAAAGAAGAAAATTAAATTTAATAAAAATACCAGTTTGGTTTATGCAAGGAAAATATTACCTTTTTATTATGATCATCTCATGTTCAAATTGGTATGAATAATATCAATTGCATCCATCATAGGGAAATTTCCTATTATGATTTCAGATGAAGCTAAAAGTCTTCTGGCCGGTTTCTTTGACAAAAGATCCCAAAAGAAATTCGAGTACAGCCATTATTCACCAGCATGTGGTTACTTACAAAAAAAAAAAAAAAAATAATAAAAAAATAATAAATAATAAAATATACATATATGCTGCTATTTTTATAATATTGAATATTTTTCTTTGAGTTGTCAGAAGTATAAAATATAACAGATATAAAAATAGGAGAATGCAAGGAAAATATTGAGTATGTTGTATCATGTTCGAAATCGTACGAATAATATTAATTTTATCCATTTAGTGAAATTTCCTCATATGATTTCAGATGAAACTAAAAATCTTCTGGCTGGTCTTTTTGGCAAAAGTTCCAAAAAGAAAATCGAGTACATCCATTATTCTTTGGAATAAATAAATTTATATATTGATATATGTACATATATGTTCATATTGCGCAAACCACCATTCAAACTTCAAGTAACATCTGATACTGACACACGTTACCTTGATAAAGAATTCACTGGATTAAATGTCAAACTGTTATCACCATCGGCTCAATAGCAGAGGAACCACCTAATCCGTCCAATTTATGCTGGAAAGAAATGGATGTACTTGAAATTATTTTACATCACCTGGTCAACGACCCAAATATTTTTCAGGATCTTTTGCCAAAAAGACCGGCTAATAGACTTTCGACCTCATCTGAAATCATACGAAGTAATTTTACTTCTTCCATAATAAATTTAGAATGAATGTTGTGATCAATAAAATATATTTTGTTAATTTAGGTGTTGGATGAAATTGATATTATTCGTTCCATTTCGTACATAACCACACCAGGGCCCCATCAGTCAACTGCACGACCGTAATTATTTTCCTCTAATAGTTCTGTGGCTAAGTATTCCTATATGTAGCAAAAACTTTTTGCAGTACGACTATAGGTATTATCTTCCTTGCATAAACCCAAATGTGCTATTTTAATTCAAATAGCATTACATACATACATATATTTACACATTCCTACGAAAATTCATATAAATATGTATATTAAGGCGATTCACTCCCTATGGGAGGGAAAAAAGTTGTCTTCTTACTCCCCTGAAAATTAATCTTGGTATGTTTTATGCTGTTTCCCAAAATATTTTTGTTTTACTCCTGACCGTTCGTGAGCTGGACCGTTTTTTTAGTTTTTTGACATTCTTTACATTTTTTTCCAAAGCAACACATTGAAAATGTAGTATTATTTAAAAGGTATTCGGTTTAATTTAATTTGCTATATATCCTAAATAATCTAAATTGAGTCCTTTAAAAGAATAATAGAAATCTTTCAACCGCTGGTGGGAACAAAACTGCAATTTATCACGTTTTTTTACGTTTTATAATCAATGAACATTTTAAGTATATTAATTTGTCTTATTATTTAATATTTTTTGTTTTACAGTGAATGTAATAAATACAAAAAATATAATCAGACAAAAAATGCAATACATCAAATAATGGACAGAGATCCAAGCCGACACAAAATTGTCGGCGGCGGCTGCGTAGCCTATATTGGTCGGCGGCAGCGACTTTCACAAGGTCGGATCGGCGGCGGCTTATTTGTCGGCTCAATTGTTTTTTGTATTATATTACATAAATTAGGTACATTTCTTATGTATATCAATAAAAACTAATAGTTCCGTTTAACATATGCAGGTTTCAGTAAATTTTTATTTGTATTTTGCAGTTTTTCTAAAAAAAATTTGTTTCATTAAATCAACATTTGTGTAGTTAGGCAAACGTGCATATAAAGGGCAGTGTTATATTTTAATTTGAATAGAACAGTGTTTTGCGTAGAGCGCAGCCGATAGTATCGGCGGCTTTTCTTGAGTCGACTCAGCCGTTTAAGCCGGTATGAGTCGGTGACGGCTTGAAAAATTAAGCGGCGGCGGCTAACCGCCGATTTTGAGCCGGTCGGCTTGGTTCTCTGGATGGAAATTTGCTTCTCTACCCGCCTGACCTGAGTTTCGTTATTAGCGAATATTCGCTAAAAGCGAAACAAATATGTTCGAGAAATTATCGAGAATTATATTAATTACGAATATTCGTAACTTCGAACTTTCCTCGATATTTTCTTGATAGTAAACATTCGCTGAATTTTAGAGAATTTAAAAATATTGATATTGCTATATTCAACTTTTCTAAATAAAATATCGAAACCAAATGTTTCGAGAAATTGTATATATAGTCTCTTAAATTTCTCGAAGAATTCTTATGTAAATATAAAAGCGACTTATTTTCTTATTTGCGCATGCAAAATAATAGAAACAATGAGAATGTATTGTCATTCTTGAGTCAAAGTTCATAGTAGTCGGTTGTAAAATATTGCACATTAACATTTAAGTTATATTTTTAGAAGTGTTTAATAAAAAAGTAATATGATAAAATTTTAAGAAAAATGGTAAGTAATGTTTCTATTTTTTCTTAAATAATTCTTAGACCCGTTAACAATAAAAATTGTAATTTTTCGTGTTTGTTTTAAATGGAATGACTCAGGCATGTCTTTTATATGGTTCCAGATATTTATTAAAGGTACATATGAAATATCTATGTTAACATTGAGTTCAAAGTTCATGTCAAAACATCTTTTTGAAATGGCATATTTTGGTAAATAAAATTGGTAAAAATTATTTAAATAGCCCACACACAAATGTTCTCAAGAAATGAATGAATCTAAAAATCTCTCTTTAAAAGAACAAAACATCTTCCTCCAAAAATTTATTTATATTTTATTCTAACATTCTTAAAATAATAAAAATTTTAAACCTATTTCTGGAAAAAAATTTAAACTTTTTTGGTCAAAATATATCAGACTTGAGATTTTTCATTCACTGGTTGAGAACTGAAGATATGTTAAAAATAAAAAAAATTTAATATTTTAACCAGCTAATAATGCGTATCTTTTAGGAGGTCTTCCTACATCGAAGTTATCAAAAAATACACACAAAGTACATTTAAGATTAGTCAGTTGAGATGATCAGCATAACAAAATATTTAAAACTTTTAATTATCAAAAACTATTTGTAAAAAAATATCAACTTTCCAGTGAAAAAATTATTTTTAGTTACACTTAACTATTGGTAAGAATGTTATAGAAAACTTAAATAAGGAAATGGAATGAGTAATTGTTAGAGTTAGAAAAGCGGGAAAAATATTTTAGGCGGGATCGAAGTTTAAAAAGCGGGATGTCTGGTCACGTTAAATATAGCATACATATTTATTTATCTATCTAATATATTTTCTTTCAGGTTTATTCAGAAAATGTTTGCGTTAAAAGAAGAGGATTTGAACAACAGAAAAATTAAAAATATTGGTAGAAAAGGCATTGATGACTCTACTCTTGGCGAAATTTAAATTTTGTTTTATGGCTTTATTAATTTTATTGTTTATTAAAATTATTATTTTTGTAATATATTTTATTATTATGTAAAAAATTTTTTTAATATTTGATATATTATGATGTTTGAAATAAGACATAAGTAACTTTAGAAATAAAATCAACTTTTAATTTTAGGTTGGGAACATAATGGAAATGAAACAAAATAAAAAAAACTATCGTTTTCGAACTATTGCTAATGATAATAATCACAAGTGATTAGTAAAATCAGTACCGAATAATTTTCATCAGTTTTTGATATCGAAAACGAATTATTAACGAATATTTTTACGTTTCGCTATTGATATCGCTAAAAGTTCATTGTTCATACGAAAGGCGAAACTTCGAGATCGATAGATTTGCTGCCACAAAGTGAGCGACGGGTGAGCTCAAGCAGCTCGTTTTCGTCAGAGAAATGTTCGCGAAATATTCGAGTGGGATATCATTAACGAAATTTGTGGTCAGCTGGGTATCTACACATATACACACATACATACTACAATAGTTTTCTTAAAGCACAGAAAAAACAATTCTCGCTTAGGAACAAATTAATTTTTTTCTGTTATGCTTATTAAAACGTATAACGGTTTTCATGCGTTTTTTTGTTTTTGTATTTTTTTATTTTAATGACCGAGTTTTATTTTTTTTTATTATTAAGTAAAAAAATTGAGTTTTAGAATTTAAGATTTTTTTTGCAGAACAGTAATGTCTGTCCGTCCGACTATACATTCGAGCAACGGATCTCGGACTTTCGTGGGGGGTCGCGAAGAGATCCTGAAAAATATTCTTAAACTCACAATTTTTTAATATAAATATTATGTAGAAGTTTAAATAAGAATTCCAATGAAAGCATGAAACTAAGAACTGCGCACGAAAAAATCCTTGCATGCAAATCTGCTTATAAAAACTAAACCAGTGGGCGAATTTTTTTAAAATGATATTTTTATTAATGACTGTTATGTTCAAGTTCTAAACATAAAAGAATAAATTAGTTCCTGTTGGTTGGAAATATCTGATATTTTCCAGAACTATTCTAATTAAAGGTTTTGTTGTGTTTCAGTCACTTTTTTGTTCGAATAAGTCTTTTCCAAAGGCACTCATTCTCGTAAATTTCTGTGTTAATGCAACCATATTTTAAGAATGAAGTGCTTCATTCCAGAGTATGCGTATGACTTCCCAATTCAAAAACTTTGTTGGAAATTTTGATTTCTTTGATACACGAAATTTTTCTGCAATAATCCCTCTAACATCTGCGACATAGAATTCCTGGTTAGGAAGTTGAAAAAAAGTCACCCTGTACCAACGTTTCATCGACTACTATACAGAAACAAAATTTCTGAAAAAATTCGTCTGAGGAACTTTCATATTATTTTTTACTTCCAGATTCTTGCTTGCGTTTCAATTAGGATTTTTTCTTACTTTATAAGTCTTCATGCTAGACTTCCTTTAAAATTTTTTGATAAAGATTCAAAGCAATTAACTTTTTGTGACACTTTTCTTTCTGAGATGAGGTGAATTTCTCTCAAAATCCTTTCTATTTTGCCTGAGTCCTGCAGCCTGAATTATTATATGATATTATTTATCTTCCACTACCAGGTTACCATTCAGTGACTTCTTTTAATTTTTTTTATTATTAATTTTTCACCACATCAAAAGCTATAAGCCCAAGAGCATGTAGGGATTTTTTCGTGCGCAGTCCTTATTTAAAAATGGAAAGAATCTATACAAAACATCCCTAAATTAAAGACAAAAGTAAAGATTTTTTAAGCTTACATTAGCTGCTAGAAAACCAATCAGGAAACACGTGCATCTATTGAAAATAATATGTTCTTATCTAACATAATATTATGATCAAATGAAGGAAGTGATGCAGAATGACATAATATAAACAAAACTCAGATGTGACAGGGAAAACATTTAATTACAAAGATAAATAGTTCACCTTAATTTTTTTGCAATTTAATTTTTAAAATGAAACCCTACTTTTATTTTTTATATGTTTATTATGCCAAAAACTTTTTTCATAAAGGCGTTTTAATGCTCTTTCCGAATTTTAACTATAGAATTACATACATCCTGTGGAATAATATTGTTAAAAACTTTTTTCACAGAAAAATGTGCGTGCTATAAAAAGAAATTTTGCTTAAACATCTTTACAACTCAAAGACGGAAAAGCCCTTTCAATATGACTATCGATAAAATAACAGATTCATTTCAAAAAGAGTTAAATTGTATAGCAGTATATAGTATTAATGATCATTATACATTATATCATTAATATCCAACTGTAGTGTAACCGTCAAATTTGTTGATGTAAATACCACAAATTCCTAACAGTAGTGTAACGACTTTTGAATACCATTCTTGTTTTTTATACGTAAGCATTTATATTTGTTTTTTGTAAATACGTTTAGTCATAGAAATCTCAACAGCATTGTTTTTGCACTCGCGACTTTATTTTTGTTTTTTATATATAGTTTTTACCATAAGGACTTTGTAGTGAGTTTTGTTGTTGTATATGGTGCTTTATTTTTGTTTTTTATGAGGTATTCTCGTAAGAATTTTATTACTATTTTTTATGCATAGGCTATCACGTAAGAAGTTGTATAAAGGCCCAACCAGTCAACTTTGCAACGCAACGCAGAATGAAGAAAGGTAGCGTGAAACATTTTGTACAACTAGTCAACAAAAGTAAACGTATCATATGTTTTTGAACATTCATTGTGTGAACAACTCTGTTTTCGGCTATTTTGTGAACAAAATAAACTACAGGGTTGTTAAAAACTTACGCAGCTACGTAAAAATCTATTTTCTGTAGATTTCTGCGATACGCTACCTAGAATTTTTGTGTCAATAGCTACATACACACATTTGCATAAAACTGGTTGAAACAGCTGATTGCGATACGATGATTTTTAGTTGAGTGGTTGGGGCTTAACTGTTTTTAATTTGTTTTGCACTTAAGCATACGAGAACTTTCTGTTGTTTTTATGTATAAGAATTGTTAGTGTACTCAAGTAAGCATAGTATAAGAAATTAGTATATAAGCAAGCTATTTTGTAAAATAAAGGAGTCTGGTTATGACATTGAAGAAGAAAAGTTCTTACTTCTAAAATTGTAACTAATGTCTTAATTTTTTATTTTAAATCAGCAGATTTTAGAATAATTTAGTTGAAATATAGTAAAGTTTATCCGCTTGTTAGCTCCGAAGTCCTGGAAGTATTAGAACAATTTTCATCAACATACATACATTTTTATGCGGAACTCGCTCTTTTGTCCACCAAAAAAATGAATCGAACTTATGTGTTCGCATTTTGCGAAAAAGTCTCTTAATATTAAAGATCGCATGAAGCAAAAACAATATCGCAATTATTAATGTTATTTTTAAATTATTTTATCTGATTTTTGAAACCAGTCAAAGTTGTAGTGGGTCGCGCTTCCATTATAATGGCAAAAGGGGGTCGCGAAGCAAGATCTTGTGAGAACCCCTGCATTAGAATTAAATGGGTCGAACATTATGCATAATTCGGAGAAGGGTGGTATCAACACTTTAATGATCACGTTTAATTTTCCTATTTACTAGTACGTCAAAAATGTATTTTTAGAATTATAAAATGTTTTTTTTGCCTGAATGGGTTAAATGGGACGAAAATGACGCTAAATTCAGGAAAAGATGATATCCAAATTTTGATGATCACGTTCTATTTTTTCGATTTATTAGTTAGTAAAAAAAAAATGCACTTATAGCATTCTAAAATATTTTTTGGCAGCATGGCTATATCCGTTTTTATACCCTTCACCAAAGGTGTAAAGGGTATATATAAGTTTGTCATTCCGTTTGTAATTCTCACAATTTTCGTCGGAGAGCAAAAAAGTTTACATTTTCGGGATCCTTGTAAGAAATGATGACGATAGAACCATGTCCGTCCGTCCGTGTGTCGGTTGAAATGACGTTTATGAAGCCCACCGATAACTGACATATATAATATATATATCAAACGATCGGAAATGCTTTCGAGAATTTTGCTATTGGAATTCATTCATCGGTTCATACAATGCGGAGATATGTTAAAAAAAACCGGTTTTTAGAACCGGTTTTCCAGTTTCTGAAGCCTCTGTATATACTAGGGACTTCGTTTTTACAAAGAAGTCTCGGACATTTTTTTCTAAATTTTTGTTCTGAAAAAATGAAATAAATCGTTTCAATAATAACTGAGATATCGGACAAAACGCATTTTTTATTTTTTGAAGCCCTGGTTTAAGCTATAGATTTTTATTTTTATACAGATCGGTCACAAATATTTTTATAAAATTTCGGTTTTTTGAATCAGCAGGATCGGTTTATAAATGGCGGAGATATGCTTTAAAAACCGGTTTTTGGAACCGGTTTTTCAGTTTCTGAAGCCTCTGCATATACCAGGGACTTCGAATTTTTAAAGGGGGCTGGGAAATTATTTTCTGAATTTTTGTTCTGAAAAAATGAAATAAATCGGTTCAGTAACAACTGAGATATCGGGGAAAACGATTTATTTTATTTTTGAAGCCTTTGTTCAAGCTACAGATTTTATTTTTATATAGATCAGTCATAAATGTTTTTATAAAATTTCGTTTTTTTTCATAAACCAAATTCGTTCATAATCAACAGAGTTATGGCCCAAAAACAAATCTGTTAAGAATATAAATACACACACAAACATGTATATTAAGCATTGTAATGACTATTAGTGACGTTTTTTGTTTTTTTGTATAGACAAGTAGTTTAGTTAGAAACAGCAGTCATATAATGAATAACAGTGTTGTTGTTCTTTGTATATGCAGTCTGTACAAAAATAAATAGATATGGAATTGTTGTTGTTTATTTTTTAAAACTAAAACATATCTGTTAAGAATATACATAAATACATACACAAACATGTATATTAAGCATTGTAATGACTATTAGTGACGTTTTTGCCTATAAGACAAGTAGTTTAGTTAGCAACAGAAGTAATATAATGAATAACGGTGTTGTTGTTGTTCTTTGTATATGCAGTCAGTTTGTATATACACACATAAAAAAATAAATAAATATGGAATTTTTGTTGTTTATTTTTTAAAAGCAAAGCTTGCTATGATTGTTTTTTTTTTTTTCATATTCAAATTTTCGTAGTTTGAAAAAAATTTAGATTTATATATGTGAAAATATGAAAGCATACGTTAAGGCGAAAATTTTATTATTTGTCGGTAATATGGTAATATGATGTCGATAAGATAGCAAGATGGTAATATGGTAATATGGTGAAGGGTATCAAAGATTCGGCACAGCCGAATCTTTTTTCAATTTCATTTTCTTTCATTTTCTGTAGTATGTATGGAATAGAAACCAAAAAAAGATTTTTTCTAGTCTGTCAATTACTGAAGTACGAATGGAATGGAAACGAATGAAAGATGTTTTTTTTTTATGAAACAGTAATGTCTATTTAATGGTGAAGCATTTTTTTGTTATTTCACGCCTACATTCTCTTACAGATGAACTAAGTCAATTAGTCTTGATTGGACTTTCAAAGCGTAAGGTGGTGTAGTCGTATGATTTTTAAAAACACTTAGAGAAATGTTTGATGAAAAATGGGAGTATGATTTTTTATTTGCCGAAAATTTTTACGGCAAAGCTGAATGCTTAATATGCCAGCGTACTTTAGCACGTACTCAAAAATATTTTTTAGAAAGACATTATTACCTTTACCATAGCGAGTATTGTAATGTTCAAGGTGAAGCTAGGCAAAAACTTATTTTAGAATTGAAAAAAACATTTTTTGAACAAATTATTATGGATAGCGAAGAGTCAAAGGCAACCAGGGGAAGTGACCAATATTTAAAAAGAAAAGCCTCCTATGTTGTTGCTGCTGCATTGGCAAAACGAGGTTGTCCATTCGACGATGGTCACTTTTTCAAAGAATTGAGTAATGCGGTTTTAAGTTGTTTTGGGGTTAGGAGTGAAGAAATTCGGAACATAATTAATAATATTCCCCTGCCTGGAAAAACAATTGGGCGGCGTACAGAAGACATCAGTGCATTCATCTATTCAAATATTAAAAATAGAATACTTAATTGTAAATATTTTTCTATTTGCTTAGATGAATGCACTGATGTAAATGATATAGCCCAATCTGTGTAAGAACAGTAGACGAATCGTTGAAAATTCATGAAGAAATGTTGGCGTTAGTCCCATTTCCAACTTAAAATTCATAATAATCCCTTACATTGTAATATTAAAGAACAACCAATTGATATTTATCACGAACTTCTCCAAATGCAAAATGATTTTGCATTTTACCAATGGTAAAGATTTTTGGGAAAATATTAAAGAGGGAAAGTACCAAAAATCGAAAATGAAATTTTAAAATTATATTCAATGTTTGGTTCCACATATATTTGTGAATCAACATTTTCAATATTAAAACATATAAAATCTAAAACTAGAAATAGTCTTAAAGATGAACAAATAGAGAATATTTTACGAATAAAATGTTGTCCGTACGATATTGATATTGATCAAATTCTATAGAATCCTCTCTAAACATTTTATATATTAAGAATTTTATTAATTTTAAGAACTGTTGAAGGATAATTTTTATTAACAAATGTAAAATATATATGTATATTTTTTTGAGAATATGCTTTTTGTAATTATATTTTTTCATATTTTTTATACATAAATAATCATCGGTATTCTAAGCGTAAAGGAAAATCTAGACAAAAAAATTAAAAAAGAAAACTTCCGGAAACAAATTCAATCGGATATATATTTTTATTTATAGAAATTTGGATTTTCGATAGTTTATAGGTAGTTTATTAATATCTGAGAGTCATACAATTTTAAATAATTGGAATTCTTAAAATTAATGATATTTTTCTTAGAAATCATCTCCCCAAGATTCTCAGATATTAAGAAAGTATCGAAAACCCCAATTTCCACAAACAAAAATATATCCAAAATTTAACAATCCGTGTTTATTTAATTTAATAATTCAATACATTTTCTTTTAATTAATTTTAATTTTGATCTATAGAAAAAAATTTTTTTCATGAATATTTTCCTTAGTTTACAAATGTTTTTTTTTTTTTTTTTCATTGAATTGAATTTTTATGATTTTTTTAAAATTAATTTTAACGTTTTTTTTTTACATCTTAGAGATTTTGCACGTATTTATATTGTTCCATTTATATAATAAATATTATAATAAAAAATATTTTTTTTACTTTTTTTAAATTAAATTTTATAATTTTTTTCCTTTCATTATTTATTTATTTTTTTTTCAAATTATAAATTTCCTTTAGAGAAATAGTTTTTTTAAAAATAAACTTTCATTCTGATAGCGCCAACATATACAAACATATTTACTATAAATTTTTTTTAAGTGCATTGAGAACAAAGAGAAAATGTTAATTTACAAAAGCAAAAAAAAGGCGTTCTCAGAGTGGCAAGCACTGTTTTAAACATACCACATTTGTGTATTATTACTTACATCAAATTTTTTTTTTTTGCCGGATGAATTCACATATTCAAATCAGCTGAAAATAATATGACAGAAGGAAAAAATGAAATATGAAAAGTGAAACATAAACATGAAAGATTGTGAACTATTTCATATCTTTCATTTAACTGAATCGTTCAATTGAAATATTTCTTTCATGAACGACACAACTCTAGTTGAAAATGTTTGGTTATATATGGAAAAATCTTAACCAAGATCTTGTAAAATTGAGATTTTTGAAAATTCAAATGTATATAACTCGAAAAATATATAAGATAAGTGAGTTGAAGGCCCCGTTGCTCATACTCGCACTTTGTATTATATAATTTCATTTATTGTATTATATAATTGTAAATAAATAAATAAAATAAATATAAGATAAGTAGTACATGCAAGCATGTTTTCTAAAGGATTTATGAAGGACTTTAAGGTGATATAAAAATCTTGGAAATCGGGTAAGGAATAAAAATTCGCTAGTAGTTAAATATTTTCCATGACATTAGTACCCTATTTTGAACGCCCATAGTTCCGCTCCTGAAACGTATAAGGGATCCTGCTGCTACTGTCTTCTGCTACACCTATGTGAAATTTCATACAAATCTAACCAGCCAATTAGAAGTCACAGATTTATTTCGGTTCTTCCCCACTGTTTAATGTTTGATAAAGCAAAAAAATGTCTGCACTTAAGCTGTTTTTTGTATGAAATCTACTGGAGTTTTTTTGAAAAAAAAAAAAAAAAAAAAAATATTTGCTCAAATCGGGCTATATATGCGCACGAATTTTTTTTTTTTTTCATAATACTAAAGTGGACCATATATACTATTTTACAGAAAATTTTCAGAAAAAACATCCTGTAACATTTTAAGTTGCATTCCATGAAAGTTGAAAATTAGTGTATTTTAGGACAATTTAAAAAAATATAAATATATATATATATAATTTTTCTTACAAATTAGATAGATATATAGATAGATAGATAGATAGATAGATAGATAGATAGATAGATAGATAGATAGATAGATAGATAGATAGATAGATAGATAGATAGATAGATAGATAGATAGATAGATAGATAGATAGATAGATAGATAGATAGATAGATAGATAGATAGATAGATAGATAGATAGATAGATAGATAGATAGATAGATAGATAGATAGATAGATAGATAGATAGATAGATAGATAGATAGATAGATAGATAGATAGATAGATAGATAGATAGATAGATAGATAGATAGATAGATAGATAGATAGATAGATAGATAGATAGATAGATAGATAGATAGATAGATAGATAGATAGATAGATAGATAGATAGATAGATAGATAGATAGATAGATAGATAGATAGATAGATAGATAGATAGATAGATAGATAGATAGATAGATAGATAGATAGATAGATAGATAGATAGATAGATAGATAGATAGATAGATAGATAGATAGATAGATAGATAGATAGATAGATAGATAGATAGATAGATAGATAGATAGATAGATAGATAGATAGATAGATAGATAGATAGATAGATAGATAGATAGATAGATAGATAGATAGATAGATAGATAGATAGATAGATAGATAGATAGATAGATAGATAGATAGATAGATAGATAGATAGATAGATAGATAGATAGATAGATAGATAGATAGATAGATAGATAGATAGATAGATAGATAGATAGATAGATAGATAGATAGATAGATAGATAGATAGATAGATAGATAGATAGATAGATAGATAGATAGATAGATAGATAGATAGATAGATAGATAGATAGATAGATAGATAGATAGATAGATAGATAGATAGATAGATAGATAGATAGATAGATAGATAGATAGATAGATAGATAGATAGATAGATAGATAGATAGATAGATAGATAGATAGATAGATAGATAGATAGATAGATAGATAGATAGATAGATAGATAGATAGATAGATAGATAGATAGATAGATAGATAGATAGATAGATAGATAGATAGATAGATAGATAGATAGATAGATAGATAGATAGATAGATAGATAGATAGATAGATAGATAGATAGATAGATAGATAGATAGATAGATAGATAGATAGATAGATAGATAGATAGATAGATAGATAGATAGATAGATAGATAGATAGATAGATAGATAGATAGATAGATAGATAGATAGATAGATAGATAGATAGATAGATAGATAGATAGATAGATAGATAGATAGATAGATAGATAGATAGATAGATAGATAGATAGATAGATAGATAGATAGATAGATAGATAGATAGATAGATAGATAGATAGATAGATAGATAGATAGATAGATAGATAGATAGATAGATAGATAGATAGATAGATAGATAGATAGATAGATAGATAGATAGATAGATAGATAGATAGATAGATAGATAGATAGATAGATAGATAGATAGATAGATAGATAGATAGATAGATAGATAGATAGATAGATAGATAGATAGATAGATAGATAGATAGATAGATAGATAGATAGATAGATAGATAGATAGATAGATAGATAGATAGATAGATAGATAGATAGATAGATAGATAGATAGATAGATAGATAGATAGATAGATAGATAGATAGATAGATAGATAGATAGATAGATAGATAGATAGATAGATAGATAGATAGATAGATAGATAGATAGATAGATAGATAGATAGATAGATAGATAGATAGATAGATAGATAGATAGATAGATAGATAGATAGATAGATAGATAGATAGATAGATAGATAGATAGATAGATAGATAGATAGATAGATAGATAGATAGATAGATAGATAGATAGATAGATAGATAGATAGATAGATAGATAGATAGATAGATAGATAGATAGATAGATAGATAGATAGATAGATAGATAGATAGATAGATAGATAGATAGATAGATAGATAGATAGATAGATAGATAGATAGATAGATAGATAGATAGATAGATAGATAGATAGATAGATAGATAGATAGATAGATAGATAGATAGATAGATAGATAGATAGATAGATAGATAGATAGATAGATAGATAGATAGATAGATAGATAGATAGATAGATAGATAGATAGATAGATAGATAGATAGATAGATAGATAGATAGATAGATAGATAGATAGATAGATAGATAGATAGATAGATAGATAGATAGATAGATAGATAGATAGATAGATAGATAGATAGATAGATAGATAGATAGATAGATAGATAGATAGATAGATAGATAGATAGATAGATAGATAGATAGATAGATAGATAGATAGATAGATAGATAGATAGATAGATAGATAGATAGATAGATGATAGATAGATAGATAGATAGATAGATAGATAGATAGATAGATAGATAGATAGATAGATAGATAGATAGATAGATAGATAGATAGATAGATAGATAGATAGATAGATAGATAGATAGATATAGATAGATAGATAGATAGATAGATAGATAGATAGATAGATAGATAGATAGATAGATAGATAGATAGATAGATAGATAGATAGATAGATAGATAGATAGATAGATAGATAGATAGATAGATAGATAGATAGATAGATAGATAGATAGATAGATAGATAGATAGATAGATAGATAGATAGATAGATAGATAGATAGATAGATAGATAGATAGATAGATAGATAGATAGATAGATAGAATAGATAGATAGATAGATAGATAGATAGATAGATAGATAGATAGATAGATAGATAGATAGATAGATAGATAGATAGATAGATAGATAGATAGATAGATAGATAGATAGATAGATAGATAGATAGATAGATAGATAGATAGATAGATAGATAGATAGATAGATAGATAGATAGATAGATAGATAGATAGATAGATAGATAGATAGATAGATAGATAGATAGATAGATAGATAGATAGATAGATAGATAGATAGATAGATAGATAGATAGATAGATAGATAGATAGATAGATAGATAGATAGATAGATAGATAGATAGATAGATAGATAGATAGATAGATAGATAGATAGATAGATAGATAGATAGATAGATAGATAGATAGATAGATAGATAGATAGATAGATAGATAGATAGATAGATAGATAGATAGATAGATAGATAGATAGATAGATAGATAGATAGATAATAGATAGATAGATAGATAGATAGATAGATAGATAGATAGATAGATAGATAGATAGATAGATAGATAGATAGATAGATAGATAGATAGATAGATAGATAGATAGATAGATAGATAGATAGATAGATAGATAGATAGATAGATAGATAGATAGATAGATAGATAGATAGATAGATAGATAGATAGATAGATAGATAGATAGATAGATAGATAGATAGATAGATAGATAGATAGATAGATAGATAGATAGATAGATAGATAGATAGATAGATAGATAGATAGATAGATAGATAGATAGATAGATAGATAGATAGATAGATAGATAGATAGATAGATAGATAGATAGATAGATAGATAGATAGATAGATAGATAGATAGATAGATAGATAGATAGATAGATAGATAGATAGATAGATAGATAGATAGATAGATAGATAGATAGATAGATAGATAGATAGATAGATAGATAGATAGATAGATAGATAGATAGATAGATAGATAGATAGATAGATAGATAGATAGATAGATAGATAGATAGATAGATAGATAGATAGATAGATAGATAGATAGATAGATAGATAGATAGATAGATAGATAGATAGATAGATAGATAGATAGATAGATAGATAGATAGATAGATAGATAGATAGATAGATAGATAGATAGATAGATAGATAGATAGATAGATAGATAGATAGATAGATAGATAGATAGATAGATAGATAGATAGATAGATAGATAGATAGATAGATAGATAGATAGATAGATAGATAGATAGATAGATAGATAGATAGATAGATAGATAGATAGATAGATAGATAGATAGATAGATAGATAGATAGATAGATAGATAGATAGATAGATAGATAGATAGATAGATAGATAGATAGATAGATAGATAGATAGATAGATAGATAGATAGATAGATAGATAGATAGATAGATAGATAGATAGATAGATAGATAGATAGATAGATAGATAGATAGATAGATAGATAGATAGATAGATAGATAGATAGATAGATAGATAGATAGATAGATAGATAGATAGATAGATAGATAGATAGATAGATAGATAGATAGATAGATAGATAGATAGATAGATAGATAGATAGATAGATAGATAGATAGATAGATAGATAGATAGATAGATAGATAGATAGATAGATAGATAGATAGATAGATAGATAGATAGATAGATAGATAGATAGATAGATAGATAGATAGATAGATAGATAGATAGATAGATAGATAGATAGATAGATAGATAGATAGATAGATAGATAGATAGATAGATAGATAGATAGATAGATAGATAGATAGATAGATAGATAGATAGATAGATAGATAGATAGATAGATAGATAGATAGATAGATAGATAGATAGATAGATAGATAGATAGATAGATAGATAGATAGATAGATAGATAGATAGATAGATAGATAGATAGATAGATAGATAGATAGATAGATAGATAGATAGATAGATAGATAGATAGATAGATAGATAGATAGATAGATAGATAGATAGATAGATAGATAGATAGATAGATAGATAGATAGATAGATAGATAGATAGATAGATAGATAGATAGATAGATAGATAGATAGATAGATAGATAGATAGATAGATAGATAGATAGATAGATAGATAGATAGATAGATAGATAGATAGATAGATAGATAGATAGATAGATAGATAGATAGATAGATAGATAGATAGATAGATAGATAGATAGATAGATAGATAGATAGATAGATAGATAGATAGATAGATAGATAGATAGATAGATAGATAGATAGATAGATAGATAGATAGATAGATAGATAGATAGATAGATAGATAGATAGATAGATAGATAGATAGATAGATAGATAGATAGATAGATAGATAGATAGATAGATAGATAGATAGATAGATAGATAGATAGATAGATAGATAGATAGATAGATAGATAGATAGATAGATAGATAGATAGATAGATAGATAGATAGATAGATAGATAGATAGATAGATAGATAGATAGATAGATAGATAGATAGATAGATAGATAGATAGATAGATAGATAGATAGATAGATAGATAGATAGATAGATAGATAGATAGATAGATAGATAGATAGATAGATAGATAGATAGATAGATAGATAGATAGATAGATAGATAGATAGATAGATAGATAGATAGATAGATAGATAGATAGATAGATAGATAGATAGATAGATAGATAGATAGATAGATAGATAGATAGATAGATAGATAGATAGATAGATAGATAGATAGATAGATAGATAGATAGATAGATAGATAGATAGATAGATAGATAGATAGATAGATAGATAGATAGATAGATAGATAGATAGATAGATAGATAGATAGATAGATAGATAGATAGATAGATAGATAGATAGATAGATAGATAGATAGATAGATAGATAGATAGATAGATAGATAGATAGATAGATAGATAGATAGATAGATAGATAGATAGATAGATAGATAGATAGATAGATAGATAGATAGATAGATAGATAGATAGATAGATAGATAGATAGATAGATAGATAGATAGATAGATAGATAGATAGATAGATAGATAGATAGATAGATAGATAGATAGATAGATAGATAGATAGATAGATAGATAGATAGATAGATAGATAGATAGATAGATAGATAGATAGATAGATAGATAGATAGATAGATAGATAGATAGATAGATAGATAGATAGATAGATAGATAGATAGATAGATAGATAGATAGATAGATAGATAGATAGATAGATAGATAGATAGATAGATAGATAGATAGATAGATAGATAGATAGATAGATAGATAGATAGATAGATAGATAGATAGATAGATAGATAGATAGATAGATAGATAGATAGATAGATAGATAGATAGATAGATAGATAGATAGATAGATAGATAGATAGATAGATAGATAGATAGATAGATAGATAGATAGATAGATAGATAGATAGATAGATAGATAGATAGATAGATAGATAGATAGATAGATAGATAGATAGATAGATAGATAGATAGATAGATAGATAGATAGATAGATAGATAGATAGATAGATAGATAGATAGATAGATAGATAGATAGATAGATAGATAGATAGATAGATAGATAGATAGATAGATAGATAGATAGATAGATAGATAGATAGATAGATAGATAGATAGATAGATAGATAGATAGATAGATAGATAGATAGATAGATAGATAGATAGATAGATAGATAGATAGATAGATAGATAGATAGATAGATAGATAGATAGATAGATAGATAGATAGATAGATAGATAGATAGATAGATAGATAGATAGATAGATAGATAGATAGATAGATAGATAGATAGATAGATAGATAGATAGATAGATAGATAGATAGATAGATAGATAGATAGATAGATAGATAGATAGATAGATAGATAGATAGATAGATAGATAGATAGATAGATAGATAGATAGATAGATAGATAGATAGATAGATAGATAGATAGATAGATAGATAGATAGATAGATAGATAGATAGATAGATAGATAGATAGATAGATAGATAGATAGATAGATAGATAGATAGATAGATAGATAGATAGATAGATAGATAGATAGATAGATAGATAGATAGATAGATAGATAGATAGATAGATAGATAGATAGATAGATAGATAGATAGATAGATAGATAGATAGATAGATAGATAGATAGATAGATAGATAGATAGATAGATAGATAGATAGATAGATAGATAGATAGATAGATAGATAGATAGATAGATAGATAGATAGATAGATAGATAGATAGATAGATAGATAGATAGATAGATAGATAGATAGATAGATAGATAGATAGATAGATAGATAGATAGATAGATAGATAGATAGATAGATAGATAGATAGATAGATAGATAGATAGATAGATAGATAGATAGATAGATAGATAGATAGATAGATAGATAGATAGATAGATAGATAGATAGATAGATAGATAGATAGATAGATAGATAGATAGATAGATAGATAGATAGATAGATAGATAGATAGATAGATAGATAGATAGATAGATAGATAGATAGATAGATAGATAGATAGATAGATAGATAGATAGATAGATAGATAGATAGATAGATAGATAGATAGATAGATAGATAGATAGATAGATAGATAGATAGATAGATAGATAGATAGATAGATAGATAGATAGATAGATAGATAGATAGATAGATAGATAGATAGATAGATAGATAGATAGATAGATAGATAGATAGATAGATAGATAGATAGATAGATAGATAGATAGATAGATAGATAGATAGATAGATAGATAGATAGATAGATAGATAGATAGATAGATAGATAGATAGATAGATAGATAGATAGATAGATAGATAGATAGATAGATAGATAGATAGATAGATAGATAGATAGATAGATAGATAGATAGATAGATAGATAGATAGATAGATAGATAGATAGATAGATAGATAGATAGATAGATAGATAGATAGATAGATAGATAGATAGATAGATAGATAGATAGATAGATAGATAGATAGATAGATAGATAGATAGATAGATAGATAGATAGATAGATAGATAGATAGATAGATAGATAGATAGATAGATAGATAGATAGATAGATAGATAGATAGATAGATAGATAGATAGATAGATAGATAGATAGATAGATAGATAGATAGATAGATAGATAGATAGATAGATAGATAGATAGATAGATAGATAGATAGATAGATAGATAGATAGATAGATAGATAGATAGATAGATAGATAGATAGATAGATAGATAGATAGATAGATAGATAGATAGATAGATAGATAGATAGATAGATAGATAGATAGATAGATAGATAGATAGATAGATAGATAGATAGATAGATAGATAGATAGATAGATAGATAGATAGATAGATAGATAGATAGATAGATAGATAGATAGATAGATAGATAGATAGATAGATAGATAGATAGATAGATAGATAGATAGATAGATAGATAGATAGATAGATAGATAGATAGATAGATAGATAGATAGATAGATAGATAGATAGATAGATAGATAGATAGATAGATAGATAGATAGATAGATAGATAGATAGATAGATAGATAGATAGATAGATAGATAGATAGATAGATAGATAGATAGATAGATAGATAGATAGATAGATAGATAGATAGATAGATAGATAGATAGATAGATAGATAGATAGATAGATAGATAGATAGATAGATAGATAGATAGATAGATAGATAGATAGATAGATAGATAGATAGATAGATAGATAGATAGATAGATAGATAGATAGATAGATAGATAGATAGATAGATAGATAGATAGATAGATAGATAGATAGATAGATAGATAGATAGATAGATAGATAGATAGATAGATAGATAGATAGATAGATAGATAGATAGATAGATAGATAGATAGATAGATAGATAGATAGATAGATAGATAGATAGATAGATAGATAGATAGATAGATAGATAGATAGATAGATAGATAGATAGATAGATAGATAGATAGATAGATAGATAGATAGATAGATAGATAGATAGATAGATAGATAGATAGATAGATAGATAGATAGATAGATAGATAGATAGATAGATAGATAGATAGATAGATAGATAGATAGATAGATAGATAGATAGATAGATAGATAGATAGATAGATAGATAGATAGATAGATAGATAGATAGATAGATAGATAGATAGATAGATAGATAGATAGATAGATAGATAGATAGATAGATAGATAGATAGATAGATAGATAGATAGATAGATAGATAGATAGATAGATAGATAGATAGATAGATAGATAGATAGATAGATAGATAGATAGATAGATAGATAGATAGATAGATAGATAGATAGATAGATAGATAGATAGATAGATAGATAGATAGATAGATAGATAGATAGATAGATAGATAGATAGATAGATAGATAGATAGATAGATAGATAGATAGATAGATAGATAGATAGATAGATAGATAGATAGATAGATAGATAGATAGATAGATAGATAGATAGATAGATAGATAGATAGATAGATAGATAGATAGATAGATAGATAGATAGATAGATAGATAGATAGATAGATAGATAGATAGATAGATAGATAGATAGATAGATAGATAGATAGATAGATAGATAGATAGATAGATAGATAGATAGATAGATAGATAGATAGATAGATAGATAGATAGATAGATAGATAGATAGATAGATAGATAGATAGATAGATAGATAGATAGATAGATAGATAGATAGATAGATAGATAGATAGATAGATAGATAGATAGATAGATAGATAGATAGATAGATAGATAGATAGATAGATAGATAGATAGATAGATAGATAGATAGATAGATAGATAGATAGATAGATAGATAGATAGATAGATAGATAGATAGATAGATAGATAGATAGATAGATAGATAGATAGATAGATAGATAGATAGATAGATAGATAGATAGATAGATAGATAGATAGATAGATAGATAGATAGATAGATAGATAGATAGATAGATAGATAGATAGATAGATAGATAGATAGATAGATAGATAGATAGGTAGATAGATAGATAGATAGATAGATAGATAGATAGATAGATAGATAGATAGATAGATAGATAGATAGATAGATAGATAGATAGATAGATAGATAGATAGATAGATAGATAGATAGATAGATAGATAGATAGATAAATAAATACACTGAAAACTGATAAAAATTAAATTTTTTACTATTTTTCAAAAATGTAAAAAAAATTTTAACTTTGACAGCTCCTTATAAGAAAACAACACAACCTAGCTTAAAGATTTTAATTGATATTGATACATAATTTTGTCTATTTTTATTCGGTACCCAACTTTATCACAAAAATTTAAATTTTAAAACTCAATTAAGCGCCACTTTTGACACATTTTACCCCAACATGCAGCGGTTTCTCCGAACTAGTTCACTAACATCGAAATCTTTAACCACTAAGAACTACCAATAGTTATTCTTCAACCCACTCACAATGTAATTAACTGGTGAATTTAACATTGGGATGTCATTGCAGGTAACCAATTGGCAACCCTTTGCATTACTATTCACTAGTAGTCAGTGATGTCAGATGGAGGGAATTTTCCCTTTTTGAGGGAATTTTTATGGCAAATTTTACTGAAGGGAAAAAGGGAGGGAATTTTATTTTTTGTCAAAATAAAGGGATTTTTTAATTCGTAAAAATTGATCTCAAAAAACGACAAAAAGATAAATAAAGAAGCAAGAAATACAATATTATCATACACAATCATTTAAAAATAGAAATCTTAATTTGGCGAATGGTTATTTTCTGTGTTCTCGTTCTTTGTTTAAAACAGTTTTTGTATATTTTTTATTGAATTACAAACAAAAACTACATTTATGTAATTTTTAATGCATTTTTTATTAATTTGTAGTTTTTCATAGTAAAATAATAAAGTACTCGCACATCTACAAAAACAAAAATTGCTTGTATTTTGTTAGTGTAAAACTACTGCCCACAATGTCAGAATGCTTTGAACGGAAAAATGAGAGAACGAAAGAGAGCAAGAGAAAAAAACTCAAAAAATATTTTACATGTGAATACAAAAACAATTTGACAGTACCGCGAGGTTTGCCAATGAAAAAATTGTAAAACAGCTGGTCTTACGAGTATACTTTATTATTATACTATGTAGTTTTTGTTAAAAATTGCCAATTTAAAGAGGAGGGAAAAATGGAGGGACATTTTTTTCTAAAATAAGGGAAAAATGGGAATTTTCCAGCTAAACAAAGGGATTTTTCTTAAATTTTATCTGACATCACTGCTAGTAGTTTACAAGGTACTGTGAAGGTAATTTTATCATTATAAATAATAAACTGGCACAACCTGCACAACAATTCACTAGTAACTTCGAAGGTAATATGATGCTACACACTGTACTGTTCGTAAGAAACTACTACTACCAGCATAAATATTCTCTATTATATTAAATAGTACGAAAACACTAGCATTTGGACAAAAAATTAAAAAAAGATTTATTTTATACTATTTTTATTATTATTATTATTATTATTATTATTATTATTATTATTATTATTATTATTATTTAAGTTAATGCTTTACAGCCGTATTCACAAAAAATAATGTATGCTTGATAACGAGTTACTAACTTTTTGTATGTAAATTTCCATAAGAAAAAGTTAGTAACTCGTTATCAAACCTACATTATTATTATTATTTTTTTTTTTAATACGGCTATTAATTTTTATTTTATTATATTTTTATTTCTAATGTTTTATTAATCCATCTATGTCTTCAGCTGTGCTTCAACTTCTAGAGTAACATATAGAGACGAAATTCTCGATTGACAATTGAAAAAAATTATTGATTTGTAAAAAAAATGTGTTTTTATTTACTTCTAGCAACAACAAAATGTATATTATTACATGTATTTTGTTGTTGCATGAGTTAGATTTTTAACAACCGACGTTTTTGACAATTAGTCTCGTCTCTTGTTACTCTTTGCTTCTAACCTTTTGTTCAGGGTTACCAGAAAATGTCATCTGCTAAACTCCCAAAAATAATATGCTAAAATCTGCTAAATGCTATGTTTTACCCACGTTTTAAATTTTGTTGCTTTGCTAAAATTGAATTTCAAATTTATTATAATAAAATGGTGAATTGTACTGTTTATATAGCATGTATATAAACATTAATCTTTTATTGATACAAAATACATATCGATCATTCCGCGAAATAACCCCCAAAAATAATTTTTGTCTTCCGATTTTGCAAATATTTGACATACCTTATGGAGCCATTTAAATATCTTCATTTTTATACTCACCATCAAAAAGATTGGGGGTATATTGATTTTGTCATTCCGTGTGTAACATATCAAAAGAATCATTTAAGACCCCATAAAGTATATTTTTCTGGCCAGATTCTGAGTCCATATAGCTATGTCTGTCCGCCTGTCTGTTGAAAGCAGGTATATAGATTCGGCCGAGCCGAATATAACATTCGCGCTTGTTTTTTTTTTTTAATTGTGAAAAACTCGCAAATTTATTTACGATTTTCACTTTTCGAAGTCAAAAAAATCGGAAAAGTATGTAATTTTTAAACATCAACATCTCTATAAGTTTTTAACGAATTTTAATGACATAAATTGCATATAGAAGATAAATATATCCTCTATAAATGTAGTATTTTAAAAATAATATAATTAAAAATGCAATAATTATGCAAATCCAATTTTAGAATGCATTTTTGAAAAATTTCTACGCCTTCGATTTTAATAAAATAATTGTTCTGGGACAATGTAATTTACTATTTTTAGTACTTTTTTATTACCAAGTATAAAAAATCGTATGACCCCCATAATAAAATTGAAAATTTTTAAAAATCTCTCGTAAAATGAACGATATATTTTACAAAAGGAAAAAAAAAAAATAATAAGAAAATACAAATATATATTTTACCATTTTTAAAAAAATAACAATTCCTTGCAAACAATATTTTGCACTATCGTTTTGCTTAAATGAAGTTATTCTATTTTACAAGATTTGCTATAAATACTGTTATGGAAGGCCTTCTTTTCGAAATTTTTGATCCATAAACCTCCATTTCAGCATTAGAGAAGGGTAAAACTAATAAAGATATTACAAATTTTATCATCAAAACTCGACTACTCTATATTTAACTTTTAAAAGTCTGCAGAATAACAAAAATGGTGCAGAATTTATGAACAAAGTCACATTAGTTTAAGATCGAATGAGATCAAAAAGTATAAACGCGAACAAAGTGTAGAAAAATGACAAAAAATTAAGTCATTTTATCCCTTTTTCTAAGTTTTTGAACAACATTAATCATTATAAAATTAAACCCATGGTGTTAAAATTCTGCACTCTATTAGTTTCAAGTCTTGTAAGTTCATATTGTGACCCGTTTATTTAAGAATGTAAATAACAAAACTTAAAAAATAACAAAAGAATAATAAAAAAAATATATATGCTAAAAAAACTGCTGTTAGTAGGTCGATTATGCTAAAAAGCATTTAGCAGAATTTTTCATAATAAATATGCAATTTCCCAATCTATTCTGCCAAATCTAGCAGAAAAAATGCTAAAATGGCAACACTATTTCTATTTTGTAGGCACGCGTATTAAACATTGAGCTATTGAACATGCTCCTATGTGTTGTTTTTAATTTTATTTGTTGCAAAAATGTAAAGCTAATGCAGAGTTGATAACATATAAAGTCCAAAAAATTTCAAAGAGGAATGTTGCAAAAAGTTAGAAGCCAAGAATAGGAAACGCAAATTAAAACCAAATTTCATACAAAAATACTCAAGTTGGATAATTGACGAAAAAACGTATAAGTTTGCAGAATATTTGCAACTTATGTGTCAAAAATTTTTAATGTTAATGCTCGAGGCAATGTTAAAGATAAGTTTAGAACCCAAAAGTAGAAAAAATTTCTTACAAAATTCCTGGTATAACAAGCTTTTTGTAGTTGCGGCAAAACAGGAAAGTCATTTGATACATTCGAATCTATAAATACCAAAATATGCATAAAGGAATATTTGCAAAAAAGACTTCTTCCTTTCGTAAGAGAGCACAACGTGTCTACATATTTTTGGACCCGTTTGGTATAATGTCGCTATGGTAAGAAAGCTCTGGAGTGGTACCAAAACAATGACCAGGAGAGGTCAAATTTCAAAATTGTCCATAGCTTAGACCAGTGGAGAGATATTGAGCTCTTGTGAATAGTGTATTGAAGAGCACAAAAAAGGTGTCCCAAAATACCGAAGATTTTAATAGATTTTTAATAACTGTTCCAAAAAAGTGACTGAAGCAACTATCAAATCTCATATGAAAGTTACCAAAAATGGTCCACAAGTTCATTAGTAGAGGTTAGAACTATAAGATCAACCATTTCCAAGTTATTGAATATGATTTTGTTTATGAATTTAGAAAAAATGTCTTATTTAACAAAATACTAACGGCGAATTTAAGCATTACATGTATGTAATTTAATTACTACTTTATTATTTCTATATTATTTATTTATACAAAATGTGATCATTTAACAAACAGTTGAATTAAGTTAAAAAATAACTAGTGTAACATATTATATTATAATAATGTATTAAATGTAATGTTGTCCTAAACATAATAGATTTTTATGAAAGAAAAATAAAACAATTTTATTTCTTACTGAAAGAAGTATAACTGTTTTTAAAGAAAATAACTTAATATTTTAAGGATTTTACTAAATTAAAAAAAAAAAAAAAATAAAAGCTAATGAACAGGTATTTTATTATGTTGCCCCTGCAACTTTGTCTCGATAATTATACTCTACACTACCATAGGTGATTGGGGTATTATCGGGCTAGGCCGATTATAGTTTTCTTAATTTGTTTCCTTTAAATTTATTAGGGTCCTAATCTAAGTATTCAACAAAACAACTTTTTTATCATTTTTTTTTTTTTTAATTTATTTAATAATTAAATCAGAAATAGTTCCATATAAAGTCCTAAATATATTGTTCCAATTACCTATGACAACTACTAAATGATTTTAGAATAATCTTTACATATGTTATAAAAATCAAGTGTAAGTTTGCTTGTTTGTGCACCAGTAACGTCTAAACGTCTGAACCAATTTTCACGAAATTTGAATTTCGATTGGAAGTTACGCCTACTAAGCCTACTTTTAAAAAATCTATTTTTTCAATGTTGTACGTTATCAATGAAGCTATTTACTTAAAATTTTACATACAGATAGTGCTTGCACTGGAGAATTTTATAGGATCTTGATCGGATGTCACGTGCACATTTTACGCCCACTTTTTTTTAAAACTCTTAAACTGTTGAACCGATTTGCTGAACATTTTTGTGTTTCACTAAATTCAAATAAGATTTTTAATTTCTTCTTTTAGTAGCAGAAAAAGCAAATATTCATTATAGTATTTCTAAAGAACTATTATGGTGAAAGCACTCAAACTTCATGTAAACATTCAGTTTATCATATCGCATTGATGAAATAAAAAAGGATACAAAGAAAATATTAATTTTCGCATATCCTAAGGTGAAAGTCTTAAACATTTGTAGTAGTAATTTTCATATTAAATTCCGAATAGGGCGGATAGGTGCAGGGGGAGTAGTAGCCCCTATATAAAGTAAATATTACTTGTTGCATTAAATGGGGTATATACATAAAAAAGTTGTACCGTACCTGTTTTGTAAAATCATATTTTTTTCCTCTTCTACGCCTATACCAAATTTCATGCAAATCCAACCAGCCGATCAGAAGTTACAGATTTTTTTCAAAAAAATTTCGATTCTGCCCCACTGTGTAATGTAGGAAATTTCAATAGATAAATACAATATTTGTTTGCCAATTGGCCACTTATTACATTATATTTCAATAACGAATTTACTAAATTAATAGTAATAAATTTTTGAAAACGAAGAGCCACCAATTTCACTAGAATTCTTTAGTGTTTTTACTAATGTAATAGTTATAACGAATTCTTATATAATCAAGTTTAATTCTAGAGGCAAATTTAATAATTTTTTGCAAAAGTTGATCGTTTATCATTACTTTCACTACCAAAAGTAACTAGTGAATCGTCTAACTAGTTATGTATCTAGTGCCAAAGGGCAAATTGGCACCTTTAGAACAGCTGGGCAGTTTAAAGTTGTTAATCGAAATTAAATTGGGATCTTCGTCAAATCTTATGTTCTATCTTGCACCTTGCACTACCAAACTTTTAAGTGTAAAATCAAAATATCGGATAAAGAAAATTATGTTTAAAACATATTGGAAATCCAATTTTGTAATATTTATCCCTCCATTGGCGGCTTGTTTTTAGTAATTTTTTTTTTTTTTTTTTTTTTTTTTTAAATTCCGTCGTTCAGTAGTGTTTTAATATTAGGTTTTTCAAATAAACCAATTTTAATTTTGGCCCTTAGGGGCTTTGAAAGTGCACTTGATAAGGTTCTACTCTATGTGAGATTTCCATTTTTTTTTAAATTAACAATTGCTATGGATGTTAATTATTTGTGGATGTTAATTATTTGTCAACAATATCTCCAAAAATTATTTCGTTTCAACGCTTACGAAAGGAAATATAATGTTTAAAACGTTAAGCAATATTTATTTAGATGCGAACACGGCTAATCATATTTTATGTTTTTGTAGTTGCTGGCTAATCTACAATCTTTCTAAACTTATTATGATAGAAGTAAAATTACTTCGTATGATTTCAGTTGAGGCCAAAATCTGCTGGCCGTTTTTTTTTTAAAAGATCCTGAAAAATATTAAGGTCGCTGAACAGGTGAATTAAAAGAAATTCAAATATAATTCCATTCCCCACCAGCGTAAATTGGACGGATTAGATGATTCCTTTGCTATTGAGCCGAATGTAATATCAGTTCGACACTTAATCCAGTGAATTCTTGCCAAGGTAACGTGTGTCAGTATCAAATGTTATAGTTTGAATGGCGGTTCGCACAATAGATATATATATCAATATAAATTTATTCATGCTGTCGACGAATGATTGTACACGAATTTCTTTTGGCATTTTTTTCCAAAAAGACCGGCCAGAAGATTTTTAGCTTCACCTGAAATCATACGAGGAAATTTCAATTAATATTATGCAATTAATATTATTCGTACCATTTCGAACACGTTACGACCATAGGTAATATTATCCTTGCACGAACTCATATGAGGAAATTTCACTAATATAGATGCAATTAATATTATTCGTTCCATTCGAACATGTCACGACCATATGTAATATTTTCCTCGCATGAACCCAACTGAGCTATTTTTATTAAAATTAATATTTTTCTTTGTTATATACAAATATATTTCTATGTACATACCTTTCTCTGCACCTAATCCGTGCAATTTATACTGACGGAGAATGGATGTACCTCAATTTCATTTACATCACCTGGTCAGCGACCTAAATATTTTTCAGGATATTTTATCACGATTTTAGATTATAAGACGCCCACATATATAAAAACCATGCAATATATTTTGTTAATTTATATGATGAATGCAACTGATATAGCTTTGTGCATTATTTTCTACTTTATTTGGTCTAAAATTCCCCATTTTACTTCCGGTTCAGTTTTTGTGTTTGGGAATAACTATGTTAATTTTCTATTACTTCAACACTTATATCCAGTTCGGAGTCTTATTATTACTATATATATTTTTATACCCTTCACCACAGGTGTAAAGGGTATATATAAGTTTGTCATTCCGTTTGCAATTTCCACAATTTTCGTCGGAGAGCAAAAAAAGTTTACATTTTCGGGATCCTTGTAAGAAATGATGACGATAGGACCATGTCCGTCCGTCCGTCCGTGTGTCGGTTGAAATGGCGTTTATGAAGCCCACCGATAACTGACATATATAATATATATGTCAAACGATTGGAAATGCTTTCGAGAATTTTGCTATTGGAATTCATTCATCGGTTCATACAATGCGGAGATATGTTAAAAAAACCGGTTTTTAGAACCGGTTTTCCAGTTTCTGAAGCCTCTGTATATACTAAAGACTTCGTTTTTACAAAGGAGTCTCGGACATTTTTTTCTGAATTTTTGTTCTGAAAAAATGAAATAAATCGGTTCAATAATAACTGAGATATCGGACAAAACGCATTTTTTATTTTTTAAAGCCCTGGTTTAAGCTATAGATTTTTATTTTTACACAGATCGGTCACAAATATTTTTATAAAATTTCAGTTTTTTGAATCAGCAGGATCGGTTTATAAATGGCGGAGATATACTTTAAAAACCGGGTTTTGAAAACGGTTTTTCAGTTTATGAATCCTCTGCATATACCAGGGACTTCGAATTTTCAAAGGGGGCTCGGAAATTATTTTCTGAATTTTTGTTCTGAAAAAATTAAATAAATCGGTTCAAAAATAACTGAGATATCGGGGAAAACGCATTTTTTATTTTTAAAGCACTTGTTCAAGCTACAGATTTTTATTTTTATATAGATCAGTCATAAATATTTTTATAAAATTTCGGTTTTTTTTTAATAAACCAAATTCGTTGATAATCAACAGAGTTATTGCCCAAAAGCAAATCTGTTAAGAATATATATACACACACAAACATGTATATTAAGCATTGTAATGACTATTAGTGACGTTTTTTGTTTTTTGTATAGACAAGTAGTTTAGTTAGAAACAGCCAGCGTTGCCAATTTAGCGCTTTTCGCGCTAGATTCAGCGCTTTTAAGCAACCCAAAAATCGCATTTTTTTACATCAGCGCTTTTTCTTGAAAAGGCGCTAAATTGGCGCGTTTTGTATTCGGTTAGTTTTAGTTGCAAATTTTAATTATGTTTTCTAAATTTGAAATGTAGAAACTTTATTTTTTTATGCAAAATATAAACAATACAAGGAAAATTCAGATTTTAAGCATTTTTAATTTTTTGTCTTCAAATGTATAATTAATATTACAATACATACATAATATAGAAAATGGCGTATTTTATTTATTATTTATTTATATTTTATAATTTTTATTAAAATAATTTTTGTGAAACTTTCACATATCAAAATATGGTATGTTATTGTGTTGGAAAGTTCTTTTTTGAAATTTTGACTCAAATATTCTAAAGATGGATGGAATGAAAATGGAAATAAAAAATTTAAATATTTAAGTATTTCTAAAAGTAAAACATTATCTCAATTTTCCAATTATATAAAAACAATCCTGCCTCCAGATGAAGAATTTGAAAAGACATAATTTTTTTAGTTTAGTTTTTTTTTTTTTCAGTAATCTATTGAAACATTAATTTTTGTTATTTGAAGCACCAATTATAGTACTAATTTGTTCAAATTTTAAATTACAGAAAAAATCCCTATCTGAGAAAACTTCTAAGGCTATCTGAGAAAAATTCTAAGGCTACAAGAGTCCAGAAATAAAAGTTAGAATTACTTTCGTTATATGTTTTCAATTAAGAATTTCTTAGGTTTTATTCAGTATTTTCCTTCTGTAAAATTTCGAAAAGGGCAGCCATCGATATGTATTCAGTATTTCTATTCATTTTACTTTCAATAAATATTTTTAAAGACGCCACACAATTTTCATACTTAGGAAAAGAGATGAAAAAAAGAAAAAGTTTGTCCCTTAAATATTGTTTTTATAAAACGTTAATATTAAATATTGAATACTAAATACTACCAATTAATTGCACAGGAACTTAAAATAACGAATATATATGTAATAAGTTGTTTTGCTCTTAATAAAAAATAAATATTTAACTAAAAGTTTAAGACGAATTTTCATAGTAAAATAATAAAGTACTCGCACATCTACAAAAACAAAAATTGCTTGTATTTTGTCAGTGTAAAACTACTGCCCACAATGTCAGAATGCTTTGAACGGAAAAATGAGAGAACGAAAGAGAGCAAGAGAAAAAAACTCAAAAAATATTTTACATGTGAATACAAAAACAATTTGACAGTACCGCGAGGTTTACCAATGAAAAAATTGTAAAACAGCTGGTCTTACGAGTATACTTTATTATTATACTATGATATTTCACTAAGAATATACCGTGAAAGAATTGCTTCGGCTATTAGTTTTTAATTTCGTAAAAATAAGTTACTAAGCCACATTATTTTTTCAGCACATTCTACGTATTCTACAATTTCTCCAGAAATGTGCAATGTAAATTATGAATCTTCTTGGATTTTTACATTATCAGAAAAAATCTCAATTGTATATATGTGTCTCCCATGTATAAGGCCTGTATGGTCTCTCTTCATAAAAATAAGTGCATAAACTGGATCTGGATGATAATATTTATCATAATTGTTTTCTCATTTACATTTCCTTAACGTTTCCAGTTTATGAATATTTAGGAGATTACATTTTTCAGCAATAACATCTGCGGCATTTAAAATATCTTTAAGTTCATTTTTCAGAACATATCGTATTTCCTTTCTTGTAATTTTTTAATTATTTGCTCATTGTAAAATATATAAATAAACAAAAAATGTACAATCAAGATTATTATTTTCAAATATTATTTTAGGTTTTTCAGACTTTGATTCTCCCTGAATTATTTTTCTATTGCACTTCTAATGGGGAATTTACTCGAATTTATTTTACATCACCTGATCAGCGACTTAAATGCTTTTAAGGATCTCTTGCCAAAAAGACCGGCAACAGGCTTTAAGCCTCATCTGAAATCATATGAGGAAATTTCACATAAGTGTAGATTAAACCACAGACTAATAACCAGACTTGTAAGAAATGACGTTTACAAAGTCTACTTATAATATGTGGTTACCACCATAATTTGAAAGAGAAAGAAAAAAACATAATATCCATGTAACAACATGAAAAAATAAACAACTATACACTACCCAAAAAAAACATATGACAACAAAAAGAAAACAAATAAAAAATTTATTTACCAATTAAAAAAAAGAACATTTTTTATTTATTTTAAAACAATTTTGGTAAAAATTGGAAAAAAATGGAAAACAATTGTTCCTTTCACATTGGTAAGTTCTTCCTGAAATATAAATCAATTCTTTCTTAGTTAATAAAAAAAATAAGCAGGAGCCAATTTTGTTTGCGAGCAAAAAAAGTTGGAAAACATCATCAGATTTTTAACCAGGTAAGACAATAACTAAAAGTAAATGGATAAATAAAAGAAAAATATTTATTATTATACATTTGTTATTTATTTTTTAGTCTCACCTTTTTAATGAAGAGGGCCATTTGCCGGACAAATTGGTCTTGAACACAGACCATATTCCAAGGAAACTATTGGTTGAAATCTTCCTGAAATCAAAAGTAAGTAGTCCAAATCGCCTGTAAATAAAAAATATATAAATTTCTATAAATTTTTTAACATTTTTTAATACATTTTAAGGGTGTACCATTTTTTGATGGCGGCACCAAAAAACACAAATTGGTTTTGGATACAGATCACACCCCAAGGAATTTATTGGTTTAAATCTTGCTCAAATCAACAGTAAGTAGTCCAAATCGCCCGTAAATAAAAGAAAATAAGAATTTTTATAAATTTTTTAACATTTATTAATACATTTTAAGGGTGTACATTTTTTTGAAGACGGCAGCTAACAACACGATAATTGTACGGGACACAGACCAGCTCCTTTGGAACCAATGGGATGGAAACTTCCAAAAATCAGCGGTAAGTAGTCCAAATCGTCTGTAAATAAAAAATATATAAATTTCTATTAATTTTTTTAACATTTTTTAATACATTTTAA
This sequence comes from Protophormia terraenovae, assembly GCA_951394005.1. NCBI lineage: Eukaryota > Metazoa > Arthropoda > Insecta > Diptera > Calliphoridae > Protophormia > Protophormia terraenovae. Next base: position 8,123,300 of record OX596078.1, read on the forward strand.
GGGTGTACCATTTTTTGATGACGGCACCAAAAAACACAAATTGGTTTTGGATACAGATCACACCCCAAGGAATTTATTGGTTTAAATTTTGCTGAAATCAACAGTAAGTAGTCCAAATCGCCTAGAAATAAAAAAAAATCTACAATTTAATTAATTATTAAACATTTTTTTCTTCATTTTAAGGGTGCACCTTTTCGATGATGGCAGCAAAAAAATCAAAGTTGGTACGGGGCACAGGACTACTCCTATGGAACCAATTGGACAGAATCCCTTCTAAATCGACGGTAAGAACTCCAAGTCGCCTAGAAATAAAAGAAAATCTACAATTTTATTAATTATTAAACATTTTTTTCTTCATTTTAAGGGTTCACCTTTTCGATGATGGCAGCAAAAAACTCAAAATTAATACGGGACACAGGACGACTCCTATGGAATGAAAAAAATTGTTTATTATTTTTTTAATAAAAATTTGATTTTTTTCGACCTTCAATTCATTGTTCTGTATTTGTATAATTTATTTGACATTTAGTAAAAGTGTTGGTCTGCAAGTGGCCACAGGTCTAGCTAATACACAATGGTTTAGGGTATCATCATCGTTTATTTATGGCTTTGTTTGAAATAAACGAGGATTAAGGAAATGTCCCAAATACAGCAAATCAAGATTACTAGCAGACTTGTTATATTCTTTCCACCTTAATAAAGGTTTCTCAAAATCAAAAATTCTTTGTGCTGGTAATCTTGATTTAAGCCACTTACACTTTTATAATCGGTCACTAACACAAAAAAAAACACAATAAACACACAAAAATGTTCCAATTGGTTATATTAAAGTTATTTAACATAACCAATTGGTATTCAAGCGGAAATTATAAATCAAAAGATTCAAATTGGACAAAAAGTAGTTTCCATCCAATAGAAATCTTTTGCTTCTTCCGGCATAAACTTTTAAAAATACAAAAACACTTACCTGGTCGGATCTTCCGGAAACTTGTGTAGTTTGTCCCCCGTTTGGCAACCCATAACACATTTGCGGCTCCTGAAAAATATAATATTTCAGATTAAATAAAATTAAAACAATAATGTTAAAAAATATTTACTTACATTTTTCTTGAATTTTTTCCAGGTTTTTCTTCTGCTTCCACCGGTTTGTTAGAAAAAGGAACAATTTTAATGTTCCTTTTTCAAATGATGCAACGGAAATTAGAAAATTTGGCGCAAAAGTATATTTTTCCGCCAAAATCTTAAATTTTCTCATTTCTGCGCCAAATTTTTTGTAAAAATATATAAAAATAAAAAGTAAACAATAACACCATTAAATAAAAGGGATAGCCATACTTTTTAGTACAATTTGCTATCCCTTTTAGATAATGGTGGTAAATTGGGGCAGCCACTTCGCGGTTTTTTTAGTGCTGCCAATTGTCGTGTCATATCTATGCCTTATCTATGGATTAAACGATGTTTACATATTTAAAAGGCAAAAACACACTTTGTTAATTTATAAAATGAATTCAACTAATAACATCAGTGCTCCACCGGTCAACTGCTATAGTCCTGAACATAATCCTCTAATACCGACGAAAATCCCAAAACTACAACATTTTGAATTTTTCTCATATAGTCCGTATTTATTGCAGGTCATTGTATGTTCTCAAGTTTTGTTTTAGAGAAAAAAGACACACTTCAGCCAAAAAAAGATAAAACCCATAATTTTACCTACTTCTACTTTTTTCTATACGATAGATAATTTTGTTTTTTATTGGTCTATATAATTAAAAAAAAATCCACCAAGATTTGTCAAAATTGAGATAGTTGAAATTTCAAAAGCAAATAATTTGAAAACTATACACTGAACTAAATCTCGTAGGTAATATTGACGAAAAATTTCGTTGAATGTTTACGAAAAAAAATTTTATATTAACATTTTTTTTTTTCAAATCAATAGAATTTTTGGTCAAAACAACATACACATTTTTGTCAAGATTTTTTTTTTTTTTTTAATAAAATGTAGTTAAAAAACATTACGACAAATCTGCTAAATCAACGAAAATTTAGTTAAATTGGCAGTAGCTCTTAAAAAATTGGCAGTAAGGAAAACAACACACAATTTTATTCAATTTAACGACCCTAAAAAAGTTAATTTGAATAAATTATCTGTTAATTTAATTACTATTTTTCTTAAATTTTAAAATTGACTAATAATTTTATAAAATTTACTTATATTTTTGACTAATATGTTTTAGTCAATTTGAATAAAATTCTTCAATTTGAATAAGTATTTTCAAATTAACTGAAGGCATGTAGAATTGAAGAAAATTCTACGACTTTTTTTAAGATCGTATTTATGTTGAGGTTAATAAATAAATTCAATTACAGTTTTTGATAATATGTGAAAAATATAAAAATGTATTATCTGCTTAGTTTTTACCAAGGACCGTAATGATTATGAGTTTTAAAATAAAAATCAACAAACAATCATTATTTTTTGATTTTTATTTTTTTGCTCAACTCATAATGATTATTTTTGATTTTTATTTTTTTACTCAACTCATAATGACTATTTTTGATTTTTTTTTCGCTCAACTTTTAATGATTATTTTTGATTTTTATTTTTTTGCTCAACTCATAATGATTATTTTTGATTTTTATTTTTTTGCTCACAATATAAAACTTAACATGAGAAATTAAACTTTTATCCATTAAGTAAAAACTTCGATTTATTGGAAATAATTTTATTTTTAATAAAAAAATTAATTTTTAATAAAAAAAAAAATATAATTTTAGAAAAAAAATCGAATTTTATAAAAAAAATTGGATATTTTTTTAAAAATCTGATGAAAAATATATCATCGCACTTGCCTTTTAGTAAATAAATCTAATTTACGATGAGAAATCTTTTTTATTAATGAAATTGAAAAAAGATTCGGCTGTGCCGAATCTTTGATACCCTTCACCATATTACTATATTACCATCTTACTATCTTATCGACATAATATTACCATATTACCGACAAATAATAAAATTTTCGCCTTAACGTATGCTTTCATATTTTCACATATATAAATCTAAATTTTTTTCAAACTACGAAAATTTGGATATGAAAAAAAAAAAAAAAAACAATCATAGCAGGCTTTGCTTTTAAAAAATAAACAACAACAATTCCATATTTATTTATTTTTTTATGTGTGTATATACAAACTGACTGCATATACAAAGAACAACAACAACACTGTTATTCATTATATTACTTCTGTTGCTAACTAAACTACTTGTCTTATAGGCAAAAACGTCACTAATAGTCATTACAATGCTTAATATACATACATGTTTGTGTATGTATTTATGTATATTCTTAACAGATATGTTTTAGTTTTAAAAAATAAACAACAACAATTCCATATATATTTATTTTTGTACAGACTGCATATACAAAGAACAACAACACTGTTATTCATTATATGACTGCTGTTTCTAACTAAACTACTTGTCTATACAAAAAACAAAAAACGTCACTAATAGTCATTACAATACTTAATATACATGTTTGTATGTGTATTTATATTCTTAACAGATTTGTTTTTGGACCATAACTCTGTTGATTATAAACGAATTTGGTTTATTAAAAAAAAACGAAATTTTATAAAAACATTTATGACTGATCTATATAAAAATAAAAATCTGTAGCTTGAACAAGGGCTTCAAAAATAAAAAATTCGTTTTCCCCGATATCTCAGTTATTACTGAACCGATATATTTTATTTTTTCAGAACAAAAATTTAGAAAATAATTTCCGAGCCCCCTTTAAAAATTCGAAGTCCCTGGTATATACAGAGGCTTCAGAAACTGAAAAACCGGTTTTTAAAGCATATCTCCGCCATTTATAAACCGATCCTGCTGATTGAAAAAACAGAAATTTTATAAAAATATTTGTGACTGATCTGTATAAAAATAAAAATCTATAGCTTAAACCAGGGCTTCAAAAAATAAAAAATGCGTTTTGTCCGATATCTCAGTTATTATTGAACCGATTTATTTCATTTTTTCAGAACAAAAATTTAGAAAAAAATGTCCGAGACTTCTTTGTAAAAACGAAGTCGCTAGTATATACAGAGGCTTCAGAAACTGGAAAACCGGTTCTAAAAACCGGTTTTTTTAACATATCTCCGCATTGTATGAACCGATCTTGCTGAATTCCAATAGCAAAATTCTCGAAACCATTTCCGATCGTTTGATATATATATTATATATGTCAGTTATCGGTGGGCTTCATAAACGCCATTTCAACCGACACACGGACGGACGGAGGGACGGACGGACGGACGGACATGGTCCTATCGTCATCATTTCTTACAAGGATCCCGAAAATGTAAACTTTTTTGCTCTCCGACGAAAATTGTGGGAATTACAAACGGAATGACAAACTTATATATACCCTTTACACCTGTGGTGAAGGGTATAAAAATTACGTAATAGTTTAATTTCTCATGTCAAGTTTTATATTTTGAGCAAAAAAAAAAAAAAAAAATCAAAAATAATCATTATGAGTTGAGCAAAAAAATAAAAATCAAAAATAATCATTAAAAGTTGAGCAAAAAAATAAAAATCAAAAAATAATGATTATAAGTTGAGCGAAAAAATAAAAATCAAAAATAATCATTAATATTGATTTTTTCATAAAAATCAAAAAAATAAAAATCATTCCGGATTCCGATAGAACCTGTTCTGAAGATTACATTTCTGTATTTAACACTTTTATCCGGTTGTTCCTTGTATTTGATTTTTTTTTTTTAAATTTCAAGAATAATGATTATTTTCTGTCCCTGGTTTTTACTAGAAATTGTTGACTATATATGAACGATAAATATAAAATTTGATAAAATATACTAATACATAATCTAATTTTCTTGAACTAAAATTAAATTTTACTAAAGACATGTAAAATTGAAGAAATTTTGTTAGAATTAACAATTTTATTTTAGTTAAATTGAATAAAATTCTTCAATTTGACTAAATATCTTTAAATTTACTAAAGGCATGAAGAATTAAATAAATTTCGTTAATTTAAATAATTTTTTTTAGTCAAATTGAAGAAACATATGTAGAACTGATGAAATTTCTTCAATACAGAAAACGCATAGTGAAGAAGAAATTTCGATAATATTTAATAATTAATTTTAGTCAAATTGAATAAAATTCTTCAATTTGACGAAATTTCTTCAAATTTATTGAAAGCATGAAGAATTGAATAAATTTCGTTAATTTAACAATTTAATCGTATGTAGAACTGAATACATATTCACTACAAAAACTCATATTGATGAAGATCAGTTGGAATACTAAAAATTATGCTCGTGCAAATTATAATAAATGAGGTTGTTTGGTTTAAAAAAAATATTTATTTAAGATTCACCCTGAATCTTCTCTTGTTTTCAATAATAAAAATACAGTACTTTTATTCTTAATTTTAACCAATTAATTTATTTATTTATTTATTTGGATTCGTTTAGCACTTTCACTAAAATTTATAAAGGAACTGAAGTCTTAAGATCTATAAGCGAACTGATATCTAAAGCGAACTGAAGTCTAAAGATCTATAAGCGCACTGAATTACAGTTTCTTGTATTCAATGGCTTGTATACTACGAGTAAAACTCTGTATAGGTTTTCTTTTCTCATTATTTCATAAATAGACTTCGTTGTTTATTCTAATTTTTATATTCGTTGCTATAGATTATCCAGAAATAAACGTTAAAATAGTGTTGTGGTAGCATTGACTTATAAGTCTACATGAGCCGAAATTGATCGGCAACCAGTGCACATCTGATTTTCTTAATAAATAGTACGAAAATAGTTTATTAAGTTAAATAAAATTTTTAATAAATTTATATGTTTTATTTTCTCATGTCGATGTCGATTAAACACTTGTACTAAAATGTGGCTTGTTTCCACACGAAGTATGAAGGATTTTCGTAAAGCATCAGTTCCTTATTTAATGGTCGTATCAAGGATCCAGCAAACTTTTGTTATAAACTATGAAACAAATGGCGAATATACCTGAAGGTAATATATAACAACTTAATTATAAAATAACAGAATTTCTTATTTCTTAAATATTTTTTTTTTTATTTCAGGCGGTAGTTTATTTTACCTTATTGAAAACATATTAGAACCTTCATCATAAAATTACTTATAATTAAAACTTTTGCTACGTAAGTTTGAACTAAATTTAATTAAAATATTCTTTATTATATCTTTTTATAAAGGCTGGCAGCCGATACAAAAAGGAAATGGTATTTGAATTATTTCGGTAATGGTATTTAATTATTTCGGTAAGGGTATTTTCAGTTATTTCGGTAACGGTATTTCAGCGTTATCGGTATTTTGATATATTTGGGTAATGATAGTTTAACCCATTAATGCCCACGTCGATCTAGCCAACTTAGAGATTTGAAATTTTGAACAACATGTCAACTTAGCATATAAATCCATTGACGTTGAAAAATTGTTTAAATTTTGTTTAGTAAGGAAGTTATAACCCGTTAAATATAAGTAACAGTGGGAATTACCCACTAATTTTTGGACCTTGTATTTTCTATATGAATCTCATGGGTTTTAATATAAGCAAAACATAAAAAAATTTAAATTAAAAAAAAAGGCACAATAAAATTGATATATTTAAGAAATCTTAAAACATTTGTACAAATTCGTCATTGAATAACTTTCCTAAATTTATATTTGGGACCACTTTACTACATCCGGTTACCGGAAATGCGTTCCTCTGCTTGATATAAGATCGCATCTTCCTCATGATTTGATATGTTGCACAAGAATAAGAATATATAAAGAAAATCTGATCTGAAAATCTGAGGGTAAATTTTTCTGTATGTTCCTTACTTATTTATACCAACAATATATGTATATCAAACTGCAAATAATAAACCAATACGTTTTTATAACCAGTTATTTGAACAAATTATTAAGTTCACTGCTCAAATAGTACATTTAATTAAAATAATGTTTTCATTTAGTCAAAAAAAGAGCATACCAAAAATTACTGGGAATAACCCATTGTTACAAAAACGTAAAGGCTCCATTACTCTACCGTAAATGTAAATGTAGCGAATCAGCTGACACGTTTTGCTTATGGGAGTTATGTGTGTATGTGTACTAAAAAACGTAAATGTTACGTAGCAACCTAATTAGATTAGGTCGCTCTACGTTTTTACGTGAAAGCCGTAACAACAGTGTTGTCAGCTTTTTATTTCAATATACTGAATCTACGTAAAAAATCGCTACAAAAGGTTTATCAATTGGACAATTAGTTTTGCTGTTTTCTTCACTAAAATATTGTTTAAATAATTTAAATAAAACGTAGAATCGAATATTTAATTTAAAGTTCAAAATTTTTGTCATAAAAGCACAAATTTCTTTTTGTATACAAATCGCTGAAATACAAACCAATAAATTTAGCGATTTTCAATTTGAATTTGATCCACTGGAAATATGTGTAATTGGCATCACCGATGTTCATGTGTACAAAACAACAACAAAGTATTGGCTACATTTACGTTTTTAGAGTAATCATCCACTTACGTTTCCTTTTACATTTACATTTACGGTAGAGTAATGGAGCCTTAACACTTTCTTTCTCAACTTTCTAATTTTCATCGGACACATTATGTTTATTTTTAAAGACTTAAATAAACAAAATAGATTAGTTTTCTTTCAGTATACAATAAAATTTTGTTGTAAAAACATGTGGAAGGCCAATAATAAGCATTTTTGCAAATTTTCCTGTCATGAAAATCGAATTTTTTGCATACTATCAAAAATAATCTTGATAAAATTTCTTTTTGCCACAACAACAAGAGTGATTGTGAACGTAATGAATTTTTTCATTTCAGTACGTAGAACGAATATTGAGTTACAGTAACAGTGGCCATTAATTGGTTAAGGGCAACTATTGCTTCAGAAATTTCGGTTATCGGTTCATAACCAGGAAATATACATAAAGTGGAGTCAAGTCTTACAAAGTCGTTTTAGGATACCCATAACTTTATTACAAGTATTTTTAATTTTATTAAAAATAAAAAAATTATCCTAGAGTTAACGGTAACGATATTTTATCATTTTCAGTACTTTGTCGTATTTCGGTAACGGTAGTCAGGTTGAATAGGTTTTTTTTTTAGCGGTAACGGTAACCAACATTGCTTTTTATTGTTTACAGAAAAGAAACGGAGTGCTCGTTGACCATTGAGAACAGTCCGGCCGTTTTTAATATTACATCGGCGGACTTATTGACGGTTAAGAACTGTTCGGCCGATGCATAAATAACAAAATTGTTATGGAATGGAGCTATGATTGTGGATCAAGCCAATTCCAGGCCCACCCTATTCCGTGGCTCTTGTCAACCTGAGAAAAAACGAAAAAAAGGAAAATGAATCAAGATCTAGGAATCTTACCAATGACCTCTGGAATGCCGTCCACGATTGAAGGGAGAAATCTGAAAATAAATAGAGAAGAATAATTTAAATTTATTTAAATACTTGCTCAACGTGAATATTCTTCATGTGTTGATGAACGACAACATATGTATGTTTCAAAATGTGTGCTAAATTACTTGTCGTAATTATAAAACTCTGCGGTGTTTCCAGATAATGTGGTTAATAGGGTTTCCAGACGGCCTTGAATGAACTTGATTGTCCAAATATTTTAGAAGTTATCAATTTACAAGTTCAAATGTAATTTGTCAAGTTGAAAACAATTTTCATCAAGAAAAACGTCAAAGTCAGTGCCAATGTATTCAAGGTAATCCCAGTCAAACAGAAGATAATTTTTTATTTGGGTTATTGCAGCTATCAAACTGCATATATAAAAAACTTAAATGATTCGCCAAATTGTTGATTTTATACATTGACTACTGTTCCATTGCATTTTTTTTTTTTTTTTTTTTAATCGCCCAAAATTTATTTATGATATGACAGGAAATTTTATATACAGTTGCGAGCATAAAAAATGCAACGCTAGGCTATATGATTTTTGATCGTATTGATTAGGGCTAGAACGTCATTAAATTAGCCAATTTTGTTGCGATTTTATTATTTGCGGCCTTAGACAACTATTTTATGTCATTTTGTTCCAAATTGTTACGCATACGAACAGTTAATAAAATTTTTGTTAAAAAAGTTGTAAATTTAAGGGAGCAAAAAAAAAAAAAATGCAACTCCTAAAAAATCACCGGATTTTTTTAAATTTTAATCAAAATAGTTATTAAAAAATGCTGAAAACTATAATTTGGTAGTATTACCACTAATTACTACTAATACATATAATTTTAAGTTAATTTTAACTAGAAAAGATATTAATAATATCAAAAAAACACTCTTTTCTCCATACTTTTTAAGAATTTTAGAATATAAATAACATTCTGATAATGGCAGTGAAATAATATTAATACGTAGTTCTAATATGAAGATTCTTAAAAATTACCTTAAAGAAACAATATTGAAACGATCATGCCTGTAACAATTGATACAAGTCATTTAACAGTAGATATTTTATATTATCTGAATGACCACATTTGGCCATTTAAAGCTACTATTACCAGCAATCGTTGATTTAATGAGCGACCTAATCAAATTAGGTCGCTCTACGTTTTTACGTGACAGCTGTAACAACAGTGTTGACAGCCTTTTATTTCAGTATACAAAATCTGCGTAAAAAATCGCTGTAATAGGTTTATAAATTGGACAATTATTTTTGCTGTTTTCTTCACTAAAAAATTGTTGAAATAATTTAAATAAGACGTAGAGTCGAATATTTAATTTAAAGTTCAAAATTTTTGTAATAAAAGCACAAATTTCGTTTTGTATACAAATCGCTGAAATACAAACCAATAAATTTAGCGATTTTCAATTTGAATTTTATCCACTGAAAATATGTGTAATTGGCATCACCGATATATTCATGTGTACAAAACAACAACAAAGTATTGGCTACATTTACATTTTTAGAGTAATCCTCCACTTTCGTTTCCTTTTACATTTACGTTTTTACATTTACGGTAGAGTAATGGAGCCTTTATCCTTCTAACAACACATATTATTAACTAAAATCAAACTAATACCTTTACTTTTAGATGCAGGTCCTGAAATATTATGATGTAAATGAAAATATTAATTTCCAATAGTAAACAAGTCCAATAGTTCAATCATCACGAAGGATGTACTTTTAATTTTTCAACATACGAAGAGGTCAAAATAGGTGCATTTCTTAACTGTCTTTCCTTGTGCTATAATTTGTTCCAGGACCAAAATGGACAATAAGCAAAGATAGAAAATCATGTTTTTTAACAACACTATAGTTTCAAACCATTTCCAATCAAAATTTTTATCAAAATTTTAAAAATCATGTTTATTTGTTTAGAGATGCATTTTTTTTTGCTGGCTCAAATTTACAACTGCTTTTACTAAAAGTTCAATAATTTTCCTTACGTTCAAAAATATTCGACAAAATTAAATGCAACAGGTGTCTATAACCGCAAATAATAAAATCACAATAATACTGTTACATTAGGACTTGGTATAAGCAAAATATATGTGAACAAAGATCATATCACATAGCGTTGCATTTTTAATGCTCGATAGTCCTTGTAAATCTCTACAAAAAGTACACTTACATGTGTAAGTTATCTCTTTTAGTTTAAGAGATATTCGGGTCGAAATAAATTTTTACTTCATTTTTAGCCTCTTTTTTTAACAAAAATAATTGCCAGATTCCCTACAAAATTCTAAATAATATTGCTGCAAGAATCATATAAACATATGAATCCGTTAAAAAGTTATGTTAATATAAAGTTGGAACTTTAAACAACTTTTCAATTTTTTGTTTTTTTTTTTCCAAAAAGGTGCCAATATTTATCAGGGCCTACAATAAAGTATAAAAATATTTGAAATCGAACGAGAAACAAAAATTTGGCAAGCGATTAAAAATTTTGTATATCAGAGGTACCCTAGTTTGAGCGTTCTTAGCTCAGCCCCTGAGGGGTCTGTTGGATCCGGAATACCGAATAATCCAGATAAATGTGCTCATCCAAAACAATTGAAAAACACCTCACTAATTGTGTGAAATTTCATTGAAATATACTTAACGGTTCAAAAGTTACACAAAATTATTAAAAAAACACGTTGAAACATACATAAGAGCACAGCAGTTAAAGTTATACGATAATTAGTATTTTCTTTGTATGGGGGCCTAGACCTACCCGCCCCATTTTCATCTCAGTTATAAACATTTTCCACAAAATCTCAGGACTTTATCTGTAATAATTCTGGAGTTATGTAATAATAAATATTTACTTTGTATGGGGGCTACCATTCCCCCTGCTCCTATCAAAAATAAAGTAGCCTAATTTAACTTTCGGGTATTACAGAATGATACTGTGACAATTTAAAGAAAATCGGTCCAGTGGTTTAGCTTTCTGTAAAGCCCAAACAAACAAATAAATAAACACAGTTTCATAACACAGGGAAACACAGATTCTGCGGCACTGGATTTCTCAGACGATTCAGATACACTGTATTAATAAGTACTAAGCCTCTTATCCACTTTTTTTGAATTGACTCTAGTTATCGCAATTTATAAAATTTAGGAGGCTGCACAATATATTGAAGCATATCTTGAAAACGACTTGTCTGATTTAAAAAAAAAAATATTCAAAAATTGCAATTAAAATTATCTTCAAGCCATTCTTACATTACTTTTAAATACAGTCAACAGTTTTGGAGATATTAAGCCTATTGTTTGAGAAAAAATGAAATTTTATACAATATATGATTTTTTTATTATCAAATTAGTGAAAATACTCATCTACAAGTTACATAGAAAAATAAAAAAATTAAAAAAACGATTTTTTGATTATTAAAATTTTTCTATGTAACTTGTAAATGAGTATTTTCACTAATTTGTTAATAAAATCCGAACTTATGCATTGATTTTAATAAAAAATGTCTTGATTTATTTGCAACAAATTTACCTATATGGATAAAGAAAAAAATTTTAATTTTTGACAATTTCGAATTTTTATGATTTTTCAAAAAAAAAAAAAAAAAAAAAAAAAAACAAATTTCATATTTTGTATAAAATTTCATTTTTTATTTTTATTTTATTTATTCAGTAATGTAATACAAAGCCGTTTCATGGCCAAAATATAAATATGTATTACATAGTAATAAAATTCCTGAGTAATTAATAATTAGTTAACAATTATATATAATAATAAACTTATATAAAAAATGTATATGTAAAAATGTAACATATACATGTATAATAATATAAAAATAAAAAAGAAACTTCATAAATATAAACTAGGAAGTTAATAACATAATTGGCTCCCCAGCCATAATGCTTTAAAAATAATTTCGGTAAAGTACAAATGCAAGTTAGTATGATATGGAGGTCTCTATCAGTGGTAATTATATAAACAATACTCTGCCAAAAATATTTACATGTACTATCTGATAAGATGATTAACGATGGATAATCATTATATCACAATAAAAAAAGTATTTAAATAATTTACAAAAATCCTATCTAGTGATTCTTCTAATTTGCAATTAAAGAGTACGGCCTTGCCATTCCATAAAACCTTCTCAGGAATTACAACAAAACAAGGTATATATGTGCCATCTGGCATCATTATTAAGTGAAAATTATATAAGTATGCAATCAGCCGTACAAAATAGTGAATAATTATTGTTAGCAAAAAGCTGGTGTAAAAACGTTATATTTGTGTAAAAAACAATCATCAATTAGAATTTGCAGTAAATATTGATATATCCCATATAACATTGAGCAGTTAGTGTGTTAAGAAAAATAAAAATAATACTCAAGAAAATAAAAAATGGCGCATAACCAACAAGTTAGCCAAACACCCAAAGCTTTCATCAAACATTAATATAGTCATTATTTGACATAAAAAATAATAAAAAGAGAAAAAATAACGACAAAAAAGAAAATAATTTCTGTTTTCAAATGAGATCAGCAAAGTATCTTAAAAGTTTAAGACGAAAGACATTATTAGAGTGGGAAAAATTACGCAATTCATAAGGTAAATAGTTCCAGCACCGAGCAATTCTCACCACAAAAGACCTCTCAAAACTCAATCTATAAATCAGAGGAATACAAATTTGAGGATTTCTAGAAGACCTCAAAAATTCGAACTTATTAACCAAAGTAGATGGAAATCAATTTTTAATAATATTAAAAAAACAAGAATAGATTACGAAGTTTAACAAAGTTAAAGAATGAACAGCCAAGAAATCTGTGAACATAGGAAGAAATATGATCAAATCGTCTAACATTAAAAACAAATCTTACAATCATATTCATTATACGTTTCAGTTTTTGAAGAGTATCACCAGGAGAGCCTGATACAACCTCAAGGCAATACATTACACGACGAAGAAGAGCATGGGCCAATCGTACTTTAATATGAAAAGGAAGATATATGTTAGTGGAGTAGATTTTCCTAAAAGTGTTCCAGACCTTACCAGACATTATATCTACATGAGAACCAAATGAAAGCTCACAGTCAAGAATAACTCCCAAGCACCTTAGACGGGAAACAGTTTCAACTGAAACACCACCAAGATGAAAGTTAATGTGATATAACGAGTTATCCATAGAGCCAAACATTAATGCTTTAGATTTCTGGTGATTTATAGCCAATGAGTTGGACAAGGTCCATTGCAAAACACGATTAAGACAATTGTTAACCTTGAATAGTAAAAATATGTCATCTGCAAACAAAAATGGTTCACAAGTTGCTGTATCAATATCCAAAAAAATGTCATGAACATAAAGAAAAAATAAGAGGGGACCTAAAACCGAGCCTTGTGGAACACCAGAATGTGATATAATAACTTTACACGCGGAGATGGAAAAACCAAATTGATCCCTTAGCTTCTCGATCAAGGTCACATGATTGACCGAACTGAAAGCTTTAGACAAGTCAAGAGATACTAAAGCACTCAGTTTATTTAATTAGTAGACTCCCTAATTGAGTCCGTAAGAGAAAGTAGCAAAGAGGTCTTATTATAGCCCTTGCGAAAGGCATATTGAGATCTACTAATATTCGCTCTAACAGTATGAAGGATTTGAGTAATAATAATATGCTCGACAACTTTCGACAGAGCTGGTAGAATTGAAATTGATTTAAAATCATCAGGGTCATTAGCATTTTTTGTTTTAGGAATCGGTACAACGCGGGCAGTCTTCCAAGAAATTGGAAACGTAGAAGTCATTAAGATAAAATTTACAACATCCAATAGCAGGCCAGAAATATGAGGGAAAATAAGTTTAAGAAATTTAACAGGAATGTAGTCAGTGCCAATGGATCCTGATTTTACTTTCCATAGGACTTCAGCTAGCTCAGTGGAATCAATGCAGCGAAAAGAAAAGCAATGAGTAGAACTCAACCCATCATCAAAAACAAGATTAGCCCGATCAACAGCAAAAAAAAGTATTAAGAGTTTCAACATCACAATCAACCGTAGCATCATCATCATCACCAGCACACCTTTTTTCAAACAATAGGCTTAATATCTCCAAAACTGTTGACCGTATTAAAAATTAATGTAAGAATGGCTTGAAGATAATTTTAATTGCAATTTTTGAATATTTTTTTTAACAAAATCAGACAAGTCGTTTTCAAGATATGCTTCAATATATAGTGCAGCCTTCTAAATTTTACAAATCGCGATTTATCGCGAGAACTAGAGTCAATTGAAAAAAAGTGTATTAGAGGCTTTGTACATATTATCATCATGTATCCGAATTGACTGAGAAACCCCGTGCCGCAGAAATTTTTTCTCATTTTGTAACACTGTGTAATTGATCGAGTCCAGGCCACCAAGATCATTTTCCCAATTTAATCCAGTCGTTTTTAAATTTAGTAACATGCCAACATATGTAGATGGCTTCATTGTCAAACTTGTCCTCATCATGCTTTTTATTTTTAAAATTTCGTGGAAAAATCGTTAGTAAAAATGATGTTGAAAAAAGTCTGACACTTAGCTTAGAGATGATTTTTTTCGTGTACGAAAAAATACTAAATTTAGAAAAAAAATTTAGGAAAATGGAATGAAAACGGAGAGAAGCGAAATGTAGCCATAAATTCCATAAAATAAATTTCATAGAAACATAATTTATTGCAAATAATGTCTAAATGAAATTACAAAACGTCGTTTGCCGCAGAAGCAAAAGAAAAAATAATCCACAATTTTTAGTTGTTTTGCTTTAAAATTTTTTAAAATATATAAAGAAAAATTTTTTTATTAACGAAACTTTGAAAAAAAAGTTAACGAATTTAACTATATTTTTGTTAAGAAATTGTAATTTTTCATACTAATTTCAGAGTGCTGACTTTGAATATTTTTCACGTATAGACGAATTGAGATAATCCAAAAATTCATTCAGCATATTATTTTGAAATATATAGTAAATTACGAAATATTTGTAAAAAATTGTTACCTCATATACCTCAGGGCTTATTCCCGAAAAAGGAAAGAAATTCAAAATTCAAGTGTAAATATCTTTTTAACTGTAAGAGATAAGTTATGTAAGTAAGCTTGTTTTTTCTTCATCTTGACAAGCACTTTACAGAAATATAAAAATCTTTAAAATTCGAATTCATTTGTTGAAAATACGATTTTTTGAAACTTTTACATGCTCAACTTTGACACCCTGTATCTAATCTTTTGTTATCATAGGGTGACTACAAAATAATTTTTCTGAAAGCTTAGGTCTTCCTCTACAACCCTTTCATACATTTAAATTTAATCCGACCAGTAGTTTAGGTGATACAGATTTATTACTAAAAAATTTGTATCTGACCCCACTATGAGATGAAACGTTCGTACAGGCTAAAGCGTGAATTAGTTGGTTGTTTATGTGACGTTTCTTCCGAAGGAACCAGCTGATCATTTATATTACATGTATTGTAATGCCCCTCAACGTGTCATTCAATGCTGAATGATACAACACAGAAGAAGAAGATGTATTGTAATGGTAACAATTATAGAAACTAGACGTTGATGTGATGTCTGATTTTGTTGCGTTGTTCCGTGACAGTTGTTAGCAGTGTTGCCAATCAATCACTTTTTTCTTACAAATAAACAAATAATTAACGAAATAAAAAGGAAAAATCAATAAATAAACAGAGAAATAAATAAACAAAAATAATTAAATACACAAACAATTAAATAGATAAATATTTGGCATGTTTAATTTTAATCAGTGTTGCATTTTAGGCTTTTTCTAGTAAATGATTTATGGTAACTCTGTGTTTTTGCTAACAAACTCCAAAAACATACGTCACGTTATTCATTTTGAATAATTGCACAAAATTCTTTCCGTAAAAACACGGGACACCAACATCACATAAACAACCAACTAACCCGGCCTTAACTTTTTTCAACTTCCTGGCCAGGAATTCTATGTTGCAGAAGCTAGAGGATATATGGCAGACAAAAATCGTGTATCAAAGAAATCATAATTCCCAAGAAATTTTTTGATTTGGGAAGCCATATGCATATGCGGGAAAAAAGCACTTCATTCATAAAAATGGTTCTGTGGCAACTCTTGTTAAAGGAACAAACAGAAACATGAGAAATCAGCTGTTGCTTTTGACGTGTGGTTGTAAAATATATCTCAAGCAAGATAGATTAAATTTAAATATTTAATAATATTGAGTACATTTTTATTCCATTGGTCATTTTGGTCGGGTTGTTACAGTGGCGACGAGGATGATTTTTTTTTTTTGCACAGAAATAATTAGACAAGAAAATATTTTTGTGTAAAATGATTATGACTAAGCTTAGAGGAGCCAAGTACTTTACTGGACTTAAAAAATGCATACCATCAATTGGACTTCATGAATAGAGCAGGGAAATCAGGACTTTCATTACTATTCGGGGTTTGCTTAGATTCAAAAGACTACTGTTTGTTCGGAGTAAACTCCGCTTCTGAAATATTTCAGCGAATTCTGGAAGAAATGTTGGCACTATGCCCAAACGCCATGAATTACATCGCCAATATTATAATATGATAATGCAGTCGCGGTCGTACGTGAAATATTTCGTGATAATTGTGTTTGTCTAAATGAGGAGAAATGCGTATGGAAAACTCAAAATCTTAAATTTCTGGGTCATGTGTTGTCTGATCAAGGTATCGAAGTCAACCTAGAGAAAGTGCAAGTAATAGCGTCGTTTAGAGACCCTAGGAATAAGGAAGAGGTACGAAGTTTCTTAGGACTAGTAATCAACGTGGGAAAATTTATTCCCGACTTGGCAAATCGTACCGAACCATTAAGACATCTTAAAAAAAACAGTAAGTTCAAGTGGGGTGCTGAAGAAAAACTAGCTTTTAAGAGTTTAATATCGCTGCTTGCCGAAATACCAGATTTGTCCTATTTCGATCCAAAACGTAAGACCTGTTTAATTGCTGATGCCAGTCCAGTTTCTTTAGGCGCAGTACTAGTCCAAATCGACCAGAATATCGAAGCGCTCATCATATCATTCGCCAATAAGTGTATCGAATGTAGAAAAACGATACTCACATACGGAAAAATAAATTCTTTCGTTGGTATGGGCAGTTGAAAAGTTTTATAATTACTTAACGGGTTTGGAATTTGAACTAGTAACGAATCATAAACCGCTAGAGGCTATTTTCAAACCTATATCGAAACCACCAGCCCGAATAGAAAGATGGCCGACTCTATCTATACTTGGCCAATTGACGAAAACCAATTGTTTTGATTGGAAGGGCGAACAGAGTATTTGTCACGTTGTCATGAACTGTGTATCAACGTCATATCTTAGTAGTGACTCATAGAATTTTGCTAACTCCAACAATTTTAACCCCTTTTCGTTTCGAGTTGTCGACGGTTGGTAGTATACTTTTGAGCGGATTCCGAGACCCCTTCGTTTGAAATATGGAGAATCGGGAGGCAGAAAATTATGTCAAAACCTGTAGAGACTGTCTTGTAGTATCACAGCCATTAAACCCAGCACCTATGGACCGACACCCGTTCCCAAGTGGCCCCTGGATCACATTGACTTAGGGTTGCCAGAATTGATTGGTAATTTAACTTGACATTTCGAAAAATTTAACTTGATTATAAACAAATCAACTTGACATAACCATCAAATTTAAATTTTTTTAACAAAATTTTATTAGGAACTAAAAAATTAAGCTAACAGGATTTATCTTGCCACAAATATATTATACTTTTAGTTATAGAGTTTATTAATTGTATTGCTTCGGGCTTTTGTAAAAAACTTTGAAATTCTTTGCAATTATCATCAATATTCAACTGTATTAAAAGTTCCGCCTTTAAAAGGTCCTTTCTTTGGTATATAAATTATTTAAAATACTAAAGGCTCCCTCGCATTATTGATTGGAATTGAAAATACGAAAGATTCTAATTTATAAAGGTTTTGACCTTTATCACATTTTTGGAAAAAATTAGCCCATATTTTATCAACGGAAATGTTCTTTGGAAGTTGATCAAATGCTTCGCACAGGTAGCATTAGTCAGTATACAACACATTTTCAATGTGTTCTGAAATTTGAAAAATTTCCGAAAGCTCAGACAGCGTTTCCCACAATAAAAGATGTTGTTTTAAGCTAAGAACTGAAATTTTGTTGCAAAATGATTTGTTTCCAAATTCATAACGTTTTTCCTGGCATCCATTTTAAATTGAACTGATTCACGTTTTGGAAGATTTTTTTAAATTGCTGAAACACAGCTTCCATAAAAGCAATAATTTATTCGATTTTTAAGACTACTTAAAATATTGGTCATTATGCTGTGAATTTCTACAATTGTAGAAGTTTCACTTTCCAGTTGTAATATGGCGGAATGAAACTCATGTAACCTAATTTGTAAAAAATATAAATATGCTTCAGACATACCTTCAGTAAAACATTCTTTACCATCGTCCGCAGCTTCAACATTTGACAATCCATTTGAAATAAACTACTTTTCCGCAATTGTTTTTTCCTTTCTGAAGAAAGTATCTTTTTACTGCTGGCCATGAATAAACTAGACGGTCAATTACAGGCAATAGGGAAGCCATCTTGTAGGCACATGACGGAGTAAACTTTTGTATTCAGTGTGTGCAAATTCAAAACATGTTTTTAATTTTTAATTGGTCAAAGCCGAAGAGCTAAGTTCATTAAATGTTTTTATTATTATTTTCCACGTCTGATAAACTGATAAAGCATTCAATGCTCTTTTTACACAATTGCTTATCACTTGGCAGTTGCAATTGGCTTTTATTATTTTATTGTTTTAATTTTTCAAACACGGAATTACTGACACCATAATTTTCAGCTGCATTATCGGCGCTGTATGAAGTATTTTTTTGAAGATCTAGTGTATTTTCTGTAGTAACCACGTAACCATTTCACCTAAAATTTAGCTTCTAAAATAAAACCTTTCATGCCTTCTTACTCAGGTTTCTTTAAGGATTTTTTAATATATTAATTTTTGAAAATGTAGTTTATTTGTTTTCAAACATCTAGCCGACGCGTAAAATTTACTATTTGTCACTGAATAAAAATTAATCGCTTTTTAGATGTAAAGTTTGTTCCAGACTGAAAAATTTGGATTTTTGAGATGTTACTCACAGAACGAGTTTAGCCATCAAGGAGCAACTTTAACTATAACCTACATATGCGTCTCTATAATTTTAAAATAAATTTTTATTTTTTAGGATTCACACTACAGTGAGTTCTTTGGAAAGATGTATAAGAACTTTGTTAAATACCACAAGTCTGCGAAGGATAATGCAAGGCAGACAGGGGATTCCCCTTGTATATATGGAGGAAATAGACGAAATATTGGATAGAAATATTTTAAGCAACTCGCATGCTATAGAAATGGGTCATAGTCCAACGGAAGCCTTGAAAGATATTCCTATGCCAGAATCTGAAAATAATAATTGAATAGAGAGGAAGCGAAGGAAAAAAATAAAACGGGTCCACGTAAAACAGGGCTTAGAGCTGAAAGTTGGTGCATCAACTATTTATCGACATCTCCAAAAACGAAAGAAGTTACAAAAAATTCCAATTACTTAACTGCAGACAGGTGCGCAATCGTCTTAGTTTCGCGATACTTTACTCCAACTGGCCCCATACGAAATGGTGCAACATGGGGTACATGGGACAAGAATATATTTGAGGTGACCAAATAACAAATAATATGACCCACAACGTTTGGAGATGCCTTTCATATAATGCTTCAGGGTCTATATTTTGAATAAAGCGTAACATAGATGCCCCAATGTACACATCTGCTCAAAATAATAGATACACCTATTGGGATTATATTAAAGTGACAATAACTTTGGAAAATTCTTCAGAAATACTTCGTTTTTTTTTTTTTTTTTTTAGTAAACAATTTGCTGTGGGAATGATACTTTAATGAAAAATGTAGCACGTATGTGCATAAAAATTAATTTACACATACGTTTTCGATTTAAATACCAAAAATTGTTGCTCATAATAATAGATACAGTTAATTTATTTCTAATTTTCTTACATTAAATCGAATTCTACTGTACTTTTTTGATTGTTTATACATAATAGAATAATAAAAGTTTCATTTTGGTTGAAAATATTATAAAAAAAAATAGTATATTGACAGAAAATGGGAAGAAACAATCAGTAAAAAAAATGGATCAAAACAAGAGAAAGATGGAAAGTCGTTACTTGAAATTGCAAGTAGGGGTTTAGGAAAATATCTACGTTATCTACAAAATGCTTTACATAAAAAACATACGATTGAAACTTGTAATAGACCTCATAAAATAACCCCAAAATCAAATAGAAGGATTATTTTATAGGCAAAAAAGGACCCCTTCAATTCTCTGAAACCTATTTCAGCTGAAATTTTTTATCGAATAGGTCCGCAAAGAATTCGTCTTTGTTTTGTGCAATATCCCAATATATCCCAGTACCCATATGTATTTATTGTATTTAACAATATGATAAATAGGACCATTTGAATTTAATTAAACCTTTATATTTTCACTTCACTCTAAAACAGTAATATTTTTGAATTTAGAGTGGAAGTTTTTCCCTATACTTCTTTGGAAGTTATTTCTTAACAAATTAGTTTTCATTTCGCCAGAAAATATTATGTCTCTCCATTTTCTGTGTTAGAATACTATTTTTTTATAATATTTTCAATCTAAATGAAACTTTTATTATTCTATTATGTAAAAATAAACAAAAAATTACAATAGAATTCGACTTAATATAAGAAAATTAGAAATAAATTAACTGTATCTATTACAGTTAGGGACAAAACTATTTGTACACCCATGCATTTCGTATATCTTCAATAATTTATAAAGAATAAAAAATTATTATATGTAGTTTTAATTCAGGTCCATTTTTATTGAATTATTTGATAAAAAAATAATTTAATATATAACACATTGTTAAAAAAAAAAAGTACAATTTAAGTAAAAATCTTTGGGACAAAAGTATTTGTACATCAGTACTTTGTACAATTATTTGTACGTTGGACTCTTGTATGATGATTTTTTTAAATACCGTTATATTTTCTTCGTTAATCGAGTTTTATTTTTTTTATACAAAATAAAAAGTTGGTTTTAACGTTTTGAATAATAAGCACATCAAAAAAGGGAAAGCGAAAAGAGTTGAGTTTGGATATTAAAAATTTAATTATTGATGAACATAAAAAAGGAAAATCTCTCCGGAATATAAGTAATTTAGTAAATTTGCAACATTCCACAGTACAATACATTGTAAGCAAGTATAAAAACAGCGGATCTGTTGAAAATGTGCGTGAAGGTATACGAAATATATGAGGTGTACAAATAGTTTTGTCCCTAACTGTATTATGAGCAACAAAGTTTGGTATTTAAATCGAAAACGTATGTATAAATTAATTTTTATGTATTTGCCAATTTTTTCATTAGTTTCTTTGTCAAATCAAATTGTTTACTAAAAGAAAAAAACTCGTATTTCTGAAGAATTTTCCAGAGTTAGCGTCACTAGGTGTATGTATCTATTATTTTGAGCAGATGCGTATGTGGAAATATTAAGAACAGTCATGATGTCTTATTCAGAAGAGAATATACTACTCAAATAAGTGCTTTAGCAGGGAAATTTTCCTAGGAAAACGAGCAAATTTACAAAAAAATTATTTTCCAAAAATAAATCAGATGTTCTGTAGTGACCTGTTCAGTCACCATATCTGATTTTGAAAAGAAACAGGGAAGTGTGCAGGAACTGTGGACGCCAGTGCACTCAGCTTGGAAAAACATTCCTATCAAGAGGTCCAGGGGTTATTAGCGGACTCAGAGCCCTCCGCTGTCAAAGCTATTCTACAAAATATTAATGTGTGTAAACAAAATATGCCAAAAAAAGGGAGAACTTAATCACATAGTTCAATTTTTACAGTTATTTTGCATCGATGGTACTATTATTTTGCTCAGTAAATTTCTAGTGTGTTTAATCACTGAGTATTTTATCTGAATTAAGATGCTTAATTTTAAGATTTACCTATTTTGTGTAATTTTGGGAAAAGTACAAAAAATTCCATGAACAATAATTTTTTTTAAATGAACAAAAAATCTTAATTTTGTTGAAAGTAAAAATGTTACATAAGGCGCTACTATTTTATTGCACACAGCTGTATATATATAAATACATACATATGGGAATATATTATAATGGGAATGCCACGTTACCGAAATACTAGGCCTGAGCTCAATCCTGGGACATGCACTTTTTGCCTAAAAAAATCTTCCATAATGGACTGCTTACGATTCTATACTAAAGCCAGTCTACAAAGACCTTATATACGATATACCTAACACCCAGGGTTGGTGGTGTGTGTGCTGCAACTCCAGCGTTGGGTGAGACCTTTCGATGAAGTGGTTTTTTCGAGGTGGTTAGCGGTATTAATTTGTGGTTTAGCTTATTAAATACTTTGATGGTTTTTTTATTATCCTTTTTCTTTTATTTTACGTAAAAGTTTTTTAATATGTTTGAGAAGTTTTTACAAGTTTTTTATTTTATAGCTTTTAATGTGTTTGTTAAGTTTTTTATCAGTTTTAATCTTATAGTTTTTAATTTGTTTGTAAGTTTTTTTAACGTTCTACTTTGCTTTTAATTTAATTTTCAACTTTATAATAAAGTACTTTATTAAAATAAAATGAATCAATAAACTATTGCCACGTTTAAAGTATTGTTGTTGCTGCTTTTATTTATCTTCTCGCAGCCTTTGGCCACTGGTCTCACCTTCTACAAAATCAAAAGAAAATGGAACGTGTGTTTCTAAATTATCTTCCAAAATATCTACCATTGAACAATATGTCCTCCTACTCCATTTTTGTAAAATATTTTAAGCTATTTGTCTACATTGAGTATTATCTTCTTCTTTCTTCTGTTATTATAGATGTGTTCGCGTACTTTATATTTTGTGATAATTATCACAAAATGTTGCTGGATGTGGCTAAATCGCGTTCGTTTATTTTAACAATCTTGAAATAGAGAGCAAGATAAGCAAAACATATGTTAAAAAAAACATATGATCATTTGTTTACAAATGTAAACAAAGAAAATCAAGATATAAAACCTCAAATTCTACGAAAAGTAAAAAAATAAATGTAATAAAATACTACACAAATACAATTCACATTTGTTTAGATTTATGTTAAGAAATTAAATAAAAATTCATTTATAAATTTATTTTCTGGTAAAAATCCTTTTATTTTTATACATAGGTTAGCGTTTTTTTTTCAATTTAATGAGGGGCATTACTTGTTGTTGTTTAGAAACAAAAACCTGCAAATGTTTGCAAAATGTTGTTCGCATACTTTTTTCAATATTTTTTAATTTGAGAATAAATTGATTTTTACTCTCTCAAAAAAAAAAAAATTGCTGGATAAATCTTGCTATAAAGTACCCAAACACACCTTATGTTTCAATATATTTCTTATTCTTTTGTTTCGCGCTGCCAATTAGTTTTTGTTTTAACCACACGACATGGTGAAGCAAAAATTTGTGAGAACAGTTGATTTAGGTTTAACATTGAGATATAAAAAAGGAAATCTCTCTTTTATTGGTATGTTTTTTTAAATCCAACTTCCTAAACTTCTTCTTTAGCTTTTTATTCGTTTGACAAAAACCCTCTGGTTAATTACTAATACTACATACTTACTTCTTAATCCAATTTACTAAGCCCAACAGTAGCAAAAAATTAAAAGAAATAAACTTGTTAATTTGTTTGTAGATTATAATTTTTGTTTTAAATAAAGATTTTTAGTTTCCTTTGGCTTATTACTAATATTTTTTTGTTTGTTAATGTAAATTTTGCATTAATAATGAAAACAAATCCTTTGCGCTTATCACAAAGTCAAAAATTATACTATTGTTGTAATTCACAATTATGTAATCAAAAACAATATAAATAAAAACGAATTTTACATTACAATTTTACAGTTTAAACAAACATAAAGATTCATCTTTTACTCAAATACAGAATACGAGTATAAGTAGATGTAACAAACACTTTGTAACATTATTGTGGCCGCGCAGCACTAATTGTAAGAAATACATATGTATGTAGTTTTTTGTTATTGTTGCTGTTACTTATTTTTGTATTTTATACGGCGGTTTCGGTATGACTGTGTGAGGATAAACGTTCAACGTCAATTTCTGGTATTGTTAATTCGTCTGGTATATTATCAGCATATTCTAGTGAAGACGTCTCCGAAAGCCTTTTACTTAGCGAGGTCTGTTTGCGTAAAACTTCGGCTAAAGAAGTGTTGGCATGATCACCATATCGAGCATCCAATCCCTGTCGAAAGGCGTTAACCACACGTATCTAAACGTTTAAATAACAAAAATGAAAATTGAAGTTTGAAAAAGAAAAAGTACAGAATTCAACAGTGAAACAAATTTATAGGTTATAGAAAAAGACAGACAAACAGTTACAAAAATAAATAATGACAGCAGATACAGTTTTAGTTATAGAAATAGTTTAGTGGACTTGTTATATGGATATATAGATAGATATGTAAATAGATAGTAATAGATAGACAGATAGAAAGATCAATAGATGAATAAGGAAAGCTGTTAGAAATAACCAAATCAACAATAATAAAAACACAAACATTGAAAGCACACACGAAATAAAAGCATATACCTATATATTAATAATATTTACAATTTAGCTATTTATCATTACAGTACAATTTTTAAATGCGAATTATGACATACATATGTATTACATATACAGTATGTCAAAAACTCTTTTCACAGTAAAGCAAATAAAAAAAAAAAAAAAAATTCTTATTATTATTTTTGTTTTGCATGCTTTTTTTAATTTATTTTGTTTTATATAACCTTTAAGAATATGATTTATTAATGGGAAAATTTTAAAATATTAACAAAAAAAAAAAAAAATTCAACAACAAAAGTGATTGGAAGAGAAGATTTCCAAATAAGTTTATGTTAAATTCAAAAATTGCACATACTGTATTTTCCATGTTTTGGACTAAGGCACAGAGAGTCCCAGATGATCATAAAAATTTGTTTTTCAAATATCAAACGACATACATAAAAATAAATAATCGAATTTCAAATTCCATAAATAAAAAATAAAAAAGCAGTATTTTCTTCCATTTTCACTTTGTCATTTTTATTTTCTAGTTTAATGATATTGTTTAAATCGTATGACTGTACCTCTGTTTCTTTTGTGCCATATTTTTCCACTATTTTTTATGCCAGTCGTGAAAGTATGTACATATGTGTTATTAATTCAGGTCTAGTAATATTTTTAAAATGATCTTTTATTTTAAAAAATGTTACCTTGTGTCTACACGTAACATATTTTTTATGATTTTTATCTGTTATATTAGTATTTTAAGATTAGAGTGCGTGTTAAGCTTACTTAACACTAAACATAAACAATTTGCTTCTTCTCATACCCATTTGGAGATATTTATGTACTTCGGTCAAATAATTAAGCCAAATATAATTATTTTGAAAAAAATGTATGTATGTGCAAAATGTGCTTTCAAGATACACCAGTGTGTAAACAAATTCTGTCTACAAGCGGTTAATTAAATTAAAATACAAAATACAAATATATCTCAAAGTTCCGAAGGAGCGAAAGCTTTGAGAAACTTTAATTTTAGCTTATAGGATGTAAACACTTTCTTGATTCAATAATTTAAGTTTTTTATTTTTAATGTTTTTATTCTTTTTTACAATGTATGTATTCTTATATACATACATTGTAAAATGATTAAGTAAACATATGATTTAACATTTCTTCATAAAAAAATAATAAAATAAATACATACATATGTACACATGATATTTTTTATACATATGTATATGTATGTCAAAAGAGATTTTTGACAGACTGTATATGATAAATATGAATCTTTACAATAAAGACAACAATTATGTAGCTATGTCACACGCGATCTCCTTAGTAGCAACGAATAAGTAGTTAATGTTCCTCTTTCCTTGTTAAACTTTCAAATTAACAAATATTTACATAAGCAATATGATCATTTATTCATTAGTCTCTTAATCTAGACAGTCCTTAAAAAGCATTTACATACTTAAACTAAATATAATAACGCAATTCTACGCATGCTCTCGCAGAAAAAAAACAAATGTTTTCGTTAATTCTCGTGAAATTTCGTTATATATGTACATATAACAATTATAAAAAAGAGATATCCAAAAAAGTTTCAACTACTTTTCCGGTATAACTTTCGCATTATTTGTTATTATCGAAATTTCACAAGAACACTTTTTTAAAATCAGAAAACAATTGTGTATGTATATAGTAGTACATAAAATAAACAATAAATATGTACAAACTATGCAGTATAAGTTAACAAATGATTTGAATATACAAGTTTTTTTTTTTCGTTCATTAGTGTAAACGTAAAATTATAATCATCATATTTGAGTATAGAAAGACAACATATTATGCCAGATATAATTTCGTTATACATTTTAGATTTGGATTAAAAAATATTTACTTAAATGGTAAAACCATTTTACTTTCTTTCTTCAGTTTCATTCCTGGACTTCAGTCCAATAATTTAGAAAACGGTCATTGGATTATTGATTAGTGAAAAACGAAAAATTTTATCAAATCAAAAAATGTTAATCCGTTCCACATAAGCACTCTAGTGTGTCTAATTATAAACTTTAAAATTCTGCGAAAATTTATAATAACGTAATAAAATATTTGTTCAGATTTATGTTGAAATGTTAGATAAAAATTCATTTATAAGTTTTTATTAGAGCTTCAAGTTAAGGATTTTCAGTTTCTAATGTTTTCGTTAAAAAGTTATAATTCAATGAATCAACATTAAATTGAATGTTATTAACGAATAATATATAATATTAATAACATTTTACTTTTATTTTGCTAATAACAAAAATAAATTTTTGGTTTTGTAGATGGTTTTATGTTTTTTTTTTAATCCAATGAGGGGACATTACTAATTTGTTGTTTACAAACAAAATATTTTTCAATTTGAGAATAAATTGGTTTTTACTATCACAAAAAAAGGTGCTGGATAAGTCTTACTGGAGAGTACGTGAACACAGCTAATGTAAACCCTTTTATACACTTTTAACTTACAGAGCAATCTGTTTGTTTAAAGATTTGGAAAAAAAGTTTAATTTCGTTTCCGGTTTATATTATATATTTTAAATAAAAAATTTTCACTTTGTTACTTAGCGTTTTCATACAACATAATATGTAGGATTTTTTTCTCAGAGAGCATCAAATTAAATCATACATAGGGTATTATATTACATGCCCAATTCAAATTAGTGCTATATTATTGTTATAAGAAATATTAATTAGACAGTTATGATGAGAAACTTCTTTGTAAATTACAAACGAGAATAAAATCTCTGAAGGAAAAATCTTACATACTATCTTACACAGAGACCTTAAGTAATACATTAAAATCTAATTTTAATTACGCTATTAAGGGAAAAAAACATAATTTTAAAGCAGAAACTAATTAAGTAATCAAAAATATAAACCATGACAATATGCAAGGCGAGGTTGAGAGCCAAAAAAAGAACATTTAAAAATAAGTTAAAAGGAATGGGAGGACTAAATTATTTATTTCCTTTCGGTTTAAAATGTTTGTTTTTTTATATTATTTTACATTATAATTAAAAAGTAAAACAAAAATGACAAAAAGTTTTAAAACATTTTTTATAACTTTTTTTATAATATAAATTTTGAGGTTATATTAAAATATCTAAAAATTACAAATTAGATAGAAAATGTTTAAAGTATTTATTCGTAATCACATCTTGGAATCTTATTTAATACACAGTTATAGTAGTAGTTTTTAAAAAGATGTATCATATCTAACATGACAGGAGAAACCGAAGGATTAAAATGCGGGATTTTGAAATATATCATAAATAAAAAAGGATTGTAGGTAGACGTGTCAACCGATCATTACTTTTGTCGTTTGAAAATTATGTTTATTACGATTTGTCGAATTCTGGTAAAAATAAATTATCTTAAAGTTATCTTATATACATATATAAGGGAAGGGACCGACAAATTTAAATTTAATTTAGTTCATTATAAACGTAGTTCGTTATATCCGTAATATTTGTTAATAAAATAAAGGTACGTATTTGATTACGATACAATTAAAGCGTATTTCTTTCGGTATTTATGTTTTAAATATCAATGATTTTAATATACGAGGAAGAATATTTTTTTTGTTTTCATCAGTCATTGGCGAAGAGGAAATTGAGAATAATTATATTTTTTTATACTCGTTCAACGTTTTGACGTTGGCATTTTTTTAGATATTTACTGTTTAAGAACGATTTTCTAATACATATTTAAATTTGTAATCCTCTTATAATTTTAATTTTATTTCTAGCTATTTTAGTCAATGTGTATGCGTTATGTTAAACAACTATAAAAATAAAAATCCCCTTTTATTTGTCCAATAATTTAAATTGAAATTCACTAAAATTATTTCTATTTGTCAAATAATTGAAATATATAAATTTTTTTTTTTTTGTTAATTTTTACATCATTTTAAAATGTGCAATTTTATTTAACTAAAATTTGCTGGCTGGCCATAGCATAAAAAATGTATCAACTATTTAAATAGTGGAAAATATGTATGTTGTAATATATGAATAATATTTTCGACATGAATACCCTTAATATAACTATAATTTTAAAGTTTACTCCAATTATACACATTTATAGTGCGTATAAAGTATATTACCTTAATAGGGTATTCAGACCATCGTGAAATTACGTAATTTCGTGACAGGTTCCATCATAATGTAATTATAAAGTGACCTCAGATCTACAAAAACTTCAATTGTTAATATTTTATAAGTGTAAAACTATCATTAAAAATTTCAAAATGCTGTAAAAAATGAATAAATGAAGAAGAGTAAAAGAAAATTGTAAATTGGCTAAGCTTACGAGGTCACTTCTTATTACACTATGGGACCCAAATTAAAAATACATTTTTTAATTGCGTGCTATATATTTCAACAAATGTAGACAAGAACAACAAACAGTTTTTTTTCTATACAAATAATTTCAATAAAAGTGAAAAAAATATTTATTAATTTTTACGCAGAAATATGACAAAAGAATAAAAATTAAAAAAAGTAACTTTATAAACAAAAAACTATTTATATATTTTAATCAATGTATTCAACAAATGTTGCAACAAAAAATATCATTTGTTCAAGAAATTACATCAAATAAGTATGAACAGGCCGGATTTCGTTTCATAAAAAAAATATAAGATCGAAAAACCTATTTTCAATACAAGTAAACGAAACGAATTTTCGTTTTTTAAAAAGGTGTTGGTTTAAGAATTTATTTTATCAGTCCCAACTTAATGAGTAAGTAAAATTAGTTTGCAATACATTACTATGTAATTTTGGCACATTGGACACAAATTATGGTTTACAGAAAATTGGTCTTAACTCCTCATGACTCTAGTTTTTTTTTTTTTTTTTTTGTATTTTACGTTATTTCTAGGCATTCCAAATTTTCTTTTTTTGTACCAAAACAAACTTCAATCTTATTATGCACTAGCTTCTTTACTATTTTTCTTGGAATGAAGGAACAGTTCAAATATACTGTAATAGAAAAATTTACTAAGTGGCTAGAGTACATTTAAAAAAATAAAAGAATTCACATTGTTTTCAAAGTTATCGATAAATACTCTCAAGTTATCAAAAAAGAATTTAAAAATTTTTAACTTAAAATTTACATTTAGAGATTAAGCGCTACTAATAAAAATCAATATTGTGTATTCGTTTATTTTGCATTGTTTTTCTATATTTGTTTCTTTCTATCATTCGCTGTCTCATTTTATCAATCTAGTTATTAACTATTAAATTCTAATATCAATAAAATAAAAAAAAGCTACTGTCATATAGGCTTTATTTCAAGTCTATTTTAGAAAAATTTGTATCAAGACAAATGTCAAATTTTTATTAGGGTAAAAATTGTCAGCCCTCGAGCTCTGACAACTTTGTCTTGACGTTGCTTGGTTAAAGACGTCATTCTTATTGTTATACTTTTATATATTGGGTTTGTTTAATGAAAAACATCAATCATATATGTTGTTAAAATCAGATTACATATTAATTAAATAATTAGTTATTGCTTATAAATTTATAAATTTTTTAGCTTTTAATTTGTTTTCAGTATTTTTAATAAATTACTAATTCATATCATGTTCTTTAAATAATAATTAATAACATATTACGTTTATACGCACGATTATTGCAAATAAATAATAAATATTTAAGAAATTGAGGTTTATTAATTACCAAACAATTTAAGGACTGCGCACGAAAAAATCTGTGCATGCAAATCTGTCTATAGAAACTAAACCAGTGGGCGAATTTTATTAAAGTGATATTTTTATTAATGTTCAATTTCTAAACATAAAAGAATAAATTAGTTCCTGTTGGTTTTTAAAGAAATATCTGATTTTTTCCAAAATTATTCTAATTTCAGGTTTTATTTTGTTTCGGTCACTTTTTTGCTCTAATAAGTCTACTTATTTTTAAACTCCGTTTAATTTTATGCTGAACTTTTAGTGTCCTTTAAGTTATTTTTTACTAGAGCCCAATATCTTTGAATTGCACGGAGTTTCGGAAAATTTGATGGATTAGCCTCTATCGGTGCAAACTCTTACAATTTCTTTGTTACAACTCCGTTGTTTTGTTGTTGTAATGAGAAGAAGCGGGAACAGGCCAGAAAACAGGGGATACACTGAATTTTATTAGAAAAGAGAGAAGTCTTTTCCAAAGACACTCATTCACGTATATTTCTGTGTTAATGCAACCATTTTTTAAGAATGAAGTGCTTCATTCCTGGGTATGATACTTTGATACACGAAATTTTTCTGCCATAATCTCCTCTAGCATCTGTGATATAAAATTCTTGGCTAAGAAGTTGAAAAAAGTAACCCTGTACAAACGTTTCATCGTCTACTATACCGAAACAATTTTTGAAAAAATTCGTCCGAAGAACTTTCATGTTATTTTTTACCTCCAATTTCTTGCTTGCGTTTCTATTAGGATTTTTTTCTTACTTTATAAGTCCTCAGGCTAGACTTCCTTTAAAATTTTCAGATAAAGATTCAAAGCAATTAACTTTGTGAAACTTTTCTTCCAGAGATGAGGTGAATTTCTCTCAAAATCCTTTCTATTTTGCCTGAGTCCTACAGCCTGAAGATAATATTTGTCTTCGATTATCAGGTTACCATTCAGTGATCATGACTTCTTTGTATAATATTATGACCCAAGAAACTGCATTTTGCGGCACAACAGCCTTCCTTGCAATTATTTTATATGACCAAAGCAAGATTTCATTAAAAATTTTAATTATGTGTTTAGTTGTTTTTTGTTAAACTTTCATTTTAAGAAAAACTAATTTTGCTATTACCATGAAACTTAGCACATGGTAAGTGAGCATAATTCTGGGTGTAGTTATAAGTTAAATATGTGCAAACTCTCTTTAGAATATCAAGGTTTGGAATTCAAAATGAATACATTAAATTGCTCTGATTTTTTAAAAAGTGGTCAACTAAACCATAGTGCAATGACTAAATGAAATATCATAAAAATACGTGTGAACTTAGCATCCCTACTTTTTTTTGGGGGGGGAATTTCGAAAAGGTGGAATTATCATTTGCAAGATTTCGATCGCTTCGAGCCACCTTTCAATCAACCAAAGTACATTGATGATTTTTTAATCAGTCCAAAACTTTGCATGCATTAGTTTTTTCATTATTCGAACATTTCTAGTAAGTGAGAATAAGAATCAAGACACTTTTGCTAATGGGAGACACCAAAATGTACATTTGTAGAAATGTCGACACCATTAGGGGTTAATATTGGTTTGTTAAAATTTTCTACCATAATAAAAATACAATTTAATGGTCAAGGAAGTTAATGGTCAAGGAAGTTACTTTCTAATTCCTCTACTTTTTGTCAAAGCCAATCTATCGATTTCACTTTCATAAAGTAACTTATAAAAGAAAAACCATTCAGTACGGAAAATTGTTAATAAAAAGTTTTATTAAAAAATAAAAGAGGACGTCTCTCCAAACATTTTAATTTGTTAAGTAACATTCAGGAAACTAGCACCTTTTTTAAATCCATTTTTGTTGATTATTAGAGTTAGTTATGACCAAGACAACCAAAAAATTTTTTTAAAATCAGAAAAAAAAAAAATAATTTTCTCTGCCTAAAATTTAAATAAGCTACTATTTATGGTAAATAGTATCTTTATTATTAGCAATTGCTAACAAATATGTTCTTTTACACTTAAAAATATACAAAGTAAAAGAAAAAAAAAATTGAAATGATATGTAGTTACGGATGTATGTAGTTATTGTTCAACAACAACATACCGTTTATTTATAACTCGGTATACAATTACTAATTAATGATCAGATTTTTTAATTGAGTTTACTAATTCATATATTTAAAAAAGAGATTAATATATGAAAAGCAATAAATTACGTAAATATATTCACATTTGTAACATAAAACATATATTGGTACTAATTACAAAATAAGTAAAAAACCTAAATTGTATTTATTTTATGAATATAATCATTTTAAAATAAAATTTTCTCTACAGTAATCAGTGCCCAAGGTAAAAATGTTTAAAGGAAAGAAGAATGGTTTTCAAAAATTTCAAAAATAATTAGTATCTCAACACTTAAAGAACTGAACATTTTATTTTTTTAATATTATATTTTTGTTTTTCCATAAATCTATATTGAAATGATAAAAAAAAATTAAAAAAATTTTAATAGGTAGTAATTTTTACCATATCTTGATTTACAAATAGTTCGGACCTTTTATTTTTTATTAATATTTCACTTACATAACCAAACTCAATGAGAACTAATATAGTTAATAAAAGCTACTAAATAAATCAATTCAATTTTATATGCCTTATTACTTGAAAACTGGAAAGTTAACAATTTTAGGCTTCATGCCAATGTTTTATTGAAGTATCTAATTATTTTCATAAAGGTTTATTTAAATTAATCATGGTGGTACATTTTAGTAGAGTTTAGTTGTTTTTGGAGATCATTTTAGTAGGAAAAATATTCTCTTTGTGGCAACACTCTTTTCAATGCAAAATAAACTAAATGTTTGTCCTTAATGTAAAATATGCAAAAATTATGCTCTAAAATAAGAATTTTTTATAGAATTTTGAGAAAATATGATGCTAAAACAAAAATATGGAAAAAATATTTTGGTAGGACCAAAACATGCTTTAACAAATCGATGCCAAGATTCTGAAAATTGTATGAAAAGGATAAATAACTAATAGTTTCGTTCATTTGAAGCCCAGAAAAAATATGTTTTTGCCTATTTTTAATTGTACTGCTTTGCTTTTTTTAGGCAATGATAAGTGATGAAACAAATTAGTGAATTAAGTAATCAATAATTTCTAACGCATCAAGAATTATGAGTGTTAAAAATAAATTATTTTGGATTTAAGAGGTAAAAACAACATCTTTTGAAATGTTTGTTCGTGCGATAACAAAATATAGTGAAAAAAAAAACATAAAAAGCTATGTATGCGTGCTTTTAAACTACAAATGAAGTAGTAATTAATAGTAACTAATGATTAGTTAGAAAAATATATGAACTACAACATCTACAACTATGAATATGTATCTGATAAATTTATAAATTTATTAACAAAACAAAAAAACTAAAAGATTCACAGTATAAAATCACGTTGTGTATATATGTGTGTGTAAGTATGTTTGTGTGTAATAAACCACAATAAGATCGTTGTGGGAATATTTTCTTCTTTGCGTACCCAGCAAACAAAATATTCAAAGACTTCAAAATATTATTTTTTAAATGTTTTTCATATTTTAATTTTAAAAATTTTAAATATGTATAAAAAATAACAAATTTAAATTGTCTATTTGTAATGTATCACCTCTTAAAATGTTAATTTTACCTAGAGAAGAAAACAAAATAATTTATTTTTTGCGTTTGTTACAGAAAATCATTCCGATCGAAAGTGGAATTAATTCCGTAATGTCGTATTTCTCAACAATATAAAATTAAATTTTTATTTTTTACAAACATTATTTGAGTTTGCACTGCATAACAATGCTAATTTAAATTTGAAAATAACAATTTATTAATGTATTTTTGAATTAAGAGAATGATCGGAATCTGAAGAAGTAAAAGAAAAATCTATCGAAATTTAAAATACGGAATTAAAACCACTACGTTCGGAATGTGTAACAGGCTTGATAATTTACAAAAATTGATTTAAATCAAGGTTAATAAAGACATGTCCTCACCAAAGAACGAAGAGCTAGATCAAGTAATATGTAAAACTATATATGTACATATATATAATGTGTTAGTACCGGTAATTTATCATACATCATGCATCATTAAGATATTAACAGAGCAAAGTTAAAACAAAACGTTTCTGTAATTGTACTCTATAAAAGCTTTTGTCAAACACGATTTTTTCAACAGTAATAATTGTTCCTTATGAAAGATTTTACCTACCCAGCAAAAAACGATGAAGTTCTTCCAAAAAAAGAACATTCTCACAACTTCAAAAGTTGAACAAAGTGCATATTTTAAACTTTTTTTAGAAGTTCTTAATAATTAAAATAATAATTTCTAACAAAATTTAAATATTACAAATTTTAAAGCATTTTTATTATCATTTAATAGGACAAAAGAAGAATTTTTATTAAAAAATTGTATTAACATACTTTTAAGAGAAGTGCTTCAAAAGCAGTGAACAAGAAGTATAAAATAATAACATCCTACCAGTGACAACCAAGGGTTAAAAAAAGAACTTCTGCAGCTCTTTTTCACCACTAAGTACTTCCTTCCAATGACAACACAATGTTAAAATCATGACATTTTCAGTTCTTTTTTTGCGGGGTAATTTATTAATTCATTGAAAAAATTAAATCAAAATTTAGTTCATTTTAAAATTTTTGGCATGTTCTACCAGATTGTATACAACAATGTTATGATTTAAAACTTTAAATTAAAAGAAAAATAATAACAACTTTAATTTCTACTGGTAACTTCATATTAGATTTTCTTAATTCTGTTTTTACAATAAATGAAAAATCTATCGATTTTTTGTGAAAAGTACCCACTTGATACAACTAAATACAGCCCGTTCCCACGAGAATTGGATTTCTGATCCAGAATGACTTGAGTTTAACTCGGCCAATGATTGTCAACCCAGAAACATCTGCATCAACCGGAAAGTTTTCCCCAGGAAAGAACTTCGACTGCAGCATAGCTATTACAACAATAACGAAATACCGCCAGGTCTAGTACGAAAACACAACCTCTTGCTATCCTTTCATGATCTGCATCACGGTATAAAAATATATTCTTTTTGTTATCATGTTAAACGTATTTCAGAGGCGCATATAATGGCGTACAAAAAAATTATAAATTAGATTTTTTGAAATGAAGTACACCTCGATTTTAATTAGGAACATCAAAACATAATTTTTCTTCCATTGTTCATATGTACACTGTCGGACAAAATAAAGTGCGGTTTTTTACTCTTGCTATTGATTTCAAAATAATTGCCTTCTAGGTTCATTATGGTCTACATTTTTGGTGTCCAGGTATTTGTCATTTTATATTCTATAATTTAATAAACTAAAGAAGTTTTTGAAATATGTGCTTTTCGAGTTTGAAGTAAAAATCCATGACCAACACAACACTTTTGCCCCAAACTCGAAACACACATATTTCAAAAACGTATTTTGTATATTGATTTAAAGAATACGACAAATACCTGGACATCAAAAAAGTAGCCCATTATGTAGCCCTAAAAGACAATAATTCTGAACTAAATAGCAAGAGTAAAAAACCGCACTTTATTTTGTTCGACAGTGTATATTAGGGTCGTCTAAAGCTCTTCATTTTAAGAAGCCGTTTCTCAAAATTTTCGTCATTACAATATCCTTTAGTGTGCTAGATCAAAATGAAAAAAAAGTATTTTTTTCATATTTCTGACAAAGGAACAATATGAAAATTTGGTATCGCAAGAAAGGCTTATGGGACGAGCATTTAATGACGTAACAAAAATTTAGGAACAGGTTCACAAAAGTCCAAGATTTTGCCATTTTTCACCAAAATATTTCGATTTTTGCATTTTTATAAAAATTGGACTAAAATAATCCTCTAATCAGTTATACCAAAATTGGTTTTCCCGTTTTTTAAAATTCGATCTTTTTTGAATTTTATTAGAATTTTGAAAACATAATTTCCTTCATACAAATATTGTTATATTAGATGGATTTATACGAATTTAGCATCAAAACACGCGTATTTTTATAAGCTTTTTAATGTTATATAACCTTTTATGCATCTATTAACAAAATACGAATCAAATTAAGTTTAAGTGAAATACTCACAAAATGTATGCTAATAAGGGTATTTGTTTACAATTATACAAATTAAGTAAAACACAGAGACCGATTTTTTCTTGTGATTTACGATAACAAATTGCTCGTGTGTAACAAATAGAAAATAAAGACACAGCTTAATTTTTGTGGGTATTTAAACTAAACTTAATTTATGTTGTTGTTTGTTAATAGAAGTAGGAAAGCTTGTAGACAACCATATTTTGATGTTAAATTCATATAAATCCATCCTATATTAAAAGCGTTTGTATATGAAGGAAATTATTTATAATATAAAAACACGGAAAAACTCCGTTTTGGAATAACTGCTAGTGGATTATATGGTAATATTTATGTCCTATTTTTTTGATATTTATGAATAAAAAATTCTAATATACAAATTTGTTTGTGTATTAGAATAACAAAAATTTGTTCCTAAATTTTTGTTATGTTATTAAATGCAAAGGCCTTACTTTCATATTGTTCCTTTGCCAGAAATATGAAAAAAATTAAAAAAACCTGAAAAAAAGAAAATTTTTGAACGATTGAACTTATTTTCTCTCCATACAAACGGATCCACCCTAATGTACATGCATACACATTTTTAAAATTATAAGTACTGGTTTATATACATATATACATAATTCCAATCTAAAATTTCAATATTCCCGTAAACTTGTGCTAAGTTTGAAAAACATTTTCGTGGTAAAAATACCAGTTTAACGGTCCACATATTTATTTGTTTGTTTGTTTTATTTCTTATTCTCAATGTTTTTTTTTTTTTTATATACAAATCAATCACAACCATTTGACATTTGGACATAATCACTAATCGGTGTTTGCTGGGTATATATAAAACATCTGCAGTAGATGCTGTTTAAAATTTAAAAATTCCAAAATAGTTGGAAGCAGAATAAATACGTTTTAAAATAAAATAAGTTTTATTATCTTCATAAAGAAATTAATTAAATAAAAAGAAACAAAAGTATATAAGTTAATGTTAAATAAAATAATCTTAAAAGTATCTTAAAAGCAAAAAATTTTGCAGCTTTGCATGTAAGTGATTATACATAACTGTGAATCTCTAGCTTTTAATTATTTTATAGATATAGATGATAAGATTTTCTTTATTTTCAGATGAAAAAAGAAATCCAATCATTTTATAGATATATATGTGTGTGCGTGCGAAAACTACGATCACATTATGGAAATAAAAGTCGTTACTAGAGTTAGGTAGTTTTTTTCATCCTACAAGTTCTTTTAAGAGAAAAACAACCTCGATTAAAGCAGTTTTTCTATTAAAAGAATCCGAAGAAAATATCTAATATTTTCGCAATGTGATTAAAGCATTTTACTAATGATATGTCGAATGGTTTTTTAAATTAATTTACATAACGATTAGAATAAATAATATATAATTTTGTTAAGACAAACAAAAAATACTTTTGCGTGCTTGCGTGTAATTGATGAATATGTTATGTACTTGCAAAGTAGAGAGGAATCGCAGTAGTAGTTTTCCAGCATATAGATTTTTGAGTTACAAACGCATTTTTAAATGTATGAAAAAAAAAAAAACAAAATAAAATAATAATAAATAGAAGAAAAATATATGATATATAAAATTGTTACTATTTTTTATATTTAACTTGGTCAAATTTATTAAATGTTATTATTGTTTAAAATTTGTTTAAGCTAAATAATATACTGATTTTGTTCAACTTAAAAACAATGTAGTTTAAGTTGCTTACAAAAAAAAAAAAAAAAAAGATGAAATAAAAGATTTAAAATAGAATAAGAAATTATTACAAAAACAATTTAATAAATAAAAAAGTCAATAAATTAACTAAATAAATACTTAAATTAATTAATAATATGTATGTGTGTGTATGTATATTAGACTGAAGCGGTATACTATACTTTAAACTCTGATTTCATGTCTTTTTTTAATACCAATTCTTACTAAATAAAAACGCCTTCGTTGTGTTAATTTACAATGTGGCAATTCCAAAACCAAACGACCCAGTCTTGATTTTCATACAATTTTAATAAAATTTTGAATAAACATACTTACATATTACAATCTTATTATATAAATAAATATACTGCTTGTACTTAATGGACTTCGTTATAAGAAACTCGCGTCGTGACTTTCCACTTTTATATCATTCCTTGTAAACGTAAACATTCATATAAAGTTGTTTAAAAAATCGAAGGTATTGTCAAGAAGGATCTTAAGCCTCCTTTTTGTAATAATATTATTAAGGACCAAAAAAATATTTATAAATAAAAAAAAAATATCATAACAATTACACGGTACTAAAAAAATAATAATATACTTGGAATGTAACATAGTGTAGTTGGTAGGTATGGATGAGAAGATTATTACAACATTTTTAGAATTTTCAATATACCCCCGAAATCGATAATTAGGGACTTTAAAAACTTTTATCTCGAATACCTGTTATCCAATTTGTTTCTTAAACGGTGTTAGAAAGAAAATATTTTACTCTTTATAAAAATTATATACACATGTATATTCATAGTAAAATGTAAGATATTTAGGACAAAATTTTGTATTCATATTTTACACACACTTTTTACTTACACTTTATAAGAAAAAATATTTTTTCTTATTTTTTCCTAATAATCATTTAATGAAATCGGTTTAGAATTGTAAAACTCACAAAAATCTATGTATTTTATTGTTGCCATAACTACAAAAAAGGCAAGGGAATACACATGCATACACAAAAGTTTGTCATTTTGTTTGTAATATTTATTCAAGCTGATGTCAGTTTTTATGTCTCTGAGATATAAGTAAAGAAAAAAAAAAAAGCACAATTTGTATAATAACATACGGACCCAGTTCCTTTTCGGTTCATCTAACACTATTCTGCAGAGAAATCCTCCACTAATTTTCCAACAACTCCGAAACTATATGAAAATAATGTCAAGAATACTTGAGGATAAATTTAATCGCCATCTATTGGAGTTTAATTTATCAAACTGTTTTGACAAACTGTTTTCGAGTTATACAAATATGACCGCTTAACATTTTAATAACTTTTAAGGGCAAATTTTTTCCTATTTTGCATAAAAAATGCATGGTGTTCGTCACTAAATTCCCGAAAACTCCGAAACTATATGTAAATAATGTCACGTTTACTTGAAGATAAATTTAGCCGCCCCCTAAAAAGGGGAAATATTATGGAAGCTTATAAAAAATTTGTACCTAATGGAGAAAATCTGAAAGCAGATTCCGATTAAGCATTTTAAAATCTTAAAAAAAAAAATAAAATGTTTGCAGACCAGTGTAATCGAAAGCTACTTTTCTCCATAATAGTCGCCATAATATGATGGAAATCACGCAAATGTCATTTCACATGCGGTTTATAATAGCCAATTTATTTTAGCATAACGCGTTTTAATTGTTAAGTTAATTTCAATTTGATCAGCTGTTACTATTAAATTGCTAATGTATGAGAAATGGAATAAGAAAGAGAATAATGGATAAAATTTTAAATTTCATAGCTTTACGTAATAAAAACTATATGTACATAAGTTTAACACTGCTTGTCTGTAAGCAATTTTGTAATTTTGTATTAAATAATTACTTTTGCGCATTTAAAAGCCATGATTTTGTTAAAGATGAACCGCTTAGAAGCAATAGTATTTTTATTAAAAGAAATGGAAAATATGTATGTATATTTAGTAGCATCTCGAGTTTGATCAATTGATTAGAAACAACGACTTTTCTTTTTAAACATTATGTCATGTTTTTGCAATAGTTAAACTAAAAGATAAAGTTATAACAACATGGGTCGATTATATTTGGAATTACCGTCGTAAGGTATTAGTCAAGCCTGTGATTGTTATTGATTGCTTAAGATCATTTAAAACTTATTTAAAAATTTTAATTAATTTTAAATATTTAAAAGTACATTTCAAAGTATAAAGTGAACTTTGTCATTTCGCAATCAGTAGTACTCACAGTTAATACCAATATTTAAATTTATTTCCAAAAAAAAAAAAAAATTTATTCAAAATTTGGCTCAAAACTTAAAAAACTAAATGGTGATAGAATTTGTATATAAAAATGCACAATATTCGATAAATGAAAACTTAATATTTAAAATAATAAAAAGTAATGTTTGTATCAAATGTAGCACAATTACTTCTGTAAGGTGTCTTATATACATCATCCTGCTTGACCTGAGGTAATAAATTATTGAATCTATTCGAAAACGAGGATTTTCGAAATAATTATTGAAAATTAAATCAAACGTTAAG
The DNA here is from genome assembly GCA_951394005.1 of Protophormia terraenovae. NCBI lineage: Eukaryota > Metazoa > Arthropoda > Insecta > Diptera > Calliphoridae > Protophormia > Protophormia terraenovae. Next base: position 8,164,645 of record OX596078.1, read on the forward strand.
ACCTTACTCGTTAATTTCTCTAAGCCAACACGGTTGGCACTAATGTATCACAACAAGGGCGGTCACTGTGGCCATTAGAAACCATGTTTACTTATTAATGGAATATTAATTTTTTTATTTCATTAAATACTATAATCATATTCAATAAGTAGTAATATGTTAATTTGAATCTTTTATTGTTTGTTTTATTAAAAAAAATATATTGAAAATTATGTGTAAATATCTTCGAAATATAACTTGAAATAAAATCAATTGAGTTAAAAATACTACGATATTACTATAGAAGCCAAGCTGATTATTAACTCATTACAATGTACGTACATACCCAGCAAACACAAAGATTTGATAATAAATTGTGAATGATTTGAAATCAAGCCCTTTCTCAAATGTCAAATGTTTGAGAATGATTTGAAAATAATAGCATTCTTAACAAAAAGGTGAATTAATTGTGAAATTGAGAAATGCTATTATTTTCAAATCATTGTTAAATGTTATTCGTGACCACATGTGGAACATAACTTAACATAATTTGTTTTTTTAATTTTTTGTGAAGTTTTCTCTTGTAGTTTTGTTCTATCAATATATTAAGTAATAAGTAATTATTTATTAAATGTTTATAAATAATTTAATTTATTTTATTTTTATTTATTAACTTATTTATTTGTATATAATTTTTAAAATAATAAATTGAAAAAATACCATTTTTGATATATTTTTTAATTTTTTTAGGAATTATAAAAGATTTGATAATAACATTCAAATAAAATAGTATTTTTCAAATACTTTTAAAGTTATCTTTAGGTTTGAGAATGATTTAATAATAACATTTGATATCAAGTTGAGAATGTACAATTTTTCAAAAGTTTTTTCTCAAATGATTCTTAATTTGAAGACCAAACTTAAAATTCAAATCTCTATCTACACAAGTTTGAGAAACAATTTTGATATCAAATGATAAAGTCATCATATTTCAAACCTTTGACTTCGTGTTTGCTGGGTAAATACAATCTCTAAATACAATTTCAAATTTAACAAAACTATATACATAAAAAACATATTAATATAATTTGCAAATACAATTGCACCATTTGAAAAGTTTTTAAATAACTGCATTAGTTATAAATAAACATGACAATAAATATAGATCATACATACGTCTAAGAAACTGCTACCATAAAATTAAGACACACCATTAAAATATCAGAGAGAAACATCAATGCCCTTATAAGATCCTTCTACCGAATACTATATGTATGTAATTCTACAGGACATAAATTTTCTTTCCGAATACATACATGTGTACAATACATAGCAACGATATCCAAAAAGAGAGGTACTAAAATAAGTTAGTGTCAATGAGAATTATTACAACACATACACATTATACCTATTTAAAAAAACAATGCGATATATAGACCCAATTTGATACTGGTTAAACAGCCTATATTATTCGGGCGCTGAGGCTAAGTTGGCTATCGTATAGTATATATTTTATAATGTTATTCAGGGTAATTAAATTCTCCTCGGACATTTTAAAATTTGTAGCATTTATTGAATAAAATTCTAAAAAAGAAATCGAAAGAATTATACAAAATTTAATATAGATGCGGCCAGTATACGATTTTTTTTTTATGCAGCATCTATGTATGTTGTATAAAAGGAGTATAACTTTTTGCAATTTTTGTGAACACTGAACAACATTTTTCTGAACGCCCATAAATATTTTGTATGTCTTCTGATTTTGCTAAAATTTGGCATACGCTTACCCTATGGAACCATTTAAGTATCTACTTGTCCATTTTGAAAAATTCGCGAATATATTCACGATTTTCACTTTCCGAAAAGTAAAAAAATCGAAAAAGTAAATTACTTTAAACATCAATATCACTATAAAGGCTCCGTTACTCTACCGTAAATGCAAATGTAGCGAATCAGCTGAAACGTTTTGCTTATGAGAGTTATGTGTGTTTGTGTACTCAAAAACGTAAATGTTACGTAGCAACCTAATCAAATTAGGTCGCTCTACGTTTTTACGTGACAGCTGAAAGGACAGTGTTGACATCTTTTTATTTCAATATACTAAATCTGCGTAAAAAATTGATATAATAAGTTTATCAACTGAACAATTTGTTTTGCTGTTTTCTTCGGAAAAAACTTGTTAAAATAATTTAGATAAAGTGCGGAGTTTAATCAATAAATTAAAATTTAAAAATTTTGCAATAAAAGCACAAATTTCGTTTTGTATACAAGTCGCTAAAACACAAACCAATAAATCTAGCGATTTTTAAACTGAATTTGATTTACTGAAAAAATGTGTAATTTACATCACTGATGTTGATGTGAACAACACAACAACAAAGTACTGGCTACATTTACGTTTTTTGAGTAAGCACCCATTTACGTTTCCAGTTACATTTACGTTTTTACATTTATATTTACGGTAGAGTAATGGAGCCTTAAGCTTTATGCGGATTTTAGTGCTTTAAACTGCGTATTTCTTTTAAAAAATGTATACCCTTTAAATTTTTTATCATTCTAATATTAAAAATATTATGTTTTCTAAAAATTGCAATATAAATTGTTCTGGGACAAAATGTTCCACTATTATAATATTTTTTTAATTCTTTTTATAATTTTTAACATTATTTTTTAATTATTACATTTACAGAGGACATATTCATGTTTAATGTTGCACACTTTTCCAATAATTTTTTGTGTTTTTAACTTTGGAAAGTGAAAAGCGTGAATAAATTTAAATTTTTCAAAATTCAAAAAAAAAAAAAAAAAATAAATAAATAAAAGCGGATTTATTTAAATGACTCCATAGGATATATTCTCACCAAATATAAAAAATACAGATAACCCTCCACAAAAAAATTTATTTTTTTAAAAATTTCTCGTGGAATAAACGATATTTATATTTGAAACTGAAGACGTTAAATGAAAATCATGATACAAATATCGGAAAAGGAAGAAAACAAAGACTATATCTGAGGTTCAAAATTCATTAAAGTGAAGAATTCTCAAAAGAAATACATATGTATTCTAAACATTATTGAAAATTATATAAAGTATGAACGTTCTTAACATGAACTCGTCTCCGTAGTAAACATTGAAGTAAATTGTGAAAAATTCTCAAAATATAAACATTTTCTCTATAAAATATCGATACTAAATGGATTCAGCTACGTTTAAACGTACTAAAAATTATAAAAGGTGTCTTCTTTGTAATATCTTTCAATTGAAATTTCTAAAACATACCGTACTAATATTAATGACATATACAGTAAACGATAGCTAAAGAAAAAGTTGATAAAACTAGATAAAAACGTTATTTTAATAAGAAAAAATCATATAAAAAATTATGTTGAAATAATAAAAAAAGTATAAAATGGAATTTACACATTATGGACAATTTACGAAATATAGGATTATTTATTTTTATTTAGCAATAATTGTATCTATATTATCGTAGGAAGTTGAAATTTTGCCAAATGTATATGATGCTTCATTTCATAATTTTGGGTACGTTTAAATGTGCAATACTCTCTAGTTTTTTTCATACAGTGTTGGCCAACACGTCTAAATACATACATATATGTTATCCAATACCGGAATACATATTTGAATAACCCGTAAAGGTTTTGGTTAAAGCAAACATCAGTTACTACATTTAAAATTTTTAAATTTTTTGTGAATTTTTATTAAATTAAATTTTTAAAGAATTTGATCAATCTTGCTTAAAAAAGTTTGAATAGTAAGTAATAGAGATACTTCCAGTATCCCAGGAAGTTGGATTTTTTCCCGTAATACCGAGATATTGCGATCCTTAATTATATCCCACTAAAACTAGTTTACGAGTAATAAGAAAAATAATCAAAATGATTGTGTTTGCTGATATTTTTCAAAGATCCTATAACAATATGAGCATTTATGTTGAAAATATTAAATTGAAGTTATCCAAAATCAAAACTGTGAATTATCATAGTATGTACACTAGGAATGTTCAAAACAACTTGGCCAAATTTTCATACGATTATTGAAACAGGATACTAGACGGCCATTTATATCGATCATCCTAGAACAAATTTAAAATTTTTTCTCACCAATAATAATAGCCAAAGGAAAATAAATATACCCATATTTTTTAATTTTTCAAAAATAGGATAAAGGAAGGATAAAATCGTAATTTTAATAAAAATAGAAATAGAAAAACTTGGCTAACGAATTTTATATAAAATGTTATTTTTTCATTGATATAAACTTTCTTGGAAAAATTGAGAAATATTTTTATAATATTTGTTTGTTAGTTATCGTTTGATATAAATATATATTATTAATTTTGGTGACAAAAAATTGTTTAAGTTTTGTTCTGGAATCAACAACTTAAATGGCGGTGACCGTGTAGCATCCTGTTCCTATCATCTTAAGAAGTTGAAATTTTGCAAATATATTCTAAATGGTCTCCCTTTTCATAATTTTAAGTACGTTTAAATGGCTGATATACTTTGTTTTTTTCATACAATGTTGGATCTCCCTAATGTACACACTAAGATTACTAACGTGAATTACTTGTATCGTTATGTAACGTCAACTTATGGACAATTTGAAACTTTTTAAAATTAGGGCCACATAGGTCAGCCTTTACGGATTTTTTTTTTAATATTATAACATTATGTGTGGAAAATGACCGTCGAGAATTCCATTTATTGATGGGGCATACTATACATCAGGAAGATATGACACGGATTATGTCAACATTAAGGGCTCTGGCCTTATAAGAAAAAAGTCTAGTTATCAAGTCGTACGATTTATGAGAATTTCTGTCGCAACTGCCTGAGACCCCATAGTCTAAAATTACTCATGCCGAATATTTACTATGGCAGCAGTCGTTAGCAGTTAGTGCCGTCCTGTTAGAACCACATGCTCTTCACATTAAAATCCAATTAGAATAGATATAATTTTGCGGTTGCACTCAACAATAAAAAAAAAGAGGTTCCAAGTTGTTGAAGATGCATTTTTTTTTTTTTTTTTGCTGAAATCGAGAATATAGTATAGGAGAACACCTGACTTGCAATTGGCTTTTATGCTCTAAGAAATAAACAAAAACAGGAAAATTAACATATATAAAATAATATTAATACCATGAACTGTTAAAATCTAACAGAGTCTACTAAAAAACTGTATAATTTTGTAACTCAGAAATTAAGACTTTATTTACAATTTATAATAAATGACCATTTGTCTGTGAATACATAGTATAAACATTATTTTGTAAAATATGTTTTAATATACATATATATTTTTTGTGACAATTCAAGAAATATTTATTTAAATATTATTTTATTATGATTTTTTTTTTTTTTTTGTATTTTAAAATTTATTGAAACATATGTGAGTTTTATCGAATTCTTATGATAATCCGTCCTGAATTATTATCTGAGCTCTTATACGTATTTGATTTGTTACGATGATTAATGTTATGGCAAAATTACTTTTTTATTTTATATAGTACAGTACACAGTGGCATAGAATGGACATTTTTTTGGAAATTAATCTGGTTGGATTTACATAAAATTTCACATAAGCGTAGCAGAGGAGTGCACAATTATAATTTTGAATGCAGAGCAGAGCTATTGGTGTTCAAAATAAGGTATCTCTGATAAAAAAAGGTTTTTAACTTTGTTTCTTGTCCGATTTTAAATAGTTTTATATCTCCTTAAAGCCCTCGACAAGGCCTATAAATCCCTCGATAAGACCTATGAAAACAAACTTGCATGTGCTATTATATCTTATAGCTTTTGAGTTACATATTTACATTTGAAATTGTTACCAATTTTGCCAAATTTTATTCAAATTTTTCAAATATATAGCCTAATATTTTTAATCGATTTTCTAAAATGTTTAAATAATTAGTTAAGGGACAAAATTATCTTTTGAATAAAAACATGAAGTTGATATCTCCTACAAGTCCAAAAATAAATAATTTTAATATTGACAAACACCTAAAGGACTACATAATAATAAACTATTATATCAACTAGACAAAAGAGTTTGTTTGAAACAAATATAAAGTCCATAGTTTTTATGATTTTTAGAAATAAATCATTGTTAGATAAGATATCCTAACGAAATTTTCGGCGATTGTTGACTTTATCAAGAGAAATGGTAAAGAGTAAAAAAACAAATTTTTTAAAGGAATCCTACAATTCCAAAAAAAAAAAAAAAAAAAAAAACGGCGAAAATCGCTAAAATTTATTTTTTTTTTTAATTTTTCTTATAAAGTCCACATTGATTGCTGGTTTGGAAAAGGTTGTTGTCAAACTCTTTGGAACACATTAAGGTTTTCGAAACTGCATTCATTTGAAAGATAAATTAGTTCTTAAACTAATTGCATAAAAATTTAAAAAAATCGGATAAAAATATTAGGCTATATATTGAAAAAACTGGACCCAGATTTCGAATGCAAATAACTCGAAATCTATAAGAGATAAATAGCAGCATGTTTTTTATAGGCCTAAGCGAGGGCTTCAAAGAAATATACAAATATTTGAAGTCGGATAAGAAACAATAAATTGACAGGTGGTAAAACATTATCTGTGTCAGTGGTACCGCATTTGGAACCCCAATAGCTTCGCTCCCGATGATAATGTGAAATTTTATGTTAAAATTAGTAGATTAAAAGTTATAGATTTTTTTACTAAAAATTTCGGTTCTGCCTCAATATGCCGTTTTTCTTGAATGGGAGTATTTTTTTATTTTTTCTTTTATTTTTTTTTAATTAACACTACAACTAAATATCAATTTTAAAAATAAAAGTGATATATTCCAAAAAAAGTACAATTTAAATAAAATCAAAAAATATTTTTTTTTACAAAATTTACAACTAAAGTCAAAGGTTAAAATTGAATGTATCATTTAAATAATTATATAAATATGGGTACATAAGTATATAAAATAACGTAAATACAGTTAAACGTAATCGAAGAACTATAGGCCTATTTATGTTATTTTTTGATATGTATAAAGGCCATGATTCACTACCATATTTCTGGTTAGATCTGTCAAAAAAAACCTATGTATGTTCTAAAAGTATGATGAATGATAATGTGGATATGTGATTTTTTAAACATGTTATATATAACATTTTCTGTGCGATCAAAGCAAATAAAGAGAAAATAACAATGATTGTTTTATTTGTGACCACATACATTCCTGCGATTTTTACTATTTTTTTTTTTTTTTTGTTTTGTGTAAAAGTGAATTTTATCAGATTTTTTATGGACAGAATCGTACGATTACACTATGCAACATATTGGGGATCATAAAATTCCTCATGAAATGCTGAAACATGGAACTGAAATTAGCTCAAGAGTATATTTATATTATTTTTTCTACTTTTCTGAAACTATTTTAGTATAAATGAAATTGAAAAAAGATTCGGCTGTGCCGAATCTTTGATACCCTTCACCATATTACCATCTTATCGACATCATATTACCATATTACCGACAATTAATAAAATTTTCGCCTTAACGTATGCTTGCATATTTTCTAAATCTAAATTTTTTTCAAACTACGAAAATTTGAATATGAAAAAAAAACAATCATAACAGGCTTTGCTTTTAAAAAAGAAACAACAACAATTCCATATATATTTATTTTTGTATGTACAAACTGACTGAATACACAAAGAACAACAACAACACTGTTATTCATTATATTACTTCTGTTGCTAACTAAACTACTTGTCTATACAAAAAACAAAAAACGTCACTAATAGTCATTACAATGCTTAATATACATGTTTGTGTATGTATTTATGTATATTCTTAACAGATATGTTTTAGTTTTTAAAAATAAACAACTACAATTCCATATCTATTTATTTTTGTACAGACTGCATATACAAAGAACAACAACAACAACACTGTTATTCATCATATTACTGCTGTTGATAACTAAACTACTTGTCTATACAAAAAACAAAAAACGTCACTAATAGTCATTACAATGCTTAATATACATGTTTGTTGGTGTATTTATATTCTTAACAGATTTGTTTTTGGGCCATAACTCTGTTGATTATGAACGAATTTGGTTTATTAAAAAAACGAAATTTTATAAAAATATTTATGACTGATCTATATAAAAATAAAAATCTATAGCTTGAACAAGGGCTTCAAAAATAAAAAATTCGTTTTCCCCGATATCTCAGTTATTACTGAACCGATTTATTTAATTTTTTCAGAACAAAAATTCAGAAAATAATTTTCGAGCCCCCTTTAAAAATTCGAAGTCCCTGGTATATGCAGAGGCTTCAGAAACTAAAAAACCGGTTCTAAAAACCGGTTTTTAAAGCATATCTCCATCATTTATAAACCGATCTTCCTGATTCAAAAAACTGAAATTTTATAAAAATATTTGTGACCGATCTGTATAAAAATAAAAATCTATAGCTTAAACCAAGGCTTCAAAAAATAAAAAATGCGTTTTGTCCGATATCTCAGTTATTACTGAACCGATTTATTTCATTTTTTCAGAACAAAAATTCAGAAAAAAATGTCCGAGAATTCTTTGTAAAAACGAAGTCCGTAGTGTATACAGAGGCTTCAGAAACTGGAAAACCGTTTCAAAAAACCGGTTTTTTGAACATATCTCCGCATTGTATGAACCTTTCTTGCTGAATTCCAATAGCAAAATTCTCGAAAGCATTTCCGATCGTTTGACATACATATTATATATGTCAGTTATCGGTGGGCTTCATAAACGCCATTTCAACCGACACACGGACGGACGGACGGACGGACGGACGGTCGGACGGACGGACGGACATGGTCCAATCGTCATCGCTTCTTACAAGGATTCCGAAAATATAAACTTTTTTGCTCTCCGACGAAAATTGTGGAAATTACAAACGGAATGACAAACTTATATATACCCTTTACACCTGTGGTGAAGGGTATAAAAAAAAAGAAAACTAGAAGACATAAGACAAAATATTGACCTTTGGAGAGTTTACTTTGGAGTGTTTATTACACTAATAAAGAGGAATGATAGCCCAAAATTCTGTTGCACAGTGTTATGTAGGGTAATAAATCATGGTCTTACGCTGAAATTTATTAATCTACAAACATGCCACTATAATAGCGAAAATATTGTTTGAATTTTTTTGTTTATCTCCATTTCAAAGATTTTTGGAAATGATATAATTAAAACTCATTATACATTTTTGCAACTAAAGTCGTGAGGAAATACTAAGTACCGTTTTTAAACAAAGTTATTTTTTCCAGGAAACATTTTTTAACAAATAATAAATATATATAATAAAAATTTATATATACAGATATATATTTTTTTAAGTCTACCCAAAGTTCTTTAAATACTTAAACAAATTCGAGACGGCTAAATATATGTACTACTCATATCGTTTTTTGACATTGTTAATTATTCATAATATTTTTTATTTTTACTTTCTCAAGGTTCAAAATTTGTATTTATTTTATTTGCCAAATTGTTTCTTGATATATAGTATTTTTTTTTTATTAATTCAATTACATTTGTGGACATGGGAAGTTCAGTTTTTTTTTTTTATCAATGCTTTTTAATTATATGTATATATAACAGTTCTATCTAATTAGATTTTGTTCCCAATACATGCAATATTATTTGGAAATCTAAGCTTTCAATTAATTTTTTAATTGATATTATTATAGTGCGTTATGAAAGAAATGAGGGAAATGCAGATAAATTATAATAACGTTAAAAGCATTGCCATTTAAAATAGTGAAATGCCTACGGATAAAAGTGTATAAAAACACAAATGTCGGTTAAAAACAGCCATGTCGCGGTTTTTACACTAAAGTGGACGACTTATTTCGCAAACATTAAAATTTCACTAATAATTATTTATTCAGGTATTAAAGTAGTTACTTATAAACTAAATTTTTATTTTATTTTTTTCGTACGAAATGAAACGTCGAGACATAGCTGTTTATGAGAGATTTCCAATGTATTTGTATTTAAATGTTCTATACAGTGCCTAAATTCATAATAATACCAACGTTAATAATGGATTTTGTGGAAGAGAATAAAATTTTTTTCACAAAACAAAGTGTAATGTCTAAATTTAAAATGTTGTATAAGCTTTCAGTACTTATCTGTGGAATTTATTAGTCTAAATAAATAACCATTGATCAAAATTTTGGAAATTGTACATATAAGTGGTACTTGGAATGAACATTAAAACATTTTATATATTAAAAAATGGTAATAAATATGAATGTTCTGGCTAAATTATAAAATGTATAAAGGGCGTTTCCTTTCACTTTGGGTCCGTTGGACATTTTATAATGAGCACATTTTCGTTTTCAGTGTTATATTTACAATACAAAAATAAAAATAAATAATAATCAGCCATATTAGTGAATAAAAACTTCGCATGAAAATGTTCCCTTTTCTCGTTCCTCTCATTGTGAATTAAAATTTCCATTAAATTTTACAATTTTTCTCTTTCTTTGTAATATTTTCGAAACTTTTTTAAAATAGAAACAACTCTATACCAATTTATTTTGTAGGTAAAGTGGATTTCATGCATTACGCTTTCATTCAATTTCCTTCGTAAGCATTTTTTTTTTTTTTTTTTGCAAAGTGTAAAAATAAAACAGTTGTTTAAGATTTTCCCTCTCTTAAATGTACTTGTTCCCTGGGAGATAATAGGAGGATTTTTTATCGAGAACAAAAAAGTGCGAAGAGGAAAATTCTGCGAAAATATTTATAATAAGGCTGAATGTTTCATATTGAAGCGTCACATGATTGCTATAATTTCACCAAAAAATGGAACTGGTGTAAAATTTCTTCGAATGAAAAGATGTTTAGTCCGAATTGTTCCAAAAACAAAAGGTTTTATTTTAAAGATATGGTAAAGAAGAAAAAATGTTAATCCCTATACGAATCAATAATATTTAGAATTTACAGAAACAATACTTAAATGCTTATAAAAATTAATTGTTAAAAATCATTTTTATTTTAGTATGTACAAGTACAATAAAATGTTGGTGTATTATTTTGAACCAAAAAACAAACAACCAAATTTTTCACATGATAAAAAATAATAAAAAAAAAGGAAACACCATTAGAAAGCATTTTCACTTGCTTTTTAATTTAAGTAATCAATACTGTTTAAGCATTTATAGACATTTTTGCTTAAGAATGTAGTAACTCAAAGAATAAACGTATTTATATTAAGAGCGTTTTTCGGCACATGCAAAAATTGGAATTTTGCGTAAATTTTTTGATTAAAACTTTATACAGAAAATACACATTTATTACCATTTTTACTGTGTGTATATTAAGCAAAAATAGAATACATTTAGAACTAAATATTTGTTAATACGTTAAAATACTTGAAAAAATAAGATTTAAGTAGTGCTGATAAAATATAGATTTGTATCTATAAAACAAACTCTTTGTCCACCAACAAATTATTTAAAAGATACATGTAAGATAATACTATGTGTGTACACACAGAGAAAAAAACATGGTTGTGATATTATTACGGTAACTATGATATGTTTAAAGAAACAAATTTTAGTTAACTTCAATAATAGTTTTCATGTTAATAATATTATTTTTAAATTTATACTATGTTTATATTTTACTATGGTTGACTGAAACATATTTTTACTAAAAAACAAAATATGATACCCATATCATCCATTCCATAATTATAAAAAGTTACAAATAAACACAATATGTCAACTTTTTACAAGTAGATATATTATGTTTAAAAAAAATCGTAATTTAGTTGCTTTTAAATTATTTAGTTAATAAAAAATATTCTAAAATTTAGTAGCGTTCGTTTACCCAAAAATTTGTACTGTCCCATAAAAACTTTTAGTGAATTTGTGTGTCGCGTACCCAAAATTGGTTGCACAAACATAGTTTTTCTCTGCGCGTAGGTATATCTTAATGTATCTCCAAATGTTGGAAACGGGAGCGGCCTATGCAGTCTTTAAAATTCATAACAAATTATGTTACTTATATATAATTTTGCAGTGAATAGAATATTAATACTATAATAAAGTTTTCTTAACCATTACGCAATAAAGTTTAAA